>CM062344.1:5625324-6205896 GCA_031216105.1 Dalbergia cultrata | reverse complement strand
CGTCAAGGATTACCGATCTAGGGTTTTCGGTTTGATAAAATCGCTCAAGTACTTGGATAAGATGGATGCCGAGGAGAACGAGAGGCCTGAATCGGACGACGAGGATGAGGATGATGATGAAGAGGAGGAGGATGATCCTGGGAGCGGGGAAATCGATGGTGAGGATCGGCCGTTTGTTAAGAGCAACGGTCACAGCGAGGGTGCGGATGGTGTTGTTGATGTTGACGAGGAGGAAGAGAGTGATGCTGATGAGGAGGAGGCGGAGACGTCGAGGAGGGAGAACGGGTCGAATCGCCAGGCGAATGGGTTTAGGGTCGAGCCTGTGAGGGATGCTGTGGAGGAGGATGAGGAGGAGGACAATGAGTCTGGGGAGGAGATTGACGAGGATGAAGGGGATGATGATGATGTTGTTGAGGTTCATGAGATTGAAGACAGTGATGATGAGGAGGATGGTGTTGAGGATGACGATGAGGATGATGATGATGATGATGATGATGATGAAGACGAGGAGGAGGAAGAGGTGGATAATGATGATGGGGAGTTTCCGGAACCGGAGAGTGCTGGGAGGTTGGAGAGCACGGAAGGGGAGATTGATGGGCATGAGCAGGGGGAGGAAGATGGGGACGAAGATGACAATGGAGAGACTGGGGAAGACGAGATGGGGGTGGAATTTGATGGGGAGTATGAAGATGATGATGAAGTGAGATGAACCTTCCACCACCTATACCCTTTTTAGAATCTAATGTTTCTTATTTGTTTGTTTGTTTATTGATTGCTGGGGTGTTTACTTGCATGTTTAATTATTTTTCTTATTGATTTGTGGCTTGTTTTGATTAACTTCTCACCTTGTTAACTTGCGTTTGTTCATGTTGTCAGATTGCTGACGCGACGGCCATAGTTAATGCTTCTCTTGAAATGCATAAAATTGTCTTGGCATGTTATTTGTGATATTCTAGGTTATTATTGCATAATTTCCTGTTTTGATGTAATTTCGTTGCATATCATGATTTTCCTTAAGTTGCAGGGCATAGTAGGTTGGTTTTGTTTGTGTCTTGCTTTTATTTCCTGCTTACCTTTCAAAGCATGACACTTGTGTGATATTCGACGTTGTTGGCCTAATGTTGTTCATTTCCAAAGCTTGTGGTGTATTATGTTATGTGAATGGCCATCACATGATTATCCTTCATGCATGACTGGTTGCAGCATCTCTTCAAACACTGGAAATTTTTCACAGATGGTGATTTTGTGGCTGAAGACTGGTGCAGTGTTTGAAGGGATTATACCCACTTGGGGGGCTTGCCGAAGTACTATAAGCTGTTATCCTTCCTTGTTATGAAAGTATCTTTTGAATTCAATTATTCAGATGAAAATGAAGGGCTTATTGAAAAGAAACCGTGTTGCAGTTTTGAGTGTTAAATACTTCTGTTTTGACTGGTCGAATATTTGGAGTTGGTATTCCTTATTTAAATTTGTTATTATATTGAAATCCACGGTACTTCATTCTGTGCATTTTTTTATTTTTTCACTTTGCTTTAATAACAATATTTTTTGTTATGTCTCAAACTTGTTTAAGCTTTGATTACTGTGGTTTTGATAAGTTCCTATGCACTTTTTTCCTTTTAGGATGAGTTTGGAATGGGGTAAAAATTGTGTAGAAATTTTCATGGATTAGATTTATGAGTAAAATTACTCATAAATGACCATTCTAAAGTTTACTCATAAAATTCATGAAAATTTTCCCTTATTTTTATTCCATCGCCAAATTCACCCAGATATTATTTTTTGGTTAATATACATTAAATTACAGGTTTTTTTTCTTCCTAATATTAAAAAAATGACTGACGGTGAAGTATCATTGGTGTGTTCTGGTGATGCTGGATTGCTTTATTAAAACTGTGTTATGATCTTGTTAGGCCAAAGTAAACACAAGTATATTCCTTGAAAATGATTTACTTTCTGTATTTAATTCTTATTGGCAACTTCTTACCAAAGTGTGGAATTGTTGTTTTTGAATCACAGGAAGAAGACTATGGTGCTGGGTATTTTGTTCAGCCAGTTGGACAGGCTGAAGCTGTCAATACTGGGGCTGGTTCTGTGAATGGAGGAAATGATGATGCTGAAGGGGAGGAAGAGGATGAGGAAGAAGTTGATGACGACAATGATGCTCAGGTGTTGCCTCCAAATTCACACCTCAAAAGGAAGCGAGATGATGATGATGATGGGGATGATGATGGGGACGATGATGAACAATGATGTGGTAATATACACACTAAGTCATCTAAGAAGCATGTTTGTCGCCCCCATTGATGTAGCTCATGTTCATCCGTTCGTGTTTTTTAATGTTGTTTTCGGATTATTGGCAGCTGGGAACCTCACTTTAGACAGAATTATGGTTGAACTTTTAGGAATTTAGATTGTTGGACGGGAAATATTAGGGAATAGAATTGTGTGTTGGTTGGCAATGTGTTTAGTTCAAAAGATCGTTAGCGTTTTTCCCGCTTTCCTTTCGTTTCAGTTATAGCCGTTGGTCTCGTATATTCAAATGGCAGTTATCAAGAGGTTTACCGCCAATGTTCTCCATGCAGGTGTTGGGTTGTATAGGAGACTGGCTTGGATGTCCTCGAGGGAAGAAAAGAGGGTTTTTTGTTTTTTCTATTTTATTTTTGTTTTCTTTTCGAAAACCTCTTGTTTGTGGAGTACTTTTGGTGGGAGAGGAAGAGGACTTGGAGAATTTCTGTAGATAGGTTTTTTCTGTCTTTTTAAGAGGGGGGGAAAAAAAGAATCATAACAAAAGATCGTATCAATGAAAGTGGGTGCATGTTGTAATGACGTGGCTACTTGAAAAATTATTGTCAATTGTTACGTGGAGTTATTTCACCATCTATTATATTTATCAAGCTTGATGACAACAAAGGGTGAACAATGCTTGGTCCTTTTGTTTTTTCGGTCGTTGATACTTGGTCCTTTGGTAGTAGTCAAATGCCAAAGCATGTGACAATGGGGCCCTCGATCTAGGTATGCTATGCTTTTATCCATCCACTCCAAACATTTGACGGGTGTTTTCTTTGTTTTAATTTTTACAACTATCTGAGCACTGTCATTCTCCATCATATAATACAGGTTGTTTTGCCTCTGGCCACGTGGCCTTGAATTCGGTATTCGATCCTCAATTGGACGGTGAGATTCGCATTGATGTATCTTCATAGACTTGGGGTTTCCGAATTTCCTCTTGGGAACCAAACCAATTGAAGTTGGAATCATTAGCCGATCTCAATTGTAGTCGCGTACGCCACACGCAAGAGCTATTGAGATATTGCGTTCAACATTCAGGCCAATGTCGTTTCATGAATTTGGGGTCTATGTTCGAGAGCCAGCAAAGCACAATGCCAAACAGCTTCCTCAATAGGGGGTGCTCTTCGCGAAAAGGAAAAGTCAATCGAACCACTCATTGGAATTTTTTCTTTTATATCAGAAAATAGGACAGTTGACGCTTACGTGTTAATAGAAAACTAGATGTTGATAGAATCTTGGAATAAAAACTCAGGAAAAAACCTCAATTGCCCTCGTGTACTTTTTTATGACGCCAAAAAAAAAAAACTGTCAGATTTTGCACAATCATTCGTTCATTATTATCTGTGTTACGGGATTACCCATCACTCATGTTCCCCTTTTCTTTTTGGTGAGACAACCTGTTTATTTTTAGGTCAACTTGGTTTGGTACATCAGGTTCTCTGATTTGACAATAAGCCCAAGCCCAAATTAAATTTTTTCCGGAACTGGAACAGGCCGTACGACAATATCACCTTTTAGCCTTTTTATAAATAAATGGTTGGGCTGCATCTGATTTTGTGATTACATCTGTTCAAGTATGAACTTCTTGACCCAAAAAAAAAAAAAACCATAAATTACATTGTCAAAAAACAAAAATAGTTTAAAATTTAGTATGACCCAAAAACAAGTTTAAAAGATGGATTCTTTTTCCCTATACTTTTTTAAAATTATTTTGAAAACTTGTGAAAAAAGTCTTAATTTAATTTTTATTTCTATGGAAAAAGTTGACGAGTTATTCTGAAATTTTATACGTAAGTTTTAATTTTAAATTCTTTCTTATATTTATATTTAAATGTTCAGTATTGAAAAATGGTTCAGTTATTTTACACAGAAACTTGCTTTTTACTTTTTTTATACATAACAAATTCTTGTATTTATAAACAAATATTAGTATTACGATAAAGAAAGACTATATTCAAATACCGTCTAATTGCATTTACATGATCAAAAGTGTCACTCTAAAACTTCCATAGTAGTTCATTGATGTCCTCCTTTTTAAAAGTCAATTGGTTTCAATTCTTAAATAATCTATATCACTTTTATTTCTATCGTAACAAATCAATACTCAATATAATAAATTTTGTTATAATGAGGATGAGTTTAATTCAAATCGATTTTGTAAAATAAAAAATTCATTACATTGATATTTATCAAATTTAATATCAACAAACCTTTTCATTAAATATGCTCTATTCACTAGCTAAATAAATTTTTTATCCCTTAATAAGTCGCTATGTAGATAATATCTATCTCTATGTGGTTCAAGGTGATCCTATTCCGGACTCTCTCTCTCTCTCTCTCTCTCTCTCTCTCTCTCTCTCTGTGGCAAGTTTTGTGAACATGGAAGCCTCAAGGATGTTGCTATTCTCCCCAATACGAAGCTCTAATTTCCGCATCAACCATTTCAGCGACGCATTTGGAAGGCCCATGTCTGTGGCAAGTTTTGTGAACATGGAAGCCTCAAGGATGTTGCTATTCTCCCCAATACGAAGCTCTAATTTCCGCATCAACCATTTCAGCGACGCATTTGGAAGGCCCAAGTCTCACATGCCAACCAAGATAGTGAGCATGGCAAAGGAGAGCAGCGACACCACCGGCAATGGCACCATAGCGAAAGCAGCCATTGTCGGTGGATTAATCTCATCATCAGTGATTGCTTGGTCTCTCTACACACTCAAGACCACAGGCTGTGGCCTTCCCCCAGGTCCCGGTGGCTCTATTGGTGCCCTTGAGGGTGTGAGCTACCTTGTAGTTGTGGGAATAGTGGCTTGGTCCTTGTACACCAAGGCCAAAACCGGTTCCGGGCTTCCTAATGGTCCTTTTGGGTTGTTGGGTGCTGTTGAGGGCTTGTCTTATTTGGCTCTTGTTGCCATTGTGGTTGTCTTTGGGTTGCAATACCTTGACCAAGGTTACATACCAGGTCCTCTTCCTGCTGATCAGTGCTTTGGCTAGGTTCTCTCTGCTTCACACCTTAATTTCCAATAAGATAATGTGATAATTAATATGGTCCTCTTCAGTTCTATTCTATCTTGCACTTGTGGATCTGGTCGCTCCATGTATCTTGGGAATATTTAATGTCATTTTTCTTTTCCTCTTATGATATTGACTATTGAGTAATTTTGTGTGCAAGCTGTGTTCAGACCGTCAATGGGAAGTTCAATGCTTGTAAACTCCTTAATTCTTAGATCTTGTGGCACGTCTCCAATCAATCAGCCCCCATATCTATGAGATCAGTGTTTGAGCGTGCATACTTTAATAATTCTTAATTAAAATATGACTAAATATCCAAAACAATCTTATAAATGTATTGAGGAATAAATTAATTCTTCAGATTTTATAAAAAGGGGAACAAATAGCTCTATTATCAAGTCTGAATAGTATTTTTAATTGCATAAATCTAGAGAAATCAATTTATCCCATTTTTTGAAATATGAGAAAACATTTTGAAACCTTTAAATTTGAAGATCTAATTGCTCCTCTTATATATTTATGAGAAACCATTTTAAGTATTTACTCTTAAAATATTTGCCATTAAAAAGGAAATGAAATTACCATATAAAGCACATGAAGGAACTAAGAAAAGAACAATGGCAAAATCAACCTGACAATGTAATGGTTGTGATGGCGAAGGCTATATGTTACACTAGTTGAGATGCAGTATACCATATAATAGTCACATTTATGAAGTGTGACTTAGTGTAGTAAATGACTTTCCCTACACTTTGTAAATGTGGCTAATTACTACAACATTTTTGGTCTGAGGCAACGCTTCAAAAACGTTGCCTAAACATACAAAAGCCGTTGCCTTTTATCAAGGGCAACACTTCTCCATCAAAGGCAACGTTTTTAGGGGGTTGCTTATTCCGGCATTACCTTTTCTCTAAGGCAACGGTTTAGTGAGAAAAGGCAACGGTCTATGAAAAAAAACGTTGCCTATACTTCATCAAAGACAACGCTTTTGTTGTCAAATTAAGGCAACACTTTATAAGCATTGCTTTTTCTCTTATACTCTAGGCAACTTAAGAAAAGCGTTGCCTTTTCTAATAGTTTAGGCAACTACTTCAAAGCGTTGCCTATTCTGGTATTTTAGGCATCAATTAAAAATCATTGTTTCTTCTCAATTCTAGTTGTCTCTTATTCTCAGAACACTTTTTTTGTTTTTTAGTCTCAAATTTGATATTCTTAAAAGCAACCCCTTTTTTAAAATAAAATTAAACTATATATATTGCCTTTTCTATATAAATTAGAAACCACATTAATTTTGAACAAAAAGTTAATTAATCTATTGAAATTCATAAATAAAATAAACCAATAGTTATTAATCAACTAAGCAAAGAACTAGATAAACTAAATCATCTTAAGCATATATGGTAATCTATAGTCCATCATAATCACATCCATTGCATGTTCTCTGTCGTTTGTATTAGTCCTCCTGTTGGCCTGCCTGAGTTGCACATACATTAAGCTCAATCTATAACATAAACCCAACAATTAAAAACCAAAATGAAATAGTAATTTTTTACAGAACCAGCCAATGTTGCAATTCTAAAGTTCAAACTATTCACCCTTGAATGCTACTGCTAAATAAACTAGCCAGAAAGTTATTTGATAGTGGCGCATCAGTACTCTATGGCAGAAGCAATCAAGCATCTATATAGGAAGATAAAATGCAAGCAAGATAGATATTCTTATTTTGATCACCAAGATAAAGATATTAATTACAGCAACCATTAGTGAGGCAAGTCAGAACTCTTTACACAAGCACAAACTCATTGCCACAAACATGAAATAGCCTTAACATTTCATCTCAACTTATACAAGTATTTGACTAATATTTCATACTTGAAGCTTCAGGTCACAAAAGACAACCAGATGATCCCAACCAGGCAGAAAAGTAACCTCCAATTGATAAAAACTTCTACTTTTGGTGAAGGTTAGCACAACTCACACCATTAAGCCCTAACCTCAGATCAGACCGTGAAGTTTCAAAGAAGGAACCATAGACTAAAGAAGAGAACAATTATTTGTAGAAATAAAAAATACACACAGAAAGATGAGTTCAAGAGCTATACCATCAATATCTAGTCAAGTAAGTTTGGCTTTATCCAAGTAAGTTTTAGTGGGAATTCAATGACTTTGCCACAACACAACTAATTAACTTCCAGAAAGTTTGACTTATCAGCTTGATGGACAAATAGTGACATGAGGCATGAGTTGGGATGCAGCATTTGTGGCCACCTTTTTTTACAACAAACAATATAATTAGTTAAAGTGAAAGTTTTGAAAAAAGATGACATAGTAAAATCAAACAGCAGTAATAAGTAATGACACTTTTGTTCTTGCACATATAGAAGTAACAGCCTAACCATATCATAATCACACCTTGATGGAAAACAAAAATACCTCAACTTAAAAAGAAGAACATTTCTATTTTCCCTTGCTATGAAAGCATAACTACATAAGGAAAAGACACCAAAAACATAAAATAAGAGAATTTATATTGATGTGTGCCTAGTCTAGATAACCTTGTTGGTTAATTAACAAACATGACACTTTGTTAGTAGCACATTGCAGTACATTTTATGGTTGTTAGTTTTATATCCTGCAAAATATAAAGAAAAGCAAACAAATAAAGTATAGAAGAAAATAGAAAGAAGAGAATGAGAAGAAGAATAAGTCGTACATAATGGTGGAAAAAGAGAAGAATGGAAAAGACAAAGGCAAGATATAGACATCAGCGCCATCATTACAATCATCACTAACCAGCCCACACACCGAACTTATATTCCAAACAATTTCTACTCTGAGACTGATAATTATCGTTTAACAATTTATGCACTCTGTTCCTGTGATGTGAATTTTCTCTTCTATGTTGAATAGAATTAGAAGGTCTACTGAAAATTTCTTTTGTACTTGAACACCGTAGCAATGCTATGTTGGACTTTTTTCTTTCTTTTCAAAATAGCTCAAAATTCGTCAGATATATTGAGTGTTTACAGTTTTGCAGCTTTATTATAATGAGTTTACTGGGAGTATACCCATTAAACTGGGAAAGCTAAAGAAGCTTAGTGTTCTTGCACTATAATAGCACAACTAACAAGTGAAACTAGATAGTCCAACTCAATTTTTATTGGATCTCATCACCAAATTCAATAATCTTAATTAGACACAGATACAAATGTTTCAACTGACTAAGGGGGTACTACCTAGTACTTTACATTGTCACTTTGCTCAAAGGATCCTATATATACGTAATACTAATAATCAAAACAACAATGAATTGGCCAATGTTGCAGGTCTTAAATTCAATTCCCAATTCCCAACTGAGTAAAGCAGCCAAACCCAAGACCTAGGAAAAATTATAGAAAAAAATGGTGAAGAGATAAAGATACTATATGCTAGCTAAATTGCAATTTTGCAAAATTAACCCTTTTTCATTTCAGACCACCTAGAAATCAAAACGTACCCCATATGAAAAAGATTTACCCTTTTCAATCATTCCTGAGTTGGATTTTGCCTCCTCAGTTCCTCTCCATCCATTCATACCAATGACCCCATGATACACAAAATTGAGACTCAAATCATTCGTTCATTCATGATCTGAGAAAGAAACCCTCCCAAAATCCAAATAACCAACTTGATAAAGCTCCAACCAAACCTTCTCTGCCTCAAACCCGGCATTGACAGTGACACTATTGAAGAAATACTATTTTTTTGCATAAATAATAGTAACAGATAACAGGCATCAGGCATCGCTAATAGTTCAGAGAACACCAAAAAAGAACTGAACTTTGGGTCACATTTGGGGTACCTAGTTGCTGAAAAAGGAGAAAAAAAAGAATAAAGAAAACAGAGAGATTTGCAAGGACTACCTTTGGGTATCTAAAAAGAAGGAAGAAGGAAGAAAGGGGAAGTTGAGGCGGAGGCGTGTAATCGGAAAATCCAGCAGAAGCCGTGGCGTATTCGAACTTCGAAGGAACCTATGCTCGAAGGACAACGTGGTGTCCGCGGCGTGTTCGGAGGATGAGGTGGTGTCCGAGGCGAGAAGGCGGTGGCTGAGCCGGACATTGAATGGTGGCAGCGAAGGCACCTCTTCACAGTGGCAGCGAAGGCACCTTCTTCACGGCTGAAGCATTCACAGTTGTGGCTGAGGCCGGCGTTCGAAGGGATGAGCGGTGGTGAGGGTTCCCCTTTCTTCGAATGCCTCTGAGAATGGTGTGGTGGCTGCCGCGATTGAACTGGTGGCTGAGGCGATCCAACTGGTGGTTGACGCGATCGAAGGTGTGGCTGTGAAGTTGGGTATAGGGTCATGTGTGAAGCTGGGAGTGACAAAACTAGGGATTTGGCAATTAAAATTAGTTTTAGAAAGAGGAAACTTTTAGTGGGAAATGAATTTTAATGGAAAAACCAATATGGGCTGCACCAATTAATTTACGCAACGGTTTTTTTGTGTTGTCTGTCAGCAATCAAAAGGCAACGGTTGCAAAGTGTTAATAATTGGTTGAAAAATTGTATCCTTTTTGTAGAAGACACAGCAACGGTTTGAACATGTAGTCTTTTTCCTCTAAGACAACGTTTTCTAAACGTTGCTTTAAAATCCGTTGCCAAAGCTCTGAATCTAGAAAAGCGTTGCCTATAGTGACTAAATGCAACAGTGTAGAAACGTTGCCTTTAGAAAGTGTTGCCTTAGGCCTAAAATGTTGTAGTGTAAGTAAATATCTTGTGTGTGGTGCACCACAATTTAGCTAGCGTACCATGGACGAAACTTGATATGATTTCTTATTTGCAATTGTTATATGGCTAACTCCCTTTTTATAAGCTTCAACTCATACTTAAAACAATCTTTGTATGTTCTTGCTATTATGGCGCGGGATTGTATGACACTACTTCTTTGAATGAGCATTATCATTTTTTAAGTTAATGATGAAGATAATTATGATAACTGGGGAGATAATCAAGAAGATTTTTTTTTGTCCAGAAGAAAAGCATCATACAAAATTATATGTTCACGTAAACTAACATCGCATCACATTGAAGGTAATGCCTTTCAAAGTTTTTACATCGTGTTATATTTAGCTGAATTTTGTTTTGGTTGGTGAGCTATTTTGGGATAATATGGGCTATGCATTATAACATTCTTAAAGAAAATTATGGCCAAACAATTTTAGAGATGAAATGAACACCGGTCAAAAATTGGTAAAACCTAAAACTGACTCAAAGCAAGCAAGAGTTGGCATAGACAGAGGCATCGATCAATTGACAAAACAGGAGTCCTCCTTTGTAGGAGACCAATGACGAAGGATACCAACGGTTCCTTTTGTATTATGGACTCTTTACCATGCAACATGTTTTCCTTTTCTTTTTGTTGAGAACCCCTGTTATTCTTCCTATCAGGTATCTTCTCTCTATGCTCCCTCTTGCCAATTTTCATAGCAACAACTAGATAGAGATTTAAATCTCATAATCTAGCAATACCAAGTTTCACGATCAAGACTAAGACAAAATAAAAACACGATAATAACATGGTTTGGCAAAGCAACTTTATCTACATGCATTGATATTTTAACCATAGCACGATTTCTTTCAGGGGTCCGAACCGCTGCGAGGAGAGCAACTAGGGCAAATTAAGGTGGGTGTTTCCGGCAACGTGCTTGTTTACGCAGGAGCCCAATAAAGCTCTTCATATGATTTGAAGAAGCAGGAATAGAGAGGTATTTCATTTGAATATAAAATATCAGAGAACACTCATTTTTTTTCAAGTGTATCTATTTCTCACTCAATTCATGTGGTGTTTGAAAAGATGTATAAAGGTGATGTACAAACATAATGTTCTTTTTTTTTTTTCCACAGAAATAATGTCTTCTGCACCTAAAAATTCGTCCCCCGATAACGCTACCCCTGATAACGCCACTCCTGATAACGCCACTCCCGATAACGCGACTCCTGATAACGCCACTTCCGATAACGCGACTCCTGATAATGCGACTCCTGATAACGCTACCCCAGATGATGCTGATAACTCTTCATCAAAATCATCATCACGACCACCACCACCACCACCACCAAATTCATCATCACCATCACGACCACCACCATCATCTCCTCCTCCATCCCCACCTTCTCCTCCCTCACCTGCAAACAACTCACCGTCATCCAATGCAGGAACATCGCCTCCTCCTCCGTTAACACCTTCTTCGCGTTGGCGCAACTCACCATCTGCGCTTTCACCATCCCAGAGATACTATGGTGGTGGTGGTGGTGGTGGTGATGATAGTAGCAGTAAGGCAATAATTGGAGCAGTGCTTGGGATTGGGGCCATTATTCTTATCCTGATCATCGTTTGCATTATTATCAGGAGAAGGAAGAAAAGGAAGCAACAGCAGTATCAGTATGGAGAACCATCTCTTCATGGAAAAGGCACGAAAATTAATATTAGTTTTCATTTATTTTTTCATGCATGTCATACTGAAACATCTCTACACAGGAAGTACTGAACTTGCTCTACCTGGATTCATGTAACAATGTTATTATATGTGCTTGATAATGAGTTACATGTGAATGGTTTTGGCAATGCATACAATGTTCCACTTCCATGTGCTAGAAAATCTTGTTAAGTGCACTATATTTGGGCATTGTTATAAATGCTATGCTTATTTCGTGTGGGACAATTATTTTGGAAGCTCTTGGTTTATATTCCAAAACAAAAAAGCTTCTATGGTGGAAGAATTCTTCGATGTTTTGAGAGCACAACATTTGTATGGTTGTCAAATCTGATTTGTGAGTAAGGTAGTGAGGGGTTAAGGATATATAGGTGGCTAAGAAAGTATACATGACAAATGGCAAATGAATTAGAGTAAGAAAAATGTATTACTCCTATAGCATCTAAGAATTTTTCTTCGTAGCATTATAATCTTACATTGATTCTCAACATTGGGATTTATTTCATATATTCCTTCATATTTATCTTTGACAAAACTAAATTAGAAGCTTGTTGCATAACTTATGGTACCTAAAAATGTACACAGCGAGTAACTATTACAGCAGCGGGCAGCACTCGAACTATTATGGAGGTCCAACCCATCCAGACCATGTTGTGAGGGTACAAAATGGAATGGGTCCTAATGGTGGTGAATGGGGAGCACCACCCCCTCCTCCAATGATGAACAGTGCCGATATGAGCTCTAATTACTCAACGGGAGGACCTGCTTCTCTACCTCCTCCTTCACCAAGCCTTGCACTAGGCCTCAAGGGTGGCACATTCACTTATGAGGAATTAGCAGCCGCCACCAACGGATTTTCTGATAATAATGTGATAGGACAAGGTGGCTTTGGTTATGTCCATAAGGGTGTATTGCCTAATGGAAAGGAAGTGGCAGTTAAGAGTCTAAAATCTGGTAGCGGTCAAGGAGAACGAGAGTTCCAAGCTGAGATTGACATCATTAGCCGTGTTCATCATCGTCATCTTGTGTCACTTGTTGGATACTCCATTGCTGGTGGGCAGAGAATGTTGGTCTATGAATTTATCCCCAATAAAACTTTGGAACATCACCTACATGGTAAATACTGTACAATACTCCTTAGTTTAATTAAGCTCATGTCAGTTTATGATTTTGCATTATATATGCTATGTATTTATGTTTAGGAATGAAGTGTAGAGCAAGTAATTTTCAATATAGGCATTTATGAAGCCGTGATCCAACATGTCAAATCTCTAAATACTATATTAATAAGATTTCATTGGATATATAACTTATGGAATCATAAATGGAAAATTTTGTGTTGGAAACATGTATTTTTATATTTTTAAAGTGTAAGACCTATAAAGAAAACTTATAACTTTATTTTTTTCTAGTATATTTAACCATTGCCCTTAAGGTATTAGTTAGCAAAACCCTATAACTTGTAATAGTTAGGGTGCAACAAATAATTTCTAATGCATTTTTTTTCATACACTTGATTTGAACATACTAATCAAAATTGAAATTGTATTTGATGGCGATATGTAGGAAGGGGTGTGCCAACCATGGATTGGCCTACTAGAATGAGAATTGCAATAGGAACTTCCAAAGGACTTGCTTATCTTCATGAAGATTGTAAAATTTCAATTTGTCTTATTATCTCTTGCTCTCCTTTTTATTGTTATTTTTTTCATAGACATTCTTTTTTTTTTTTTTTTATCATTTTTGCTATATTTACAAATACACTCAGGTCATCCTCGCATTATCCATCGTGATATCAAAGGAGCAAATGTCCTTATTGATGATAGTTTCGAAGCAAAGGTTCCACATGTTTACTTATTTTATCTACTTAATTAGATTTATTGTTCACATTATCCCTATTGTTTCTAATCTGATATTGCTTAAGGTAATTAATTATGCCAACAATTCATCATGACCAGGTGGCTGATTTTGGGTTGGCTAAGTTGACCACTGATAATAATACTCATGTATCAACTCGTGTCATGGGAACATTTGGGTAATTTTTCTCCACTACATGTTTTAATTGCTTGTACCAACCTCAAAAAATTCCCACTAAAAAAAACTTAACCGAGAAATGTAACAAAAATGAGAAGGTGTATTCTCATAATAGAACATGGTTTTGCTTCAGCACAAATGCAACATGTCACATTAACTAATCAAAGTACAAGTTTAACCAAAATATACTAAATCGCGGACTGTAAAGTTTAATTGATTAGCATTGCCAAATGAAGCATAATGATGTTTACAATTCCATTGCGTCATTTGATGTTAACAATTTCGTATAAAATGTATGTTTAAATAAATTAATTTTACTCGATACCTTATATCTTTGCATGTTAATACAGGTACCTAGCCCCTGAATATGCATCAAGTGGAAAATTGACAGAGAAATCTGATGTTTTCTCATTTGGAGTCATGCTATTGGAAATCTTAACTGGGAAGCGACCTGTGGATCTCTCGAGTGCCATGGATGATAGCTTAGTGGATTGGGTTAGTATTATGTTTGGTTTTGAAGTCCATCACTTGTCCTATGACCCTTTTTTTCAAAAAAAAAAAAAAAAAAGAAATTGAAAATTGTTATTAGTAACTTGTGCCACATGCAGGCTCGACCACTACTGACTCGTGGATTGGAGGAAGATCGCAACTTCGGAGAATTGGTGGATCCATTTTTGGAGGGAAACTACAACCAAAATGAAATGGTGAGAATGGCAGCTTGTGCTGCTGCAAGCATTCGCCATTCTGCCAAGAAGCGTCCAAAAATGAGTCAGGTACATAACATGATTGTTAAGAATTATTTGACTGCTATTGCTTTACCCATAACAAAATTTTTTGTAAGGACACAAGTATAGTAAATTTCTAATGATTTATTAGACACGCTTAAAAGAAAAAAAGTATGAGATCCATAGATAAATAAGTATATGTTTAATGAAATTAATAAGACTCACCTTTATTACTAGTAGTATGTTCAAAAATGATATATTACACTTGTATTTATGAAAAAATCTCTACTGATATATCTTGTTGAATTGTAAGTTAGTAATATGTATATGCAATATAAAATTCAGGTTATGTATAAAGACCATGTTAATTATTATTTATTCTAAAATAATTTTTATGATGCAAAAAGTCACTATGATTGGTATAATAGTAAAAGGTTTCGATAGTAATATGTATAAGATTCTAAGTTCAAACCTCATTGTAATCAACGTAGTTTTAGAAGTATAACAAAAAAAGAGTAATGAAATGCATAATATGACGATATCTAATTGTTTAGCATGACATGTGCATTTTGAAAATATTGATCAATTTATATTCACTTGAATAATGATTTGCAGATTGTAAGAGCCTTGGAGGGCGATGTCTCACTGGATGACTTGAAGGATGGGGCTAAGCCAGGTTATGGCTCTGCTCACACCGCTTCATCTGGGAGCTCCGAATATGATACAATGCAATACAATGCTGATTTACAAAGGTTCAGAAAGGCAGTGTTTTCAAGCCAAGAATATACCAGCAGTGGCTCAAGTGGTGAGAGCCGTCAACAGGACACCGGAAGGAGGAAATGAATCAATGAGTATTAGCAATTCCCATATATGTTGATCACACACATGGTTGAAATGGTGGAAGGGAATGAAGGGGATAAAAACTTAAATCAATGGGATTGTTACTCTTACCTATTTCGTCGGTATCCATGGGAAGTGAAATATATCATCATTTTGGTGGAGAATTGAGCTTGACGTTGTTTTGGGGTGTGTTAAGGTTCAAGTCTACCAAGCGTCAACCAATGGGGACCTACTTCTTTTGTTCATTATTTTGCGTTCTGTAATATGGTTCTGTGTACTTTAATTTGGTATTTTTACAGGCATACCTTGGAATGGAGCCGTGGATATTACTGTAACTTTTATTATTGACGGAATTTATTTGCAATAAACATATGAAGTTTATTTTTTATTTTTTTGTACAACATATAAATAAAGTTTATTTAACTTCAATCCAAAAGGTGTATGCGTTCGATATTGTAATGTTAATTGCGAAAATAATTAAAAGCATTGAACGCATAATTTGCTTTGACGTTTTTCCATTTAATCCATGTTAACTCCTTTTCAAGGAGTACATTATTCGGTCCACACTCGACGGTCACACTTACTTTGGTTTTCAATGCATATAGAGTATTCACTCATTTGTGTGTTCTTTCCTGTCATAGGTCATGCATACAAAGTTGTGCTTAGCCCTTTGATACGTTACAAAGTAAATATTTTTTCTTTCTTACTAGCCAATGTTTAAGAAACAATTCGGTTATTCCCAAAATAAATTAAGTTGGAAATCAATCATAAAATTATAAGTCAGAAGCAAGAAAGCCAGATTATGAGTTCATTTAGATGTGTTTTTTTTAAATAAAAAATATCTTTTTTAACAAAAAAAAAAGATCTTTTTGTGTTCATTGGTGTATTTAGGTAATTTTTTTAAGTAAAAATAGAACCATCAGAAAAAATAAAAAATATCCTTTTTGAGAAGCTAAAATTTTCCTCTTTTGAAAAGAGATTTTTTTTATAACATAAAAAAGATGTTTAACAAAAAAATAAATATACTTTAATATTATATCCAAACATAAATTGATGTTATATCCAAATATAAATCAGCTTTTTTTTTATAAAAAGATATTAATTAAAAAGATTAATTAAAAGAGAAATCTTTTCTAATAAGCACTTTTTTTTTTTGGAACACTAATAAGTACGTTCAAATAAATGAATTTTGATTTATCTACGAGCCTACTGGAAAAAAAGCCCAATACCTTAACCAAAAACACCAGCCCAGACCAAAAAGAGATCGTTAAAATCGGATGGTGGAATGGGCCGGTTCATCTAGACCCGGCCCAGGATGAGTACAGGGAAGTTAAATACCTTGCGGTGGCAATGTTACGAGAAACCAAACAGCTCTCTGCACTCTGCAACCTTCCCATGCAGTCCCGACGGGGCGCAAATCGGATCTGGTGAAAGTTTATTATTCCTTCTTTGACGTAACAACGGCAACAGTCCATTCGTTCCGTTCCGCGATTCCGATTCCGTTATGGGAGACTTCAACAACAGCAGCAGCAACAACGATGCATTCATGCGCAACCAAAACGCCGCCGTTCAGGCCCGTACCAAAGCCCAGAACCGTGCCAACGTCCTTCAGCTCAAGCTGGTCCGTTTCTATTTCCCTCGCGCTTTTTTCCTTTTTTTTTCTGTCGCCAATCGTTTTTGCTTCTCGACGAGATCGCTGTAGCTAGGGTTTATCGCCGAGTGTTTTAAGATCTCGATTTATTGAAATTATATTTGCTTAATTCACTTTCTAGATGCTTCGTGCTTGTTGTCCCCTATGTAGATAGATAGTTACATTTCGTTCGTTGTTTAAGAGTTTGTTGGTATTCTGTTATGAATTCTGTTAGATGATTGAACCCTGTATGTATTCTGCATAGCATTGACTTGGTGGAATTTTATCAATTTCATTTGCTATATTTTTTTTCTGTGATGTGATTCAGATTGGGCAGAGTCATCCAACTGGTCTCACTGCCAACCTCTTGAAGCTGTTTGAGCCTAGGCCTCCCTTGGAGTATAAGCCGCCTCCAGAGAAGAGAAAATGTCCCCCGTTAACAGGTGATTTATTGTTTTGATGTTTTTTTGGTTCGGTTTGGTATTGGTGTTGTGCTCTTTAATTGTTGCTTAATGATTACTGATGTGTGTTTCTTTGATTTTTTTCGAAGGGATGGCGCAATTTGTGAGCAAGTTTGCTGAGCCCGGTGATCAGGAATATGCTCCGCCTGTCAAGAAAGTTGAAACTCCTGTAATGTTCTGTTCTTTAGCCATTAATTATTTGGGTGTTTTTGTTTTAATGTTTTACGCAACTGAACAATTTTGTGTGGTTGTTTCATGATGCGAGTTCTTTTTTCCCTGATTTTGCTGAGTTTTGTTACTGATTATTGTTGAAGCTACTTCTACTATTTGTGAAAGTTTGCTTTTATTCCGAAATTAAGTGAGGGACATATCGTGAAGTTTGATCCTTGAGTCCATCTCAATGGTTTCAATGATTCAATTATCAAGGTGTTTGGAAAGCATTGGAATTGAATTCATTCGCCCAGATTGGGTTGAGATGACAAATTGCTATAATGATTAATTTGTAATAATTGTTGATACACCTTGCATTGATGTGTTAGAGATTCTATGGGGTGATTTACCTAACAAAATGTTTTATATTCTTTGCTTATGTGATCTTTTATATCGTTTAAATTCCTGTCTTTTGTGGTCATGCTGATGCTCTAAAACATCATTTAACAAACCTTAAAAGTTGAAAGCCCACTCCCAGTCTCACAAAATGAAGTGTGAGTACACCTTAGTTCTATGTTGTATATGGATATGGTTTTGATCCATTTTGGTGAACTCAGGCACAAAGAAGAGCAAGAATACACAAGCTAAGACTTGAGGCAGGAGCAGCAAAGGCTGCTGAGGAGCTAGAGAAATGTGATGAGTCCTATATTGTTGTAAATTTTCCAATTTTGTTGGATTTATGTTCTGTGGTTGTCATTCTTATATCTGCTTATTTGCAGACGATCCACATAATGACCCAAATGTATCTGGAGATCCATACAAGACATTGTTTGTGGCCAAACTTGTAAGTTATATTTTTCAACATAGTAGTCGTGTGGCTATGTAGGAGCATATAGTTCGCCATATCTGATTGGTGCTATTTCTTAACAGAGTTATGAGACCTCTGAGAGCAGACTCAAAAGGGAGTTTGAGTCCTATGGTCCAATCAAACGGGTAGGTGTTTTTTAATATCCCCAAGGGGGTTCGGTAAGAGTTTCATACATGTTAGGTTTTTAGTTCCTTGAAATTTACTTCTTCTATACATTTTCACATGTTATGATTCACAAACCTTCAAACTATGTCTTCCAATTTTAGTAGTCTTTGGGATACATACTTAATACCTGTATATATTATGAACATTAAAATGCAAGTTTTTATTTCCTCTATAGTATACTGTTTTTAACTTTATTCATTTTCAGTGCATATTCATATTGATTTGATTAGGCTTTGCTGTTGGCAACTTAATTACATTTTCATACTGTGATTATCTGAAGAATGTGATTTTCTGTGATCTACTTCTAATTAAACTTGTTATCATGGCTGAGTTGTTTTCTAGAGTGCATAGCTTGCCATGAATTTAATCAGTCCTGCATAATTTTATCCTTTAATCTTAAGATTAAAGGTTCAAGGATATAAATTATGTGTCTTCCTGATGTAAATTGTCATTGGTGAGTGACTTTAGAATTTGTGACAACTGCATTTAGTCATTTAGTGGCACCACCAATTTCCCTAGAATGTCTCTTTATTCATTGGTTTCTTTGCTTAGTTTTCAATGTTCCACTTTTAATATATGTGGATAAGGGATCTTCTCAAGGCTTGGGTGTGTCTAGGGATTTTGTTAACAGTAAGTTTAGCATCTAAGAATACATCCCTGGTAAGAGTGTGATCGTCTCATTCAGCAAATGGCAAACGATTCTAAAATTTTGACCAAACTCAACTCAACTTCAAGTGTTTCCACCTGCATGGTTAGTTGAATATTTAAGCTGGACAGAGCAGTGGTGAAACTTTTGCCTTCTGGCCTTTCCTTTCAAGCAAGAAAGAAGGCTGACAACTTCTGTTCTTTTCTGCATTGGGTAAAATATGTTGGGAGTATGGCAATCTCTTCCTTCTGCAGTTTAAATTCATAGTCAGCATGCTTTTGATGTTGCTAAAGTTTTGTTTTTGACTCTTGCTATCTATCAAAAACAAATCAGCAATTCAGAAGATGTCATGGTATTTTCTGTATCACCCATAGTTGTTTTCTTTTTATCATTTTAAAAATAAATTTCCCTGGTAAGGGGACACTAGTCAACAACTGGTTAATTGGCCCCAAATACATCAGTTTTTCTGCAACTATTGCTGGTGGTGATGCATCTCGCGATGGGAGCTGTGTGATTTAAAGGTGAAATTAGGCATAATGCCTGTCTGTTGTGCCATTTAGGATTAGACTATTAGTCTTTTCTTTTGGTAGTATTGTAGTTAATTATTAAGTATGAGAGTGTCTTTTTATTGTTTTCGTTTCAGCTGAAGACCAAAATGTTCCATGCTGACTATTTTCTTTTTCCAATTTCCTATGATTAGGTGAGATTAGTTGCTGACAAAGCAACAAATAAGCCCAGAGGTTATGGTTTCATTGAGTACCTGCATACGAGGGACATGAAAGGTTGATACTGGTTTATTGATTTGTTTATTAATTAAATGATATGGCTTTTTATTCACATCTTTTGTTCATTATGCAGCTGCTTATAAACAAGCTGACGGTAGGAAAATTGATGGTCGAAGGGTGCTTGTGGATGTTGAGCGTGGGAGGACTGTTCCTAATTGGCGACCTCGCCGCCTTGGTGGTGGGCTTGGTACTACTAGAGTTGGGGGTGAAGAAGTAAATGAGCGTCATTCTGGGAGGTAATCGATCTAACTGCAACCTTTTGGTCTTCATTCATTAGTGATTCTGTAATGCTTGAAGATTTTCAAATAGCCAGAACTACTGGTTAAAGTTGCATTCGTATGGTGTGCTGGTTTGACTTGGTTAAAACCAAATCACTGATTAGGAGCACCCTGGGTTACAAATTAACCCTTGTAGCTGGTCTTGTTGAATATTATCTGTAGATAACCAGTGGCGTGCTTTACCCGTTCTTTCTGTTGAAAGGTAATTCTGATATGACTTCACTTTTCAGGGAGCAACAGCAGTCTCGTTCTGAAGAACCAAGAGTACGGGAGGATCGACATGCCGATCGGTAAGAAATAAGATATGTGCCTGTTGGTCATACAAAATACCTCTTTGATGTTTGTTTGGCCAATCATTTTTAAGCTACCTACTTTGACTTCAGGGACAGAGAAATATCACGTGAAAGAGGTAGGGATAGAGACAGAGAGCGGTCACGTGAGCATTCTCATGAAAGGGTGAGGGATCGGGATTTTCGAGAGGATAGGCACCATAGAGACCGGGATAGGACCAGGGATAGAGACAGGGACAGAGACAGGGAAAGGGACAGAGATAGAGACAGAGATCGGGGACGTGAACGAGATAGAGCGCGTGATCGAGATCGTGACCGTGAGCGAGAGAGGGACCGTGATCGGCATCGTGAAAGGGATAGAGATTATGAAGTTGGGGATACTGATCGTGGACGGTCACGTGATAGGGAGTCTGATTATGATCGTGTTGAATCTAAACATGAGAGGGACCGGCATGGTGAAAGGGAGCGTGACTATGACCCTGAGGATGATCGTGGTTGGTATAACCAATCTGAGCATGGACATAGGCATGCAGATCCTGATCATGATCCTGAGAAGTATGACCACTATGAGCATCATCGTGGACGAGGGCAGTATGATCATGTAGATGATCATGGTGACCATTACAATCAATATCCTGATCATGATACCGTGGAAGATGACTACCACATGGGACGTGCAACATCTGAATCACGTGAAAAGGAGCGAAATCGTGATATGGACCATGAATATCATCGCTCAGAGAGATCTCATTCCCGGGAGTATGATTACTAGAACATGGGTTGTATACTTGTCAACTTTACTGGTAAGATGGCTGCATACAGTGATTAATTGCGAATCATGGTATCCACTCACGTTTTCCCCCTTTTTAGTAGTTGTTCAATGGATTCAGGTATATTGTGATCAAAGCTCAACAAAAGAACTCTGTAGCTGCTGCTAGGCGTGCGGCTCCTTATAAAGCACCTATCAAGTTGTTTTGTGTTCTTTATAAAGCACCTTTCAAGTTGTTTTCTGTTCTAGACATGGACTTGGACAGCTAATATATTAATGTTTATTGTGGGTTTTTGTTGTTTTCTTCGGACATTTTATGGAACATGATGTCTTCTGTTTTCATTTTTTATTGGAAACAATTGTATGTGTTCCAGGTTTTATTTGGTTTGTCTTCTGTTTTCATTGGAAACACTTCTTTCATCCTAGTGGGATGTCAAGTTTTAGTGCAGAGCTTGCAGCATTCTTAATTCCTCATCTGTGTCTTAACATTGGATATCCATTGGTTGGTTTATTTTCAACTTATTAATAATGCAAGGAGTTTTAAGCTGGAGGGTGGGGGGATGTTGAATTGCTTTTGAAGCTCGAAAGGAAAATTAGCATAGTTGTGAACTTGAAAGAACAGATTTTAGCATGATTTCAACCATTCCATTGGTGACTTTTTTATTGGAGATTGCCTAGCGGTTCATTTTCACGTTACATTTCTTTTAGAGATGCATGTTGAATTCGTTGATGAATTTTTTTGGGTGCTAGGAAGTGTAGAGTAGTATCGGTCTGCTGACGGATTGTTCTTTGACTCGAGGTACTTCAAAGTTCGATTTAGTGATTCTAGCGTTCCGTTTGTCTATACTGAAAACGGTATTCCAGTAGTTATTTTCAATTGTACAAACTACTTAAGATTCTGAGTTTAATAACTAAATTTTTGTCCTTTTAGTTACCCATGTGGTTGTTCCCAGAAGCTTTGAAAAACTATCTTCAATCAATAATAAAAAGCCTTGAAAATTGAAAAACAGTATCGGGTTTTAAAGCACTTTAGAGATTTTGTTGCAAATGAGCGTTGTTTTGGGATTGATAGCTAGTCAATTTCACTTCCAATAGTACATGCAAGCAGTAATATATGGCAAAACTTAAATAGCTATGTGGGATTAATCATTTTTTATAAGGTTAAACTTTTTTTTTTTCACGTACATTTGAGGTTGATCTTTGTATGCCTCTCATTCTAAAGACCCAACAAAAGTAATTTAGGAGTTGACTGTTGTGATTATCTAATTTTATTGCACATAGATTTTGGAAACAAGCCTAAGCGAATTAGATCTTGGAAATTGATTGTAGCAGTTACGCTGGAGAATCGTTGCGCGAAATTGTGACCATCGGAATGAAAAGATGTGAAACTGTGATAGTGTTGCTGCAAACTCTTTCATTGTTATAAAGTGCAAGGAATAGAGAGAAGCAACAAAACAAGCGAAGTTGCCATGAGGCTTCTTGACACTCGTGTAACATCAGTTATCACATTCCCGAGTAATTTTATTTGTTATGAGGTGTGAAGTAGGGACACAAGACATGACACGAATATGAGGAACACACCAAAATTAAAACATTATAGGATATAGACACAATACATAATAAGTAAAAATTTAATGAAAATTCAATATATTATTTATATAAGCTTTACTTATGTTTTATTTTTTTATAAATTCAAAAAGTTATGTCTTATTTCCTTTTTATAACCCTGTTTTTATTATATTTTTTTTATGTTAGAGTAAGAAAAAATGCATTTTAGATTAAATATATGCAAACTTTATTGATGTGTCATGTAAGATCCAACACGAATACGTATCCGATATATAGACACAACACGCAATTGGTGTGCCATGCTTCATCGGTTACAACTATAGCCAGTTCACTTCCTCTATTACGTGTGAGCAGTAACTTGCGATGCGGAGTTTCAAGGCTATTTTTGCTCTTTGAATAGTTTTTCCCTGCCAACCTGATAAAAAATGATGCTATAACTCAGCGGCAAATAATCAGCTTCATCATCTGTAGTTTTGGAATTGGAAGCAAATGTTACAGGAACCTGAACTTAGTCGTTGCATCTTGGAGTTTTATTGAAGAGATTTCGCAAAGTTTGATAATGGAAAATTAGTTAAAAATTGATGTCATGAGTATCCAAAAAAGAGAGAGAACAAAAACTACGAGCGGTATTGCCAACTTTATTTAGGCAGTGCGATGAATGAAAGGACTAGATGGAGAAAATGCCCAAAACAAATGAAGCTTCATGGCTGTGCTATTTATATGCTATCTGTTAGTGAGGACAGTCCGGTTGCATACAAAAGTAGAGGAGCGGTAATGAGGAAGATCCCCCTAAGATAAATAGCTTATTTAAGTGATTATATAAATATAATTTTTGAAATTATGAATAAATTATTTTATATTAAAATATATAATAATAATAATATTTATTTTTAATATTTTAGAAAGTGTTTCTATATTTTAACTTCTAAAAAAGTATAAGAATAATTTTTAAAAAAATTATAAATTATTTAGTCAAATAGAATAAAAGATAAATATATGAATTTTGATTTCTAATTTTTTACAAAAAAAATCATAAAATGTACTGTCTAAACAAACACCAAGTGGTAAATATCTCGGTTATATTATTTTGATATTTTCTTGAAGTGGCTATTTCAGAAAGAATTTTATCTCATCAATATTTCGTTGTAAAGTGATCAACATTGGTACTACACTACATGCCCATGAAGATGAAGGGATTTGAGTTCCCTTTCTCTCTAATTATTCTATTCCATCAGAAACCTTCTAAAGCTTTACAATCAAAACATAACATGAAGCTTCCTCTAGAACCCGTAGGCTTGTTTTTCACGCGAGATATACCTAACGCTCCACATTCTTGTAAGTCATATTTTCCTACCGGTAAATGACAACCTCATTGTCGTATCATGTCTATTTAGCCATTTTCGGAAACTTCCATGAGTAGCATTCATTATGCCTTATAACATTTCCCCAGCGTTTTTTTCTGAGCAAACAATAATGCAAAGTGAATCGTGTGCAGAACTATAGTAAACCTTGTAATCCAAATTTATCTAAAGATTTTTTTTTCTTTTTTGGATATTAAATAAAGCTATCTATTGGGCCAGCCAGATACAGGGAGAGAGAAAGTGTGCATTTGTTATTACATATAAAAACAGGATTGGTGGTGGTACTGAAGAATGCAGTCTCCTCAACCATGCTTGAAGAAGCATGAAGATAAAACCAATAAAAAATAGTTGAGGGAGGGAATACACAGCATTAATTCAACAACCATTTCTCCTAGTAGCTAGGCTATTTTCCTATCTCTGGCTTCAAACCTTCCATTTACATACATGGCTACACAAGTGAAACGTGTGACTTCTTCTAGCTCTGCAGCAACAACAAAAACATGGTTGGTCTTGTTGATCCTTACTATGATCTGCACTGTCAGTTTAGCAGAAAGAGTTTTGAAGGAAAAAGAAGTGAAAAATTATGCTGTGGAAGAAAGAAAAGGGATTCTAAGAGTGGTGATCGATTTCTTGTGGGACGGTGGAAAATCTTCCTATGAACCTGTTTGGCCGGTGAGTTTATTGACACACATTTGCATGTTATGATTAACTTTTGCAGCATCTTATTATTATGGCATATATAATACTTTGGTTATCTATCTTAATGATAGTTTCTTTTATGATGTCTAACTTTATATGAAATGCATTGTACTGGCTTGTTGAGCAGGAGATGAAGTTTGGTTGGAGACTTGTTGTAGGATCAATGGTTGGATTTTTGGGAGCAGCGTTGGGCAGCGTAGGAGGGGTAGGAGGTGGAGGAATTTTCGTACCAATGCTCGCTTTGATCATTGGCTTTGACCCCAAGTCTTCTACAGCCATTTCCAAGTGTTAGTATTTTGCTTGATCAATTCTTTTTAGTCTAGCATGCAAAACATAAGATATTGTTTGAGTCATGGAATCTCATTTTCTCTAATCAAAATTATAAAAAAAAAAAAAAGAATCTCGGTCATGACCTGTGCAAATGACCTAACCAAGGAGAAGTGGATGCATGCACCTGTTGTATGAGTGACACATCCAGAAAAATTTGATAGTGGGGACAAGAATGATACATAAGCGTAATAAAAAAATGAATTTGAGTTATCTTGTTATTTTATCTTATTTAAAATTCTGGATTTTTCATGTTCAGCTTTGATTTCATTATTGCAGGTATGATTATGGGTGCAGCTGGGTCAACTGTATACTACAATCTGAGGCTCAGACACCCAACACTAGACATGCCCCTTATAGACTATGACCTGGCTTTGCTCTTCCAGCCAATGCTAATGCTTGGAATAAGCATTGGTGTTGCATTCAATGTCATGTTTGCTGATTGGATGGTGACAGTTTTGCTTATCATCCTATTCATAGGTATAACTTATCTCTAGCTTAAGCTGAATTCTTGTGAAAGCTTGTGCTTTCGTATGACTTGATCTATTTACTGTGATATCAGAATTTTATTTACAATTTGCCTGATTGTTAACGTGGAAATTGTTCGTGACAGGTACATCAACAAAAGCTTTATTCAAAGGCATAGAAACATGGAAAAAGGAAACAATGATGAAAAAGGTAAATTTACTTCTATAATATTTTGAAGTTGGGTTTCACAACTTCAACTCGGTGGTATCAAGTATGAGTATTGTGGTAAATGACTTTCAGGAAGCAGCGAAGCTGTTAGAAGCAGAACCAAAACATGATGGTAAGTCCCCATAAATATTTTCATAATACACAGAAACCTTCAACTTTATTGAAGAATGTTTCAAAAGCTTAATTAAAATAGCAAGAACCAAATTAAAGAGACCACTGAGAATATAGAGAAAAGCATTCCCATTGTAAGATATATCAGATAAGAATTTAGGAACACATTTATTTTCAATTTTGTGATTCAAAGGCATTTAAGAAAGGCCTTTCTACAGATATGTCTCTATTATGTCAGTCAACAATTTATTTGTAGATGGAAAACCTGAATGTATAAGCGAAAAATTCACGGCCTACTCCTATGAAAGAGACTAGGTCTATTTAAAAATTCACATATTCCACAATTGATGGGTAGGCACCAGTCCAATATTGTTCTAACCTCTTATTGCAGATGATTCTGCAGAAGACTACAAGCCACTACCAAGTGGCCCAGCACATGCACAAGATGAAGAGGTAATTCCAAGGCTTTTCTGGTCATTCCACTTTGGAAGTCTTTCAATATCATAGCTTTATCTCGACTGTTGAAACCCATCTTGTGTGCATGCAGGCCCCTTTAATAAAGAACATTTATTGGAAAGAGTTATTCCTCCTTATGTATGTTTGGGTGGCTTTTCTCATTGTTCAGATTGTTAAGGTAATTAAACTATTAGTTTGGTTTTATTTTCTGATTTCTTAATCACAAACATATACAGCTGGTGGGTTTCTGAAATATTCAATCTAGAACAAGGGAACAGTGATGGGACTAGACCCATTACTTCAAGAAGTAACTTATATGAGACGTTTTTTTCCTTTGAACTTGAGGTCTATGAAGTCAACCCATGCTATAAATCATTAGATTGATACCACTTTAGCCTATGAGCGAGAAATGCAGATCATTTTATATTGATAGTAATTAATTCACTTGTTTCTATGTTTCTCTGTTTAAAATTTGTGGTATGATATATCTGAATATGTTTATTAGACAATAGACAATACTCATGGACAACATGTGAGAAAGTGCTAAGACTTTATCTTTTTAATTTTTTTTTTAATTTTATCTATTTCTTACTTAACCCATAAGAAAATTCTTGTGTGCTTCAAAAGCAAGTTATTACTCTTACTCTGATTCATTTGTTGCATATCACATTAGTGTTTATTTTCTTAATGATCCATTTTGGTAGTCCTTTTTTATCTGTTTACCCACCACAGAGCTAATGTAGCAAACAATTGATCAGAGCAAGAGCAATGACTTACTCTTGGTGTATATAAGAATTTCTCAATCTATAAAGTGTCTAGGAAATACCTGAAGATAATGCACAAAAATCATTTTCCTCAAAAATTTACAAGTGTTCTTATGTTTAGTGATTGTGCGCCTATGTATTATGCAGACATACAGCAAGACTTGCTCCATCGAGTACTGGATTCTTAATTCATTGCAGGTAATTTTTTTTCTAAATATATTGGAATACTATTGCATGTGACATGAGTTTCAACAATTTATTCTAGTTGTATAACTTCAGACCCCAGTTTGTTTAGTTAACGAGTAAAAAATTATGAAATAAAGGTGGCAGTGATTCTGTGGCTGTAAGAATTCATTATCAAAACAATTACCCCGAAGAAAGTCGAAGATAAATGAACCCAAAATTCCTAGCAAAGTGTTTCGATTCAAACAAATTGATAAATGTAACATGATAAATTGACAGTACTAGTCACTTATGGCTTAATGTTAATGGATAGAAAATTGTAATCTATAGCATGCATAAAGCCTCATACTAATTAGAAGCAGTGGTAACAAACATGAAGCAAATCTAATATAGCTTTGAACTAAGTGCGTACTTTAATTTGCTGCAATTAACACAAACAGTAATATCATAACACGCCAAGGACTAATGAAATTTGATGTGTCAATTTGCCATTCAAGGCGCCTATTGCAATCTCGGTTACGCTTTTCGAAGCCGTATGCTTATACAAAGGAACTAGAGTGATTGCATCAAAGGGAAAGGAAATTACAAATTGGAAGATTCATCAGATTTGTCTTTACTGTTCATGTGGAATAATAGCTGGTATGGTTGGTGGACTGCTTGGTCTTGGAGGTGGATTCATTTTGGGGCCACTCTTTCTAGAATTGGGAATTCCTCCTCAGGTACACTCTTCACCATTCTTGTGCATTTGATAATCTTAAGGTTTCCCATGAACAATCTGAAGACAAGAAAAGTATTAGCTTTGACAAGTGTATCCATTCTCTGCTGCAGGTAGCAAGTGCTACATCAACTTTTGCCATGGTTTTTTCATCTTCCATGTCCGTTGTGCAATATTACCTTTTAGATCGTTTCCCAGTACCATATGGTAAGTAGCAGTAAATTAAAATAGAACCAATCCTGGATGTGCTTGCTAGTTTCTGGAAGACAACAAAAAACTCATACTAAAGCCTAGCCTAGCACTACTTGTATTAAAGTTTGATTAATAACTTTACGCGAAAAATTCTTGCATATACTATTGACAAAATAAGTGGTTGTGCATGCTTCTAAAGCATACATTAAATGTGCTTTATAAGCATGTAAAAGTTTCTCCATGTAAAAGTTTCTCTAATTTCACTGGTGCATGTGGGGGTTGAAATCAAGAGTGAAGACCTCCCCAGTAGTAATAAATGGTGTTAGTTGCAATAAACTTGGGATATTTTAGTCTATTTGTTGCTAATTTAACATCAAAAGTTGTGAAACTTGCTGGCAATTGGTTACTGATTTTGTGCTTTTAACACTTTGCTGCAGCTGCTTACTTTGTTTTGGTTGCAACCTTAGCTGCTTTTGCTGGCCAGCATGTGGTGAGAAAGATAATTGCTATCCTTGGTCGAGCTTCCATTATCATCTTCATACTAGCATTGACCATTTTCATAAGTGCAATCAGTTTAGGTACTTTCTATGATCTGGAATTCACAGTATTTTGTTTCACCATTTCATTTCTCATTGGTTAGTTACTATGGAAGATGCTTATTTCCTCATTTACGTATGTGTCACAGGTGGGGTTGGAATAGAGCACATGATTGAGAAGATGGAAAATGCAGAGTATATGGGTTTTGAAAATCTATGCAATCAATCTTAGGTGTGTTTTGTATGTATGAAGCTGTGGAATTAATTTTTCTACAGAGAAAATAACATTATTCAGCTGGTGATATGGTCACCAATTTATCCGTTTTCATTCAAGCAAAGAAAAGATTGTGGGTTCTAACTTTTACCTTTATGCTCTATTGTACAATAGCTAGCTGCTTCACATTCATTGTCATTTCAACATTGGTGTCAGTCAAGTATTTGAACGTTGGTTTCTAAAGACAAATTGTGTCTATAGCAAACGTCTTATCTTTAAGTTGAGATATCCTATTATTAATCACTAAATCAAATTATTCAATAAAAATAATAATTAATAATAAGATAATAGTATAGGTATCAGAGATACAGGTTGAAGAAGAACGAAAAGATCAAAGAGAAGAGAAGGGAATGAGAGAGTTGTGAGTGAATGAATGTATATTGCTTTGCATTACTAAAGTGAGTCATTATTGAACTATTACATCTATATTTATAAGCTGTTCTAGGTGATAACTGAAAGTAACAAACTGCTAACAACTTCTAACACTTATAACTACTTCCCAACTGACTTAACAACCAAGCTTATCATCCTACTCCACCTACATCCCCCTTCAAACTCATGGAGTGTGGGTACACAATCCTAAGTTTGTCACAAAACTTGCTAAACAAAGTGGAGGAGATGGGCTTGTTAAAGATGTCTGCTACTTGATTTTCTACTGGAATATGACTAATCTGAACTCGCCCCTTGGCTACATGGTCACGAACAAAATAGAGGTCCAGCTCAAAGTGTTTGGATTTGGAGAGAAGAATCGGGTTAGCTGCCATTAGGACTGCACTTAAGTTGTCACAATAAACCTTTGGAGTGACACTTAAGGGAAGCTGTAACTCTTGCAGCAAATTCCTTATCCAGAATAATTCAGCTACTAGAGATGCAACTCCTCTAAATTCAACTTCTATACTGCTGCGTGACACTGCATGCTGCTTCTTAGATGACCAAGATATAAGGTTAGGACTATGAAAAACAAAGTAACCATTGGTAGATTTTCTATCATCAGGGTTTGACCCCTAGTCTAAGTCAGTGTACCCTGTGATTGTGAGATCAGAAGCTCTTCTAATATGCAGTCCATATGATATTGTGCTTTGCAAGTATCTCAAAATTCACTTGACTACCTTCCAGTGATCTTCAAGAGGGCTTTGCATGAACTGACAAACCCTGTTGATACAATAAGCAAGCTCAGGTCTTGTAATTGTCAGGTACTGAAAGCTGCCAATGATGGTTCTGTACAATCCAAAGTGTGAAAATCTGTACAATCCATTTTTAGTAGTGCCTTGGAGAATGATCTCCTTGGAATCTTGACATTTCACATAGCACTCATCAGGATGTAGTTCAACAAAAACATTATTATCTCTTGTGAACTTAGATATACTAAACAAATTCTTTGAAATAAAGGGAACATGCAGCATGGTGTTAAGCAAGGTTAAGAAAACCGGATCGGGTATCAAACCGATTAAGGTACTAGTTCAAAGGTTTAGAGGTCCAACCAGTTCAACCGGAATATAATAAAATATATATATATATATATATATATATATGTATGTATAATTAATTATAACATAACAAATATATTAAATCATTAACATTAACATAATTAACACAAAAATATATATATAATAAACCTAATCCATATAAAATTTCTCTAGTCTCAATCTCACAATATGGTTACAAAAGTATTTGAAAACAATATTTGTTGATGACTAGCGAGTTTTATAGTAAGCAACCCGTGGATATTAGTATTTTTTTCATATATAAAATAAATATAACCTATTTTTTTCATTTTTGCTTTATGACTTCTATAAAATATCAGCATTTAAGCTTTGAAACAAAAAAAAAATTCAAAAGCTTCGGATCGGTCCAACCAGTCCAGTTCGCCGGTTTTCCCGGTTTTGATCGATTCTGAAACCCTCTATTTCTGACTACTCAACCAGACTGGCCAGGCGGCCGATTCCCGATTAACCCGGTCAAACCGGCCGGTCCAGTCCGGTTCTCTTAACCTTGGTGTTAAGTCTAAAGGAAAGCTTACTCAGATCTAATTTCAAGATAGAGTTTCCAACATGATTAATTTGCAAACCTGTTCCATTACCCACTAGCACCTTCTCTGAGCCAATATATTATGATTTGTCCATTAGATTCAAGGGGTTTGGTGTCATGTGATGAGTTGCACCTGATTCTATATACCAATTTGGATCTTGCAAGGTGAAAGGTGTTACAAGAGCAAGATTGGCTCTAGGACTAGGAGTATGTTGCAAATTGTGAGATGCTGCACCAAAGGGAGCTCCATACTGAGAATCAAACCTGTGCCAACAGGTTAATGCACCATGACCAACCTTTCCACACTCTTGGCAAGTTGGTTTGTTCGATGAAGGAAATCTGCCTCCTCTGTTGTTAAACCTTCCACCTCCATACCTTCCTCTAAAGGCACCTCGAAATTGACTTTTTCCTCTATCTCTTGGAGCAAACCTTTGCTGAGCTTGAAATTGAGCCATATTTGCACCAATCACATTATCATTTCTTCTGTATTTTTCTATTAGTTCTTCTTGAGCCATAAGCAATGCTTTAAGTTCTCCAACTTTGACAGGTTCACCTCTATTTACAATTGTTGCAATGAAAGGTGCATACTCTTTGGGCAAACCATTCAAGATTGCCTTGATATGATCAGCTTCAGTTATCACAGCACCCACAGAAATCAATGAATCTATGATTTTCTTAATTTCCAGCAGATAATCAGAGGCTGAACCTTATTTATTTGTATTTCCTAACTTATTCTTTAACTATCTAATCTTGGCAGTAACTTGAGAAGTGAAAAATACCTCTAACCTGTTCCATATTTGGTGAGATAGCTCGCAACCAACCATTCTTGTACTGAAAGGTTTGGACATCGATGTAAGCAGCCAATGTTTCAGCAAAACATCTTTCTTTTTCCACCTTTTGTATTCTGGATTCATCATACCAGTTTCTTGATACTTATCTGGAATTGCTTCTCCATGAATGTGGCCAAGAAGATCACATCCTTCTAACATGGCTTCGACTTGCTCCTTCCATGGCAGGAAGTTTTCCTCATCTAACTTGAGCGATGCAGGGCTTGAGAATTGCTGCAGCAGAATCGTTGAAAAACCTTGTGAGGTTTGAGTTGAATCATGAGATCCCATGGCATTGAACCTGCTCTGATACCATATAGGTATTAGAGATACAAGTTGAAGAAGAACGAAAAGATCAAAGAGAAGAGACACTACTAGAAACCATCGAGTAATCGACGGATTTTACCGATAGAAAAAATCCATCGGTATTACCAACGGATTCATCGACGGAAAACTCGAAAAAAGAAATTTTTTGGTGTCAGTTATTACTGACGGATTTTTCCATCGGTAAAATTCATGCCACGAAATATAAATAAGGCGTGCGTATTACCAATGGATTTTTCCGTCAGTAATTATCATGTATTTTTAATTATGTTCCAACTTATATTACCGATGGATTTTTCCGTCGGTAAATTATATAATTTTTTCAAATTTAATATTACCGACGGAATTTCTAAAAATTAAAAACCGCTATGTGTAATAATTACCGACGGATTGTTCAATCGGTAAATTATATCATTACTGATGGATTTTTCCGTCGGTAATATTTTCTCAATTTAGTTTTTATAATAAAAGTATTACCAATGGAAAAATCCGTCGGTAATTTCTGAAAATTAAAACCGCTATGTGTAATAATTACCGATAGATTTTTTCGTCAGTAATTCAAAAATCCGTCAATAACTCCTTTGTTTATATTTCTCTTCACTCTCACATGATACACACACACACTCTCTCTCAATATACTCCCTCTTTCGCTCTCTCATCGACTCTCTCTCTTTCTCCTTGGCCTACCGAAAGCCGCCATCCGCTCCCGACCTGGGGCCTTCGACCTCCGGCCTTGGTTCGCCGGCCTTCGCCCCTTCCAAAGACTCGTTGCGTGCCCACCCAACCCCGACGCTGCCGTTGCTCTAGGTCCCCGGCCGACGCTGCCGACGCTCTCGGCCCCTGACCCGCGGCTTTCGTTCTCCGGCGCTCGCCCAAGCCAACCCCGACGCTTAGCCCCCCAGCCTTCAATGGTCAGATCGGCCCAGATCCACCAGAAATCCACCCCCGGGTCACACGCCAGAGCCAGCACCGTCCCCACGAAGTCGAATCTGAGTCGTGCGCAACGTCAGCTCTTCCTCCATTCTCGTCACGCACTGGCACCAGTCCATTCTTGGCCCAGATCCGCGTCTTCAGCTCCTTCTTCCGTCGTGCGGCATCGACCTCATGAAGTCCCCTCGCGCAGTAGGTTCGCGTGAAACCCATCCCCGCGAAGTCCGTCACCCGTAGTCCGCCCCGTCGCACTCCATCAGGCTCGTCCCTCCTTGCGATGCCGCCGTCCGTGCCCATAGGTAAGTTCCATTTTTGTTTATTTTTTTTGTAATAAATCTCTTATTTTGCCCATTTTTTCCAAGTAATTAAGACCAAATTTCATAGAACAACTTATTTGAATTTGTCTAAGGTAGATATTGATGTATGTCCAGGGATATCATGACCAAGTTGACGGTGTCTTTTGGACAAAAGATAAAAACAAAAAGAAGCTAATGGTATTTCTGTTTTTGTTGAGTCAATGATAAAATTATAAGAGTAGGCGAGATCTTTACAATGAGGTAAGAACTTGACTATATGTGCCCAGGAAATGTTGTCGAAGTTAAGGTATGCAATTCACATAGTTGACAATAATGTTGTTCTCTGTATAGAAATTTTTGAAGTTGTTAGTATTTGTTTTGCACTTATTAATCTAAGTAATTGATTTTGTTACAGAATGTAGAATTCGGTTGGAGTATTTCTTCGGTGGGACATAACATTGTTTTGTTTCTTTCAAGGTAAGTAATCATTTTCTCTTCTTATTTAATTATATTTTTGTTAGGATAGAGACTTATGATTTCTAAGATAGAGTTGTAGGAAATTGGGATTGCATGACTAGGGGGAAGGGCGTAGAGGTCCTTCCCCGACTTGTTTGGATTGTTTGCTGTGGAGATTGGTTGTGTATACGGAGATTGCAGATAATGCATGTTGTGATGGCATAAGGGGGTGTGCTCTAACGGTTTTAGAATCTTTAAAAGTTTGTTCGATGGTATTGTGAATGTTAATTTGACTGGATTGTGAATTTTATATATTTGGCTGGATTGATATTTGTATATATTTTTTTGGGATGTCTTAGTTTCAGGGGAGATTCTGTCAAAAATTTTTAAAATTTTTTGGGATGTCTTTGTTTCAGAGGAGACTCTGTTGAATTTTTTTTTAATTTAAAGAGTGAAATCTTAATTTAAGGGGGTGTTGTCGAAATTTTATTGAGTTAAAGAGCACATACTATCTACTTAAAATACTTTTACTCTTAGAAGATTGTTTGTTGAAAGATATAATTGAATCAAATTTTAATTTGGGAAAATTTTAATGAATTTGTTAGGTTAAATTACACATTCAAGAACCATGAGTTCCGCAAATAGATTATGGATGTATGACAGGATGCACCCTAGTCGAGGGAGAATCAAACCTGAATTTTACGTGGGAGTTGAACAGTTTGTAAGGGTGGCCTATCAGACAGTACAATTTGTGAATGAGCAAAAAGTTAGGTGTCCCTATGCTAAGTGTAAATGTAGGAAATATTTTGATATGGACACCATTAGGTATCACTTGTATAAGGATGGTTTTATGGCAGATTATTGGGCTTGGACTTTGCATGGGGAAGTTGCCACACAAAATTTTGAACATGCTAGTGTTGAAAATACGTATGTTAGAGGTAGTTCAAGTAGAGTTAATATTGGTGAGCATGTCACGGGAAATATTAATTGGGAGGACAACTCTAGACGATATGAGGAAATGATTTATGACACAATTGGTCCTCAAAATCATGCAGATGATGAACCTTTTGTTGAGGCTCCTAATGTTGAGGCTGAGAAATTTTTCTCTATATTGAAGGCTGTAAAGGCCCCACTATGGAAAGGGTGTGTACACTCGGAGTTGTCTCTAGCGGTTAGGATGTTTGCTATAAAATCAGAAGCTAACCAAAGTCAAAATTCGTTTGATCAATGGACAACATTGATGAGTGAGATTAGTCCACAACCTAGCTCTATTCCAAAGGATTTCTATCAGGCTAAGAAATTAGTTTCAAAACTCAAGCTGAAATCAGAAAAATAGATTGTTGTTTGAAAGGATGTATGTTATACTACAAAGATGATGCATACCTAACTCAATGCAAATTTTGTGAAAGTCTTAGGTTCAACCCAAAAAGATTTGGAAATGGAAGATATAAGGATGTTCCCTATAAAAGAATGCACTATTTGCCCCTAATTCCAAGGTTAAAGAGGTTGTATGCTTCAATGAGTTCAGCACATCACATGATATGGCACTTTGAGAATAAGAGAAATGATGGTGCCATGGCTCACCCTTCCCATGGTGAAGCCTGGAAATACTTTCACCAAATTTATCCTGATTTTGCTGTGGATCCTAGGAATGTTAGGTTGGGGCTTTGTGCAGACGGATTTACTCTGAATAATCAGTTTAGCAAACCCTATTCCTGCTAGCCTATGGTTGTTACACCTTACAATCTCCCTTCTAAAATGTGCATGAAAGATCTATACATGTTTCTAACTTGTATAATCCCTGGACCCGATAATCCCAAAGCTAAGATTGATGTTTATCTCCAACCATTGATTGATGAGTTTAAAGAGTTATGGTATTTAGGAGTACAAACTTATGATATTTCCATGAAACAAAATTTCTTACTGAGGGCATCATTAATGTGGACTATCAATGATTTTCCAGCCTATGGAATCTTGTCAGATTGGATGGCGCAGGGAAAATTGGCATGCCCAATTTGTATGGAGGATACAAAGACGTTCACATTGAAACATGGTCGAAAAAACTCATGGTTTGATTGTCATCGGAGGTTTTTGGACCTTGATCATGAATTTATATGTAAGAAATATGCGTTTAAAAAGAAGACGATTGAACGTGATGAGCCTCCTGAGAGACTAAGTGGTAATCAGGTTTGGCACAGAGTTAGAGGCTTTCTAAAGATAACTGAACTAGGTAAATCCATACGATTTCCAGGATATGGGGTAGATCATAATTGGCTTGGGGTCCTTATTTACAAAGTTTGGCTTGGGGTCCTGCTAACAAAGCAAATAGTTGGCCAATGTATTATGTGAACGGATATAAGTTTCACATATTTGAGTGGGGCCATGGAAGAGCAACAGATAATAGTGGGGTTTGTGTAAAAGGGGATGCAGGCAATGGGGAGGGTGATTGGTATGGAGTGATCAAACAAATACTGGAGCATGAATATGTGGGTGATGGACTTCAAAAATTGGTAGTGTTATTCAGTTGTGATTGGTACGATCCAAGACGTCCTAAAGGAACACACATACACAACCAATATAAAATTATTGAGGTGAATCATACTAGGAGATACCATGCCTATGATCCTTTCATTATTGCTCAGAATGCAAGACAAGTATATTATGCATCATACCCTGGAAAGTGCACAAAGGAATGGAAAATGGTCATGAAAACTAAACCTAGGGGTCGAATTGAGGTCGAAGAACTACTTGACGATGCTTATCAAGTGAATGATCCAATCCCCCCTCCGGTAGTCATTGATACAGGAACATTACCAAGTTTACGTTCCGATTCGAGTGAAGTTGAGATAATTCACTCTTCAAATGATCACTTTGTGAGTGAACACAACGAAAGCGCTGGTAGTGATGAGAAGGAAGAGGAAGATGAGTTTAAGGATGATGTTGAGACTAAAAATGATGAAGATAGTCCTCAGATTTTAGATTAAATGTGATGTGTCTACTAGTCTTATGCTTATTACATCTTTTTATTTAAAATTATCATATTATTTGATTTTTTATACATTGTTGTTTCTTTTTTAGATATGGCACCTAAAGTGAAAAACAAGGGTAAGAGTAAGGGTGTTCCAATTAATCAGACAATCTCCCCTCCACTCAAGCATCTACCACAGCCTCTCATACATCCACTTCTAGCCCTTCCACCACCACCACCACTACCATTGCATGATGTTGTCCCCACTCCTTCACACGAATCAAAAGAGGGTGCTGAAAGCGGGCAGTTGGTGGCTCCTCGGCAGGGTAATCAGGACATGGGTCCACAGGGAAACAACGAGTATCACTTATACGTCTCGGTAAGAACAGGTAAGTAATTTAATTATTCAATTCATGAATCTTGTTGTAATAATTTGAACAATTTATTGATATATAATAGTATTATTTTTTACTATTTCCTATATAGTTGGCATCCGGCCACACGAGCTATGCATGAGGTGACACACACCATCCAAAAATGGTATGAACGGCTAATTGAGTCATTCGGTAAGCTCTCGAAGATTGAGAAGTTGCACTGGTTTAACGAGTGGAAGGTAAAATAAATATTTGTTACAAAAATGTGTGATTTACTTTATAAATTGTTTCCAATTACCTTTTTTTTGTTTCTATATGCAGAGCCACTTTATTATCCATTCCAAATATGAAGATTACATGTTTAAGCTCTTCAAATCCAAGGCAGCTCACAAGCTGTAAGACATGTACATTGATATTCAAGAACGACGGGACGAGACCCCCAGGTGGATGACCCAAGCTAGCCTAGACTATTTGTGGCAATACTGGAGAAGTGAGACATTTAAAGAGAAGTCTTTAAAGGCTAAGGCGAGCAAAGCATCGCAAAAGGGTGGATCTGTTCATTGTGGTGGTTCAGCTACTATTGAGTCTACGCGTCGCCAGATGGTTTAGTCATTATTTTAAACATTTTTTATTCTTCTTGTTAAATTTATATTTTCACTTACTAATATTGTCAATGTTCACTCAAAATGAAGGCCAATAAGTTAAAGAGGCCACCCACACAGAGTGAGCTATTCAGAAAAACTCACATGTGCAAGATAGACAAGACATTGGTTGATACTCGTTCAGAGAATGTTTGGGTATTCCTATTTTAAATTATCATTGTTTGTATATATATTTAATTTATGACTTTATATATTTAGTAGATGTTTAATTAATTTTATTTTTTTCTTATAGCATGCCTATGAGCAGCGCTATCAGGAGGCTACGACCCAACGGGACCAGAGGATTGCAGCTGGTGAGGAGTGCCCACCGATTGATGAGGACCAATTGTGGCAAAAGGTAGTTAGCGGTCCTTACAAGAATTACATCTATGGCATGGGGTTATTTTATGTTAGTAGTTTGTCCGCTGCCTCTGTCATCGGGGCATCTACAGCCACTGGATCCACTGTCGAAGATAATGAGGTTTGTGAGCAAGTTCATCTACTTAACGCGGAACTTCATCGTATGCAAGAGTAAGATGCAGAGAGACAGCGCCAGTTCTAAGATATGCAAAAGAAGATGGAAGACAAGGAAAAGGCTTTGGAGACAGAAATAAGAAAGCAGCTGAAGGAGAAGGAGATAAGATTAAGAAAGCAGATGAAGAAAGAGATGGTGTCTTTGTGGAAGAAGATGCAGGCAGGCTCCTCTGTATCGCCAGACACTGATGATGATGATGGTGGTGGTCGTGATGATGCTGGCGATGATGATGCTGCTGACTTCTCCTGATTTAGTTATTAGTTTGTCTTTATTTGGTTGTGGTTGAACTATTTATATTTCTATTATGTATACTTTCTGATATTTCTATATATTTTACATGTTGGACTTAAATTTATTGCGTGTATTATTTTTTAAGCATTTTTTTCTAAATTTTCAATATTAAATATATTTACATATTTATAATGAGCTTTAACTAAAATATAGGTTTGTAAATTTTCAGGGAATATTCAAATTATTAAGAAATTTATTGTAAAAAAAAATAAAATTACCGACAAATTTTTTGGACAAAAATTTTTATTACTGACGGATTTTCCGTCGATAAAATAAAATAATATGATCAGGAATAAAAATTACCGATGGAATAGTTCTGTCGCTAATTATTTTTTTACAAAATGATTTTTTAAATTTAACATTATCAATGAATTTTTCCGTTGATAAAATAAAAAACAAAAAAAAATTGAAATTAGAAGGTTACCGACGGAAAAATCCATTAATAAAATTTATTTTAAAAAATAATTTAAAATTGAAAATTATCGATGAATTTTTCTGTCGGTAAAAAATAAAAGATTTTTAAACCAGAATTATTTTCAAAAATTACCGACGGACTTTTCCGTCGATAATCACACAACATCTGTTGATAATATACTCCTCCTGACGAATTTGGTGACGAAATTTCGCTTTCTGTTACTGACGGATTTTGTCACAAAAATCCGTCGGTAATTATTCTCGACGGATTTTTCCATCGGTGATAGTTACTGACTACGTTATTACCGTTTCACAAAATCTGTCGATGAATCCGTCGATAACTCAAAAATCTGTCGGTAATTGGTTAAAATCCGTCGGTATTGGCAGTTTTTCTGGTAGTGAGAAGGGAATGAGAGAGTTGTGAGTGAATAAATGTGTATTGTTTTGCATTAGTGAAGTAAGTCACTATTGAACTATTACATTTGTATTTATAGACTGTTCTAGGTGATAATTGAAAGTAACAAACTGTTAACAACTTCTAACACTTATAACTACTTCCCAACTGACTTAACAGCCAAGCTTATCATCCTACTCCACCTACAAATAGACCTAAAAATTTGGGATCCAAGATCCGCTTTATAATTTGTCAATATACAAATCAACATGAGTTGTGTACCATAAAAATTACGCAACACATGTAGTCCACCACAGACCACTCTTGTATAAATATAAATATAAGTATACAATACATTCTAACCACCTTGTATAAATATATACGTATATTTCAATAATAACACACCCTCGATATTAACTCGTGTCCTATAAATAATTAATCAAAACTCAACCTTGTGGGCAATTTGAATGGATCAAACTTATAAAAATATCTCATTATTAATTTTTTATATATACATATGAAAGATACTAGGGCTTAAATCTATGATAAACTACCAAAATCTTTCACCACTAATTTAATTTAATTTTTTGTACTTACCACTAGTTTAATTCTAATGAATGAAGAAAAGGAAAACTATCTTCAACGACACTTGTTATGTTATATTTCCATTATATAATTGTTCTTGAGATGCAGATAATTTTGTTAATATAACAAAAGCATAGCCAAAGACTATTACAGACTAAAATATAAAAATAAAATATTTAAATATTATTCAAAATTAAATTAGTAAATTTCATATATTAGTTTAAAAATATTGAAACGTACTTCGGTAATCAACTTATAATTTAAAATTATTTTTCATTACATAAAAGCTATTTTGAAATAATTATTATGTTTGGTAATAGATAAGCTAATGAAGTATAAGTAATATTTATAATTTTAAGTTAAAAATAACTTATAAATATAAGTATCATTTTTAAACTGTTGATTATAAGTAGACCGCGTTACTTTAAGATTAACATATCTAATCATAAATTATTTTTACGTAATTGATGATAAAAAAAAAGTAGTTATACTTTTAGAATACGTGAACAAAAACCCAAAAAAATCTTTACTGATTTTTGAGCAGGACATATTAATCCTTAAGAAAAATAAACTGCTGTTAATAACCTTTTAAAATATTAGATAGCTTAGTTACTCCATCAAATCTCTAAATTAAAATAGTAAAATACTATAACATGGGTCACTAAGTTGTAAATGTGACATTCTTATCCTTTGTCATGTTATCCTATATTCTTAGTCATTCCAATTCAAAAAACGATGTCATTTTTTCTTTGTATCATTTTAACACTCAAAAAACCTCATTTTATTTACAAATTTCACTATAAATATATTTTAACCCAAAAAAATAGATATTGTTTTTGTTAATAAGAGTGACTGTATGATAGGGTAGAGAATAGGGATGGCAATGGGGCAGGGCAAGTGTGGGGGTACTTCCCCATTCCCCGCCCCGAACCCCCATGAACCTCCCCGACCCCGACCCCGATCCCCGCCATGGGGAACAAATCCTTACCATCCCCGATCCCCGATCCCCCCGTGGAGATCCGCGGGGATGTGCCAAAATGAGGGGAAAAAACTTGTAAACCCAAAAAAAGGACTTAAAACAATTACTTTTTATAGCACAGGCTACAGGGGATTTTGAAAATGAAAACTCCAATCAGCAAAAAATTAGTGAAACACTTCAGATCTGTTTATTTTTTGGTCAAATATTTATCAAATCTCAAATTTCTAAGGGATCTAGTGACAAAGCTCACACTTTATGGATGTAACCCGTCTTCGTCTTCTTTGTTCGTTGTGCAGTCGCCGGTTCGGAGCTTCGTCCCTCGTCACCGGTTCGAAGCTTCAACCCTCGTCCCGTTGTTCGAGCTTCGAAGCTTGGTTTGAGCTCGTCACCGATTTGCACGCCTCGTGCTTCCTCTAATCCGTGACCGGTGTGAGTGTAGAAAAAGAGATTAAGAGAGGCCTAGAGGGTGGTTGTCGCGGCCAAGTGTGGTTGGCCTAAGGCTCTGTTCTTGAGTGTGAGGCACTGAGGCCGTGAGTGTGTGCAAAGTGCACTGAGTGTGTGAGGGTGAGGGGCTGAGAGCGTGACTGTGAGGGAAATGGGAGAGGGAGTGAGTGAGTTGTGACTGTGTGTGAGTGTTAGTGTGAGTGTGAGACTGAGTGAAATGGGAGAGGGAGTGAGGGAGCGCGTGAGGGGTTAGAGGGTGAGGGAGTTATTTTTTTTTTAAATATTAATAAAAATATAAAAACTTAATAAAATATAATTTTTATTTAAAATTACAACATTACCCTTCGGGCAGGGACCCCACGGGGCGGGGGGCATAATCCCCATCCCCATCCTTGAACTCACCGTGGGGGGAGTTTTCACCTTGTCCCCGTCCCCATGGGGACAAAAATCCCCGAACGCGGGGATCCGACTTTGGGGATATCCACGGATCCCCGCGCCTCCAGCTCCCCATTGCTATCCCTGGTAGAGAACAAGAATTTGACACCAACTTTTTAACACTATTATGTCATGGCATTTAATGAAAAACTTTACAAAGAGATCAAATTATCTTACTTTTTAAAACATTATAGAATAAATTGTTAGTTTTTATTTTAGTAGTAATTTGATCGACACGAAAATTGAAAAGGACCATTTTGGAGGTTTACTTGTTTGGAACCAATGCATAATAATTTTTTATTAAATTCTTTTACAAAATAACTAATGATTTTGGGTGAAGGGTGAAGATAAATCAAAATAAAAAAATTAATTTTTATATACCAATAGTATAAAAGTTTTGAGTTTAATTATAATACACTGATAATTTTTTTATACTATTATTCAATTATGTATCGACACATAATCAAAAGTGATTAAGTCTCATACCGACTACTTGAAAAATTATAAAAAAAATGAAAAAAAATGATGAAGCATAGAAGTTGAGGTGCTTGTTTGTTTTGCATCTTCAAATGTCCAAAATTAATTCCTTTCACCTGAGAAATAAGAATGAAAAAATTTAGATGTGTTTGGCAACCTTAAAAACTACTTTTAAGATGATAAAAATTAATTTTGATAGAAGGAGACTCAACTTACATTTCATTTCCATTCCAGTAAAATAAACCAAACTTTGAATATTTTTCCAATATATTAATTTACTTGAAATTATATATTATGCCATTTTTAGTAACTATGTATCTTAAAATAATTATACTTTGTTCCTTTTAAACAAAAATAATTTTCTTGAAGTTACTTCTACAATATCAAAATCAAACACAAATCAATTCTCTTAGTTTTAATTTCTCTTAAAGTAATTATTGAGTTAATATTTATTTTAGCCTATGACTTTACATTAGTGAGTTATTTTAATCCCTAACTTTTAAAATGTGTCAAATTAATTATTAACATTGTAAAACATGAATCATATTAATTTATCAATCAACTTTTATTTAACATTTTATCAATTAGATTATGGTGTGTAACGTTAAGTAATAATTTGATGTACCTTATATCATCTTAAGTAGAATTAAATTTAAAATAATTCATTATACTGTCTAAAATTACATAAAATTAGTTACTTAAATTTTTTTCAAATAGTAAAATAACGCATTTTATACAATTTAGACACCAAAGTGAATCATTTTGAACTTCATTATACATCAAATATGATATGTTAAAATATCAATTTATTTTATACATCATCATTTAATTGACAAAATATTAAATAAAAGTAGGATGAGAGATTAACTTGACTCGTGTTTTGCAATATAAAAAATTGATTTGACCTATTTTAAAAATGAAGGACAAAACGACTCACAAGTATAAAATTAGAAACCAAAATAAGCATTAACTTATAATTATCTTCAATTTAATTCTTAAAAATATATTTTACTAAAAGTTAAACATACCGTTGTCATAGTCATTCAATTTAAACTCTGCTTCTACATAATGGTAAATTTTGATCATGTTACTGTTATGTGGGAAGCCACACGGTTTGGTCGGCTGCAACGCACCCACACCCACTCCCTCGGAGTCCGTACATATATGTTATCAACAAAATGACCTCGCTGTAGCATTGAATCCCCCTTCAACGTTCAGGTTCTTATAGTAAATATAGCAACAATCCCAGGGCAATAACTCAAACAAACTTTCCCGCCCAAGCGACACCCCTGTTAGTGGGGGGGAAAACACTGGAACCAAAAATAATAAAATAATATATAGAAAAAAAATCCGAGCGCTCCTTTAAATTTATAGCAGTGGCCAGTGTGTTGGTTGCAGCATTACTCACTCACCCAGGCGCGTTGCATAGATTCGTCTCATTAGTCATTTTCCGAGTGTGTTTTTTTATTTAGCCCTTTCAGTTTCTCCCGCTTAACATCTTTTAACACTCAAAACTCTTTGTGTGCTCTATCTCTGCCCTACTAATGGTGATTCCCATTTTCATTTACTTTTTTTTTTTTCTTTTTTTCATTTTTGGTTTACTGATTATTTCTGTCCTTTTTCTTTTCTCTCTGCGTTTTGCATCCCATTTTTGTTCTTTTTAGGGTTCGGAGATGGCGGCAAAGGACCAACTCAACAAGGATGAGCCTGCAGAGTCTCCCACTTCCGTCCTCGGAGAAGAGGTTCCTTTTTAATTTTTTCACTTTTAAAACCCATGCTCGGTGGTTACTGTTTACTAACACTCTCATACATACAGTCATGCCATGTTTATGAAATACAAGTTATATAAAGATGGAATATAGGGACAAAAGAAAGTACTCGCTTAAGTGTATGTTTTGTTCTGTTACGCTATTTGTTTTTTTGAGGAGCTGCTTCGTTGTCTTGAGTTGGTGTTGTTGTTATGTTTTGTGATCTTGTGCCGTTGTTGTTGTTGTCATTCTTAAAAGTAAAATGCTTATGGTGTCTCTGTTTTTCTACTTTTTATGTTGATGGTCTTGCTAAATGGAAAGGATGTATGCATTGTTAAAGACAATGAGTCTTCACTTATATCAAAATCTATGGTGGAGGAGGAAGAGAAGCTCCTCAAGGCTAGGATCGAGGAAGAGGAAGCACAGCGTGATGAGGCTGCTGACCTCACTGATACGCAGTTTAACAAGTTGGATGAGCTTCTAACACAGACCAAGCTCTACTCTGAGTTTCTTCTTGAGAAGATGGATGACATCACGCTGGTATTGCTTTTTCTGTGCCCTTGTTCTGTATCAACCTTTTGTGCATGCCAGTTTACTGATTTTGTCGTGGCGCTTGTATTGTTTGAATTTTATTACTAGAATGCGGCTGAGCAAGAGAGCCAGCCGGCAGAGAAGAAGAGGGGGCGAGGTTCTAAGAGGAAAGCAGCTTGTAATACTGTGAGTACAATGTGCTCTGGCATGATTCTACTGTTTTTATTTAACTTTGATCGCTGTATTATGAGATCGTGTGTATATAGGAAGTTTGAAAATAATGACTATAGGTACATGGTGGCTAAAAAATTGGTGACCTTTCAAGGCATGGTTTTGAGCATGTGTATTTTATTTTTCTTATTATCTTAAACTGGTTCATGATATTGGTTTGAGGTCATTTTGATCAATAAATATGTGATCAAGTTTGGATGAATGTAGGGGAAGGCTAAAAGGGCAGTGGCTGCCATGCTGACAAGATCAAAAGAAAGTGAAAAGATTGAAGATGTTAACTTGACTGAAGAAGAAAGAACTGAGAAGGAGCAGAAGGAACTCATGCCTTTATTGACAGGGGGGAGGTTAAAATCATATCAGCTGAAGGGTGTAAAGTGGCTGATTTCGCTTTGGCAAAATGGACTAAATGGGATTCTTGCTGATCAAATGGGTCTTGGGAAGACAATTCAAACAATAGGCTTTCTTTCACATCTAAAAGGGAAAGGTCTGGATGGACCATATATGATAATTGCCCCTCTCAGTACCCTTTCAAACTGGCAGAATGAAATTTCTAGGTAGACTAGTAGATTTTTTATTGAACATACTTATCTATTTAGTTTTATTGCGTGGTGCTTTTGTTCTGCATTCTGAAATTTATATACATGTAAACAGGTTTGCACCGTCACTCCCAGCTGTTGTCTACCATGGCAGCAGGAAAGAGAGAGATGAAATTCGAAGAAAACACATGCCAAGAACCATTAGCCCAAAATTTCCCATTGTAATTACTTCTTTTGAGGTTGCTTTAAATGATGCAAAGAAACATTTAAGAGTTTACCCGTGGAAGTATCTTGTCGTTGATGAGGTAGATATATTTACTTTTTTGAATGTTTATATAGTTTTCCATTTAGTTGCGTGTATTAGGCTGGGAGAACTGGGATAGTCAGAAGTCTATGTTATAACTAGAGTTAACTGGAGTCTTTTGTTTTCTTTGAAGGGACATAGACTGAAAAACTCAAAGTGCAAGCTGGTGAAGGAGTTGAAATACTTAAATGTAGAAAATAAACTGCTTCTTTCTGGGACTCCACTTCAGAATGACTTGGCAGAGCTATGGTCGTTGTTGAACTTCATCTTGCCTGATATTTTTGCATCCCTTGAAGAATTTAAGTCATGGTTAGTGTCCTTTGCTTGTGGGGTTTTTTGAGATCATGCTTTTGTTCTTTCCTTTGGTCCTCTGTTCATTACATCAGCTCTGAATTGAGGCTGTTGAAATTCTAATGTCTTACAAAATGTCTTGTATGTTTCTGAAATGGTATTTTCTATCATATTGTTTGGACACCAAAAACAATTGAACAACACATACCAAATGAGAGCAATTTATATTCTGACTTGTACCAATATCCCTTGGCATATTGTCCTGCCTAGGGGGGCAAGGCTTGGTTAAGTGTTGTGTGAATTTACTGTTTTAATTGTGACTTTGTCATCATGACCTTCTGTACATGATCGATGGTTGTTTTCTTCTTCAATGCAAAAGGAAATGACATATTTGCCTTGTTTCACTTTCTTTTGCCCAAATAAACTTTTTTGTAGGTTTAATCTGTCAGGAAAGTGCAACAATGGACCAACCAAGGAAGAATTGGAAGAGAAAAGAAGAACCCAAGTATGCTTTCTAAGATTGCTTTTGCACTAGCCGATTACTTGTCTATGTAAAATAGGAGCTGGATGGCTAAATTGCCTTGTCACATGCAGGTAGTAGCTAAGCTGCATTCCATACTGCGGCCCTTTCTGCTGCGTAGGATGAAGGCTGATGTTGAGCTGACATTGCCAAGGAAGAAGGAGATCATTATCTATGCAAACATGACTGAGCATCAGAAGAATTTGCAGGATCATTTAATTAATAAGACTTTGGCAGACTATATGGAAGACAAGAAGTCAGTTGGTAAGATTTGTTTCTAGCTTTTCCTATTAAAACAAAGGGAAGGGTATCATGTAATTCATATACCTAGACCTCCAATTATGTGGGTTTCTGTCTCATAGTTGTATGTCATTTGCAATGGCATGGGATTGAGTGAATTGTACTTGTATAGTTGTATGTCATTTGCAATGGCATGGGATTGAGTGAATTGTACTTGTATAGTTGTATGTCATTTGCAATGGCATGGGATTGAGTGAATTGTACTTGTACAAATTTGAATTGCATTGTTTTACTGCAGGACGTACACCAAAGACGTTTAATAATTTGGTTATGCAACTTAGGAAAGCCTGTAACCATCCTGACCTCATAGAGGCAGCCTTTGAAGGTTCATGTAAGTACCACACTATTAAAGATTCTATTGCTTTGGTGCTCTATGATTCTCAACTAAACTATGTTTTGGTTTCTCCACAGCGTTTTATCCTCCTGTGAATGAGATAGTTGCAAACTGTGGAAAATTCCGTTTGCTTGAACGGTTGTTGGAACGGTTGTTTGTAAAGAATCATAAAGTATGCTCTACACTGCTGTGTTTTTTTCTCCACCTCTCTTTTTTTTTTTTCCTCTGCCACGCTGTTACTCGTGCACTTACGTTTGCTAATTGCTTTCAGGTTCTGATATTCAGTCAGATGACTAAGGTTCTAGATTTAATGGATTATTATTTTAGTGAGAAGGGCTTTGAAGTTTGTAGGATTGATGGTAGCGTGAAACTGGATGAGAGAAAACGGCAGGTTTGTGCCAGTGCATGTATAACATGAGCTGATTCTGAATTTTGTTGCTGATTTCTTTAACTATGTATTCTGTTTTAAATCTTGAATCTTAGTAATTGTATACTTTTTCATGATCTTCGATATTATAGGTTTTTGATGTCATATGGCACCTTAAATACCCAAAAGGAGACTTTAAAGTTATTTTTCGCACTTGATATTTAAAATCTGCTGTTGACATTTTTCTTCTGTCTTCTTTTGTGCATTAAATTCATCATTTGTTACATTATAACTCCAGCATTAATGGCGATTGGCGAGTGAAATGTAACTACGTTATACTTGTTGCATGATGTTTGTGGACAACCTCTGCCTAGTAAGCATTATGGTTGTTTAAAACATGGATATTTGTCCTTTTATTTTTACATTCATTGCTATACGCTTTTAGTGGGATCATCAACTGTTCACGTTGAGAAAAATTAGTCTTAATTATAAATTATAAATTGAAGAGGATGAATTGAAGTATGGTCATTAGTAACTCTCTTTCCCATGAACAGATCCAAGACTTCAATGATCCAAACAGCAATTGTAGAATCTTTCTTCTCTCCACTAGGGCTGGTGGACTGGGAATTAACCTCACTGCAGCTGACACATGCATTCTTTATGACAGCGATTGGGTACTTTTGGGCTTTGGCCTTTTCCTCTACTGCCATTTTGTCCATATGCCTTATAGTGTTTGACTTGTTTGGAGGGTAACCTGCTTGTGTATTGATTGTACTCCAGAATCCTCAAGCAGACTTGCAGGCCATGGATAGATGTCACAGAATTGGTCAAACAAAACCAGTTCATGTTTACAGGCTCTCAACTGCTCAATCTGTTGAGGTACTTGGGCAATATTATTTCTTTGGCTGTTCAATCCGTATTCTGTAGTGCAGGGATGGTAACTTCTTATATTGAGATGGATGTGATGAAATCTTGCAGTGTCGCATGTTGAAAAGAGCTTTCAGCAAGTTGAAGCTTGAGCATGTGGTGATTGAGAAAGGACAGTTTCATCAAGAACGTACAACAAAGCCTTTTAATGTGAATGAAATGGAGGTTTGTGCATTAGTCGTTGCTCTCCAATAATTTACTTATACTTGCTTTTCTCCCATATTTTGTTTATTAATAATGTTAATTGCTCTGTGGACTTGTCTCAACCTGTTCGAGCCCCAGCAAACCAACAATGTTGATAATTTGATTTTTGGTTATTAACTCAGTATAACTTGTCTAAATTGACCAAAACTTCGAACTGAATAGGCAATTACAATGTACCGAAAAGTAAAAAAGGCAAATACAATGTTTTCAATTGTTGGGATATGGTAATAATGGAATTGGCTTTCCCATGTTTTTTGTGTTTGTGTACTGATTTCAGCAAGAAGATGTTTTAGCATTGCTTCGTGATGAAGAAACAGCTGAAGATAAAATGATACAAACAGAAATTAGTGATCAAGACCTGGATAAACTCTTGGATCGCAGTGATCTTGTTGCTCCTGATCCAAACGACGATGACAAGGACTCAAAAGCTCCAAGTTGTGCCTTTCCCCTTAAAGGGCCTGGCTGGGAAGTGGTGATTCCAGCTGCAACTGGGGGCATGCTTTCTACTCTCAACAGTTAGTTTCTTGTCTGTCTAGAGGAACTACGTTGGCCAAATATATAGTTTATAAGTATTTTTTTGTGCTGTGAGATGCGATGACTTTTTGGGACCGTCTCATAGAAATGATCCATGGAGGTAATGCCCTTGGGGGCATTCATTTTTGTAAATGCTTCTAACGGAATATGTGCACAAATGATGCCACTTGGTGATCATGATTTTTTGCGGGTTGAAATTAATCACTCAACTTGTAATTGATATTGAATATTCTGTTCGGTGGAGGAAGTGACTTTATCTGATGTTTGACAGCTGTTAGAGGTGTTTTATGATCGAAGATGAATGAGATTGGGTATGTGTCCATCCTAAACTGAAGGTCAGATATTTTTTCTAACCTAAATTGACACTGATATAAACCTTACTTTTTGTTAAAAATATAAGGGCTACGCTACGCCTACACTTATTTTTCGGGATGAAATACCGCAATCCAACACTTATTCTAGCCGTAGATATTTCACTATATTGAAGTTTACCCTTTATACAAGTATCTAACAGAGCATTAAACTATTGTATTTATTGCTTAAAAAGTTATGCGCTATTGCTATTTCACAACTTTGCAAATTTAAACTGCAAATCAAGTAACTAATAGTAATTATTTATGAACTACTGGTTAGGATTTAATTTTAATCTGATGTAAAGTAGTTAGATATAGTTATCTAATCATGTAATGTTACTAATTTTTGTCTTTATTATTTGAAAAATCATTTAGGATAATAAACTAGATTGGAAGACAATTTGAAAAACAAATTATGTTCTCAGGACATCAACAATAAAACTCTTGAAAGTTATCATTCTTCTATTTTATATGTACTAATCATTTCAGAACGTACACTATTATCTATTCAATTGTATTCTGTTCCACAATTCAGTTTTAATTGTGTATATTATGTATTTGAACAATATAATAGCGCAGAAAAGTTTAAATTGAATAATTATGTACTTGAACTGTGTTGTATAACATCAACATGTGATTTAATTAGTTAATTACAAGATAAAACAGTTTAAATTATTAAGCCAATTTCTTAGCTTAATTTCAATATACTAACAGTTTATTTAATATCATCTAATTAAATTTTATCTAGATGACTTTTTAACAATGGATATAAGAGTTAAATATTGATTAATATAATAATAATAATAGTTTTGTTACAATGTTTTGAAACAAAATTAAATTTATTTTATTATTATTATTATTATAATTCTATACAGAATATTTGGAAACTCTTGAAATTCAATTCTATTAAGAAATTAAATTGAATTTTATGTTTTAGAAGCAATTTAAATGAAAGAATTGAAATTTTATAGAAATTGAAATTCAAAAAAACTAAAAAATTGAAATTAGACTTAAACGGGTGTGATTTGGTGTGGGAATTGAATTCCAACAAATGAAAATATTAAAATAATCTCATTTGAATATAATATTTTATTATTATTAATGAAAGATTAAATAGTAAAAATAATTAAATTAATTCCTTTTTAGGCTTATCTCAAATCAAGAAATTAAATTAAAATTTTTAATTTAATAATTTATTTTAAATATAAGAATATAATTCAGATGTAATTCAATTGTAACAAACTTCAATTCTCTATTTCATTAGAAGTTTCGAAAGCCCTTATATTGTTACCGCTTAAGGGATCGAATGTGGCAATTGCACTGCGCGTCGTGAGTGACTGAGTTCTGCAGGGAGGGGTGGGATTGTTCATTCGCTTCGCCAGCTAAAACCCGAAGATTCTCCACTTTCCGATTTGTGTGTGGTGGGTGACCTTCATTCATTCGCAGATTACGAATGAGGTAGCTGGGGTATTGGGTTCCAATTTTGCGTTTGTGTCTCTGAAATTTTGGTTGTGCAAATTCATTCGTAAGTAAGTAGGTTTTTTGTGGGTGGAGATGATAACACGCTCTAAACTTGTGGAGCAGCTCAGAGATTATCAGATCCGATCTCAGCACAAGTACTCTCCTCTCACTCTCTTCTCTCCAAAACCCCAATTTCATTCAAGGTACTCCTTCTTCTTTTCCCCCACTTCATCAATTGTTTTTTTTATTGGAAAGTTGATTTTATATATATATATATATATTGGAAAAAAAATCCCCTTTTCTCTTGTAACTATTTGGTATCGGTTGGGTACCACTTGGTGTGCCCATGTATTGTGAATTGTGATCACTTGTAGTCAAGTGTTTTTTTTTTTTTAATTCTCTTGCTAATTGTGATACGATGCATAACAAGCTGATTAAGAGCTAAGATTTATTGTGGTTGTGGGTATTTAGATGGTAGAGGCAGAGCGAAGATATGCATTCATGCTAGTTTGTGAAGTTGATCCCTAATCAGTTAAGCTGTTTTGTGTTTTATTGGGATGTAAAATGCGTTGCTTAATTAATATCTGGCATCTGCATTCGTCTTTGTTTGATTTGATTTGTCGTTGATATTTTTTTAATGGAATAAATCACATTGTGATGTTTCTTATGGACCATTAAGCGCATGTTTGGTTTGAGTTTCCAGTTTTCATTTTCAGTTTTCTAATTTTTCAGATTTTTTGAAGGAAATACTGAAAATTCTGAAAACTACAAATTTTAGTTTTCAGTTTTTATTTCCAATTTTCAGTATTTCTTTCACAAAATCCTGAAAGCTGAAAATGAAAACCAAAACCAAATAGACCCTAATAAAATACCAAGTGTTTTCATTCCAAGACAATGAACATCTGTTTTCATTTGTTTTATTTTGTCTAGGATATCACTTGCTAGAGAGAAAATTTGCCATATTAGTTGGTTCAGGTCCAATACTATGGTTTCCATTGTGCAACATCTTTTAGCACTTATCAATGAGGGCCTATTGATTTGTATTCTACTAAAGAAATACATTATAGACTAATAAAATCAGATGTGCTCTTAAAAGAGAAACTTGGGAAATTGTGAAAATTGGTTCAGGGCCGTATTTTTTTTTTATGTATCAATGTCGAAAATGGGTTGAAAGATTCTGGCTCATTATTACCATTAGTTAGGAGACTCCTCATGTAGTCTGATATTTCCAGGTCTATATTGTTTATCCTTTTTACATATACCCTCTCCAGAATTTTTATAATGCATAGGATTCCACTTATTGTTGGTATTCCATTTTTTTCAGAAATTTAAATAATAAGAGTCTTCAGAATTAAAAATTTTTTGGGTCCCCTTGATTATTGTCCTTATGCTGCCTTGTTAATATAAATGGTCTTGTTGTCTTGCTTATTTGGAGTATTTTCTTGTAAATCTAATTTTCAAGTCCTATCTTATTCTGTGAATAAAACTTCATTTCATCTTGATAAACCCATTTGGAAATTTATGGCTCCCTCAAAGGTTAACTCCTTTATTTGGACAGCTATGCTTAATAGAATTAACACCAACATGTTGCAGGTTCATAGACCACATACTGCATTTTACCCTGATATGTGTGTAATGTTTGGCATCTTTGGTGAGTGTTGGATGTGCCCTAGAACTTTGGATCAGTTCCTCTTCACTAGTTTTGCTGGTTTTAGGAGGAGAAAGGAAGCCAGATCTATGTGTCAGTGTGCAGGCTATGCCATTATTTGGTGTGTTTGGTTGGAGCATAATCCTCACATATTAAATGATAGGCATTTGGACAAGCAAGTAAAATTAGACATTTGGCTTCCATTTGGTGCAAAGTACGTAATCTTTTGAGGGGTTTTCCTCTCAAATATGTTATGAGAGATTGGAAAGCTTTACATTTTTTTGATTATTTTTTCTCGTCAGTTTTTGCGTTTGTAATGAGGATCTCTTGTCCTCCATTCTCTTTGTATTCTTCTCTTCTTATTAAAAAAATTATTTTATATTAAAAAAAAAGAGATTCTGTCACATTGTTGTTGCTATCATGCTTGACATGTTACTTGTCTTCTTGCAGGGTCGATGTTGCTGTGGCAATTGGTTTTGCTTTATTGGTTTGCATGCTTGTTGTCTTATCCTTGATGACCCTTTATTTGAGGCATTTTTGGCTTTTTCTGGTTTTCATATGCTTCGGTATATTTCTTCTTGCACGCCTAAGATTGTCGCGGCAAACATTGGCAAGGAAGAGGGAAAGAAGGCTGCCATTGTCCATATGAGCAATTCATGCTGGTGGTATCTGAATCTCACGAGGTACACCGACAGGCAAGGGCTTATTTCTTGGCTTAGTTAATTTGATCTTTGATGGATATCCTTGGTTCTCCTAATACACGACTAGGACACAACTTTTTCTGCCTCTGAGGTAGAGAGGATTAACGTGTACAACACATATACACAAACCAAGTGAATTTAGCATACACTTGTTTGACATGTAATGCTCCTAAAATTGAGCAGAGTCAGGAGGTGTAATATCTCTCTTATTTTGTTTCTTGATTAGCTTTTAGATTTTCAGCATTTGAGAAATTCAGGCCAAGATGCTCTGCAGTTAGTTTTTTAATACATTGTCTGCAGCTTTAATAGTGTAGAGTTGTATAATTTGCAAATGTGAATAGTTACAGCTGATTAACTATTAAGAATAGAACATTCCAAACTCTGGGAACTGTGGGCTAGCAAGATTTGATGTTTCTAATCGTAACATAGCCTGACGCATTGACTTTTCGAAATTCTTTTTTATTTTTTATTTTTTTTAATCAGTCCCTGACTCGATAGATTGTGTGGTTGAGATATTAATTTCAGCATGCTTCCTTGAAAAACTCAAAATTCTGTCTAGAAAATCTGAAAATGCTCTGTTTCTTTGAATGATAATTAAAAGTATTTGAACTGGGTATTACAGTTGTTCAGGTAGAACACTACTGTCCTAATTGTAGGATGATGCATCATAGCAATCGGTATATAAGAGATACAAGGTGAAAGTAATTACTCTATTGATATTGAACTGGTATCCGAAGGTGGAAAACAGTCCCTGAAGGGCAACTGTACTATGAACAATTAAATTGCAGGAAGAAAAAAGGGTAGCTGAAAATGGAAAATAACCTGGGTCTGCTAAGAGACCCTTCACCCTCCATCCTACACGTATAGAACTCATTCCCACACTGGCCTCGTCTGTTACTCTCTGTCTGGAAATGTTTGTCCATTTGGACAAACTAGTATATTAAAAAATCAATATATTATCCAAATGCGCATTGGTTTTTTTAGTGAACCAGTTTGTTCAAATGGATACGTATTTTCAAACGGAGGAAGCAGAATCTTCTATTCTCTTCCCTAGTCAGTTTGTAACACACATTCTAACCATCATTTATTTTGTTTTATTACTGTGGTCCCTCACTTTCGGTGCACTTCCGGCACCCTGCTTTCTGGTGTATATAATAAACTTGGGCTTTGCTTTGTGGGATCGGGATTCCTGTCACCTTGAGGTCGGAAGGATTATATCTGACTGAATTTCTATTTTCAATTATGGATTGAAAAAGATCATCACAAATAGAAAGCTTTATTTGCTTTGTCACAATCAAGGTTAGAAGGGAGATTGCCCGTTGGAATGGAAAACTAAATTATATCAAAGCCACCCGCCCACTTGTAGTTAGTCTCTGATTGGCATGTTGCTTTCTATCTCATGTTTGTTTCGGACAAAGGAAAATAGGTAGAACTCATGAAGGCAGATGTTGGTATGCATAGCTAAAAAAATTCCAAAGTCAAATGTAGCCTTGGTCGTCGTATAGTTTTTAGTAAGTGGCGAAGTGCGGTCATGGTCCCCCACGGTTCCAACTTCTTGTGCTACCTTTAGACATTGCTCAAGGAATCGAATATCATGACATGAGCCAGAGAATAGAGGGGGCAAAGAAAAAGAGGAAAAATTCATTCGCATAAGGTTGCACTAGGGGGCATGCAGGTAATATGATTGCTCTTAAATAATGAGCGTGTGGCCCTCCATCGGTTCTTCATGTAATTTGGGGCTTCTTTCATATTTAGATATGATAAGTATTTGCTGCACAACATTATTTAACAATAACTTTACACCTCTATAGTGTAGAGGCAGATGAAGACAAAACAAGTGTGAGGCCAACAAACGCAGCAACTCCATGTGTCTCAATAAGGTGTAAAATATTGTAAACAAATGTTGTATGCCAAACATTTCTGTTTGATGATATGAATGATGTCCAATAATTATTGTCTCATCACTGTGAGTCTTTCTATTTGCTTCAAATTTGGGTTGTGTTGACACTTGAATATTAAAAGGATGAAACCCTAAATGCCTCAATACCCTAGGCCCAGATCAGAGGAGATGGTAAAGAAAATTGCTTCATCACTATTATCACTTTATAATAATTTCGCAAAAACTCCAAATTCGTCCTTGACCAATATTATGGATATAAGTTAGTTTTTTGAGATTTACAAGTCATCTGATCTTTTATTTTTTATGAAAAAATACACATCAGTTCATCTGTTAATTCAACATTCCAATAGTTAATAAAGAAGCGTCGTTCAATTGGTTATGTAGCTATGTTAAACTCTGTCTCCATGATAACACTAAACAATGTCATCACTTAAGATGTGTGATATGAATAAGGAATTAGAGAATGTAAGAGGTTAGAGTTTGAGGATATATAAGCATGGTCAATGAAAAGAGAAAAACATGATCGCTTTGATGAGAAAGATTAGTAATATACTATTGTAAAGCTTAACAAAGTCAAATAAGAAATTTAACAATTCACCCGTGTTTCCGTGTTATAGTGTTAAAAATAACGAGTTAAGAAAGATTAATTTATTCCCTTTTATGAAAGAAGATAAGAGATTTATAAGAAAATATTTAATTTTTGAGAGGCGACTTTATCTCCCATAATATTAGTCAAAGATGAATTTAAAGCAAATCCTATGGATTCTCATCAATCATATTTTCTGGCGGTTTTGTATATATATATACAAGATGAATTTAAACTTGTTTTATTTGTTTAGCCAGATCGTAGCTGTTTCCTATTCAGTTTTTGGGTTTAGAGAAGGAATTTCGACTTTTCGTAACTAAGTGATGCTTTTCATGATATGTCCCTGAGACTTGCCAACTATTCAGTAAGTTTAATTAGAGAACAAACTCTGTTGCTCGTGGTGAACTAAGAAAGTAGATTATTCGTCAATTGTCACTTATTAATTATTGTTATTATTGTTTTTAAGATAGTGATTGGTGATCTACCCCATAAACAGGAAAGCAGTTCTTAAGCTAAAGCAATTCATTAACCCCATAAACAGGAAAGCAGTTCTTAAGCTAAAGCAATTCCTTAACCTAAAGCCACAACCTAAACTTTTGTATAGGTTTAGTTGTCATGAGATAATTTACCATTCTTTATTCTTGCTGGTGCGTGATTAGATGAAGGGTTACTCAGTTAGAATGGCTAAAAGGCGAAATTCTCGGCCAACTAGTAATCCCACTAAGTTTAAACAAATCCAGTATCATTAGTTTTGGGGTTGTATTTGCTTCTTGTTACGATCCACTAAAGAAACTTCTGCTTCAAGCGCTGTATTTGCTCGATGCATTGCATTGTGGTAGTAATTGCACTAGTATTATTCAACTGAGGCATGAACACATCGGTGGGGACTATGAATTTGATGAGACGTGCATGGCCGAAAGCAAAAGTGGCTGAGCCCAAATCTGTTCCCGTCCCACCCTATCCTCAGCTTATAAGGACTTTGATTCCCCCCCCCCCCCCTTCCCTCTTCCCTTTTCTCTTTTTGGGGCCTTCAAATGCTTTGATTTTTAATCTGCCATTATTTTATTCTGTTTTAGACCCCAGATTATTCAATCTTTTCTTCCTCTTGGTCCTTTCTATTTTTTATTTTGATTTAATCCCAAATTCATCAACTTTTGTCTTGCATGTTTCTCCAAATTGAATCATTTAGGGGAAAACAAGGAAGAGAAAATCGAATTGGAAATTGAACTGATTAAGACAATGGTTCAAAGATGTAGAGATCTAATCGGATCTGATCAGAATATAATAATATATATAAAATATTATTTATTAAAATAAAAAAAATATTAAATCATTAATATTAATATAATCAATACAAAATAATATTGCTCATATGTCTATCAATGTAAATTCATATAAGTCTGATGTCTCTAATTTAAAGTATCAGCATCTAATAATGCATCAAACCTTACCCATTGTGGGATATTAATATTAAAAATCATAATCTATATTTATAAAAATGTGTGGAAAAAGTTAAATGATATAATTTTCCACTTATTCAGTTTTTCAGTTCCTTTGCTCTTGATTTTTTCTTTGACAACTATTCCTCTATTTAATATCAGGACCCTAGCTATTTCTCTCCACTCTCCGTTTTCCAGAGAGAGGGGACAGGAGATTTAAATCCCCCGCCCTCTCTTTCTATTTGCATCTGATGGCTGAAACATAAGAACCATAAACATTGGTTTTGCATTCACTTCACTGGCAGAAGCCCTTATCTTTCCAAGGACAGAATCACGAGAACCTCAGTTGCCATCAATGGCTGGGCGGCGTTTGGGAGGGCAGCATGGCAACAGGCGGTGAGAGAGAGAAAAGAAAGGCCAACCCAGCACCCCCAAGTCATACTCCTTTTGATACATTTTTATCATTTTCAACTTGAGGCCGCCATTTTTGTAATCTTTTTTATTTTTTCTTTCTAAGAAAAGGTAGTTTTCGGCGGAAAAAAAATCAAACGACAAAGACCGGTCAACCGTTGGAACCGAATTGGTCCACCCCCAGTTCAGCGGTTTTACGGTTTTGAGCGGTTCATTGCTAGTTTTTGAGATAACAGTTTTAGGGACACGACCGGATTAGTATGATGTCTAGTTCTCGTTCAAACAGGTTCAACCAGCAGCTTGTTTAGTCCAGTTTTCTCTTCTATGGGTGAAAATGTCTCTAATTGTTAAGAAACTAAGCTATGCTTATGAGTTTGAGTTTTAGAGTTATAGTCAGCGAAATTATTCTACAAGTCCTTTTTTTTCCCTCATTTTTTCTCCAAAATCCCAACTTACATATATACCCTCAAAGTTTTCTAAGATTTATTAATAACAAAAATGCTAGAAAGTTAAAAATTTGAAAAGGATTTAACACGATTATTGTCTCTTGCATAAGAAAATCGGTTATACTACTTCACTATATCTTGTAACGCCTGTAGTTTTTGTTAAATATTTAAATTATTTATATGTGCGCGTGTATGTGTGCATGTATGTATGTATTTTGTGATTGTGTAACATTATTGCATTATAAACTACATGATTCACCAGGTCAAAAAAAAAAAAGAAGCCCTACATGCTTCACATTTTATCTAGATTCTCTCAATCTCACGCTTCTTGATCGTGTTAAATTATTACGCAGTATCATTGCAAACAAAGACTTCATCATAAGGAATATTCTTGCTTTCTCTAAGACGAAGCAGGATTTCGATCATTAATGTCACGGGTCTCACAGATACAGACCTAAAAGACAGCAAGATGCACCAAATTTACTGACAGTGATTGGTGTAGTGTAAAACAAAATCTAATTTGTGGTGGAAGCAAATATCTGTTTTATAACTCCCCGTTTTACATCCGTAGCTTGTTCCAACGTACATCAATCAAGTGTTGACAACTCAATGATAATGAAAGGTGACAACTATATATCATTACCGACAGAATGAATACATTTTCTTTTCCGAATATTAAAAACCATGTAATATAGAAGAGTGAATTAAAATTTGGTTGTACGTAGAAGATACCAAATTCTAAAGTCCTTTATTTAGTTAGTTTTATGTTTTTTATTATTTTAATTTCTAACCCATAAAAAACAGTAAGAATTTAAACCATATTATTGTCTGTGTCTTGAAAGGAATTTCAATGTAAAAACCAACGCTCAATGACCAGTAGTTCAGCAAAAAAAGAAAAGACAGGAAAGTATATTATATTAGACAAGAATAGGATATCCATTAACTACAATCTGGTCCATAAAATTAGAGGATCTATTTGTATGCTTTGCAATTCACACTGTAGCCAATGGACAGAAGTCAATGCCTCTGCCATCGCCCTTGTAGTGATTAAAATAGCAGCAGATTTTAAGTTCATTCTTTAATCTATAGTTGAATGTGTTGTAAACAATAAGGCTCACTTTTCTTCCCAATCATAGAAACTTTGTCTACTTGTCTACATATCATGTTGCCTCAACGAAGTATTTGAAGCATGCAAACGTTACATAATTAAAAGGTGCCTAACAAAGTGAAAAGAATGTCTTTAAGTCTGACCAACGCACGGCGCAGGGTAATCTTCCTTTCCTTTCTTTTCTTTTTGTTGTCTTTTGAGTCAATCTTAAATCCAACCGGCGTACGTAACGTTTTCCGCATTGTTTAAAGATGTTTTCCTTTGTTATGGCACCTTTGGCCAGTCGATCAAAAAGGGAATGTTGATTTCAAATGAAAAACTTCATTATCTTGATCTACTCAATATATTAAACCTTGGTTAACTAAGCTAAACAACTTTAGTTAGTGATTGAGCGAGAGACCAACGAGGTTGGCTCGTATTTGCTCATGCACATCATGTTTTGAGTTGGATTGTTACCTTTTCTAAATTACTATTTTTATTTTTTAATAAGTGTCTATTTTTATTTATACGCATATTATGAAATTGATTGAATGAATTTGAAGTTAGATAAATTAAAATGTATTTATAACACTACCTTTTTTATGACCTATTTCAATACTCTTTCTCATATTTAATCTATCCACTAAATTTCTCTCTTCCATGTAATGGTATTATGAGAAAAAATAATTAATATTATCTAGAATTCTTAAAATGATAAATAATAATAAAAAAATAAAATTTTATAAATAAACACTAATTAAAGATAAGAGCTAGGTAATGATAGATTATCTTTAAATGACTATGTAAATATTTATTGGACCTAGAAATTTGTCCCGACCATGACTCGGGGTAAGTCATTCCTCAATCAAAAAATTAACTTACCAAAATTAAATTGATACACAAGAAGTTATTGGGGCTCGTGGAGCATTAGATAACTAGGAGAAAAAGTGCATATGCAATCCCAAATAAGATTGTATTATACCCATTTTGCGCATAACATTACCGCTTCATACTATGGGGAGAGACCTTGAACGGAGTACCATTTGAAGATTGTCATTATACAAATGGGCCAAGCACAATTCTATTTAAAGCTACATAATTACCTATTAATTTCTTCTAGAAAATGTTGCAACCTACCTGAATGATTAGTTGATGGGTGAAATTGAAATAGAATTTTCTATAGATGAGTTTAATTACAAATAAGAGTCATCCGTGAAATTTTTTCACATTTTTATATACCTTCAAATTGAATATATCATATTTGGTTAAGAGATAAAAATGATAAAAAAAAATTTTTAGTGAACTTTATGTGTAATTTCTCATATGAAGTTCATTTAAAAAATTTTACTTTCATTTTTACTCTTAACTAAATATATTCTAATATTGACGTTTTACATCTTTACTAATGATATATCCTTCCGCATGTTAAATAATATTTTAAATTTTCTTTTAAGGTTTCAAAACATAGATTGCTTTTTTTTTCACTGTATTTTGTATATAGGAAGATTTATAAAATGATATAACATTGTTCTACTATAAATAGAGCACAAGCATTCTTAATATTCCATGAACACATGATAATTTTGAATTTACATATAAAGTAAGGATAACTGTAAAATAAGAAAATAAAGGTTTAACCACTCTTAAATTATAGTGAAATCCATATGAGATAAAAGCCGTTGATCTAATGACACTATCCTAACGTTAATGATTCAAATCCAAATAAGAAACATGATATGTTCTCTTATTTTTATTTTCTTACAAATTTTCTTAAATAGTTAATAAAGTACTAACTTTTGGTAGCATTTTGAAATTTCAAGGCAAACATCGTATATAACTCTACCCCAAATCCATATATAAAGATTTGTTATACCAACAAAAAAAATACAAAATTTGTAGCAATATTTATAAGGTAATATACTATATGTTTCTAATCTTTGATTTCTCATGGTATTTATTATGGAATATAATGACTAATTTTACTGTAAATTTATTTAAAAAAATAGACATTAATCACGGATTTAAAGCTAATTAATTTCTAAAACGAGAATTGAATCATCCACCCTCGTTAAGAAATTAGAGGACCATTAACTATTATTACCAATCTAATAATATTTCCAACGGCTCAAACTGGTCAAAGGTTGTGACTTGGAAAGGAGAGCCCTTGCTAAAGGCTATAATTACAACTGACAGACAATATGGCTGAGACTATTTGGAGCATCGTGCCCGCGCGTGAGCAATGATTGAGGGCCCCCTTGGTTTGCTAAACTCAATGATGATGGCCCTGCAAGGCTTGCCCCTCTTGGTCTTGACGGACCCCACTATCCCTTTCCTCCCTCCCAACTTCAGCTTCATCTTCAACACAACCATTGACTCACACGGCCAAAGCAGCTATACCTAGCTGACTACCGCTGTCTTCTATGTTCCTGCTATGACTCACTGCTGAGGCTCTTTGAACTTTGAACTTTGAAGCTTAATTTGTTTGCTTTTGTTACTGCCTTTCAATTGAATACACTGACACCCTCTCTCTGTGTACTACCAACACCTCGTGCGTGTCAAAGGACTCAAAAAATGGTTGGTATTGCCAGCTGTGTTATTGCAGGGGTGTGGACCATATTTCTATTTGAGTTTTAAAGATCTTATGGCATATGCATTGGCCATAGTGATTAGTGATAGAGATGTGGTTTTAATTTCTTTCTTTAATTTGTTCACATTATTCAAGCAAACAGCTACTACTGCTGCCAAATGCAAATAAACTATATACTGAATAGCCATTTTGATATCTTCATAATATCTTGAAAAATAAATTAGTACTCAAAATTTGATAATTTTAATTTATTCCTGATAATTAAAAAGATAGATAAATTGATTCCTATAATTTAATCATATGATTATTTTTTTAATTTTATGAATCTATATAAAAAGATCAAATTATCTCTTTTTTAAATTGTGATAAATCAATTTAGGACTTTTAAATCCTAAAAATTTAACTAATCCTCTTATATATTTCTTGCAGACTAAAATGGATTATTTTGTCTAAAATATTTAGTATACCCACTTCACTTCAATGGCAAAACTTTCTTAACCTCTATTTTTATATGTCTATATTTTATGTTGGTATATATAAATTGTGATATATATATATATATATATATATATATATATATATATATATATAGTCTAACTATAAATAAGAATATATAAACAACATATTATCTTTATTCACTTTTAGCCTTTTTTTTTTTAGAAAATAGTGTAAATTTGGTATATTGAAACTATGCTAAGATATATTAATTTTTTAATATATCAAATTTATACTGTTTTTCAAAAAGACAGTTAAAAATGATAGGAGACAGTACAAGATTTCAAGCTTTAAATTAAGGACAAATAATTAATTAGTCGATAATTGAAACATAGAGGTGGTGGGGTTCGCAGTATGAACAAGGTTGGCTGCACATCTCTCCTTTTCGCTCTTGTATGGACTACGGAACCAGGTTCTTCCCCTAGTTACTACAACAAGTAGACCATGCTTAATAAATCCGTACACAGTAACGTCTGGCATTAGCGTTTGTCCTTTACGAGCAGAAGGAATACAAATGTCGCACCAAATATAACTTTGAATCTTCTTCGAGTCCCTTTTTATCTCTTGGGTGATAAGCCACACGTGGTTTCTCCCCATCTGTCCAGTCCGCTACCCTCACCATTTATTTTCATTTTTCTTGCCTTGTTTGACTCTCCCCTCTCATAATTGAATGGTCCCCTTGGGCCACAACTGTGCGTGTTCATCAGGGACCGAAGCACCAACCCTGAAATATATCCAACCAAGAGAAATGCATTAAAAAGTTTGCCAACGACAAGGGAAAGGGTCCGGCGCATCTTGTATGGTACTGGCCTCGAAGATATGCATCTGTGAAATGGTTTTGTTTGTTCAATTTTTCTAAAACAAAAACGAGTGATGATAGTTTCATCAGTAATATTATTTCAATGCATGTCTAAGTGCAATGCCCATTCTCTACTATCTTCACTCATTCATTACATCTAATATATTTTAATTAGACACTCATGTGGTTAAAATAACATTTTTGTAGTTTTATATCAAGAGTCAATATGACATCGTATGGAAAGAAATAAAAAGTTTCAATCCTAGCAACCATCATTAATGTTTTGTTTGAATAAAAAAAGAAGAAAAATGAACACGAGAAAAGAAAGTATATCAAAAAATGTTTTCCCTCAATTTGTTTGATTGATAAGTAAAAAGAAATAAAATTAGTCATATATAAATGACAAGTTTGATAGTTGTTTTATATAATAAAAATAAGTGAAAGAATAAAAGATTATAATTATAATATTTATCTCACAAACTTCCTAGCCCATGTTTTCTCATCTTGAGGATCATTTGTCTCGAGATTTAAAATTACATTCTCGGTTCTCAAGAATCACATTTTCGGTAAGGAGATATTTCTGGAAATATTTTTTTGGATATTTTAAACAAATTATTTGCTTAGTATTAACTATTTTTAGGATTATTCATCGAGATTAACATAAATAAATTTAAAACTTATTTGATTTATAATATATATTCCTAGAAATATATATCATAATTTCTAAAATACCTGAAATTATTATTATTATTATTATAATCCAAAATGAAAATTACACTTTCAAAAAAAGAATATAAAATTAACAATTAATTTTTTAAAAAAATTTCATCTCAATCAATATAACAATTTATAGAATTTTTTAAATTAAGAGTGTAATGGATTTGTGAAGCCATATAAACATAGATAAATTAAAATTATGAGGGAAAAGTCAAATAATGAAGAATATTTTTATATTTATACTTAATAACTATCATTCTTAAGTCATGGAAACTTTTTATTCCCATCCTTTATCGTGGAAAAATATGTTTCCAAGAAATAATTGATATTCAGGAATAATTTTGTATAACTTGTAATAAATATAAAAATATATTATTTTCAAATAATTATTTTAAAAAATAATTAACTATATGTCAACCTAGAGAGAAGAAAAATTTTAATGGTGGAGCCGGCCACATTTATTTTCTTTTCCTTTATTTTCAGCTGTTATCCAAGTGAAAGGGCAAACCCCTTTTTTACGGTCTTTTCTTGCCCCTTACTTCTTTTTATCTGTTCTCTCCAATCCGCCACATGTTTTTTTATGTCTACCTTCATCATCATAATATTCATTATTTACGTTCGCTTTTGTTTATAAGTAACTTTACTCAACCGTAGTTAATCAGCAAGGATGAAACACAATCATATTAACATTACAATAGTAATATGTCTTCCTCTGTTCCTCATCTCTGGTGCTATCATTATAGTTACTATCATGCCTAACTATGCAGTGCTTGCAGTCAAGACAGAGGTGGGATAACTTGTTTCTTCTTTTAAATCCTAAAACTCAATTAGGGGGAAAATTGACCTCACCTGTGCATTTGAATTAGTCTCAAGCAACTAAGGTCTGTTGACTTGAGAAATTTTTAGTCGTTTTTTGAGTGAGAAATTTTTCTTTTCACGATCCATTTAGAGTTTGACATATTAGTTAATGCCGATAATTTAGGAATTAGGAGATAGGGATAATCCACTTGTATTTATGTATCAAAAGTTAAATGAATAAGACTAAAAGATTGATCTTGTTTCAAAAGCAATTAAGAATTTCTCCTATTGAGTTTCAATGCTCCTAGCATATGCACATTTTTCTGTTTTCTCACTTATTAGTGGATATGCATGCGTAAGTTTCTTTAAAGGGGATTTACCCTATAAAATTTATAGATATTTACATCTTTTAAATGATTTATGGTTCAAAATTTATCATGTATCTCATTAATTAAATTTATTAATATTTTAAATATTTATAATTAAAACACAATCCTTAAATTTAAGAGTGTATCACACCGCATCAAAAACCTACTTTATAATGATATTTAACCGCGGAGACAATGTAAATGATGCAGTTAGACACGGTATCATGAATTTGAATTTGAAATTTCTGAAATTTTAGTTAATGTTCTTCCATGTTTGGTGGAGGTGCAAAATGGGAAAGCAATAGTGTGATTGTAGATCATTTGTTTGGATTTTGTGGAGGTTTCGCACCAAAGTCCAGAGTCTAATCAAATCAGATCGTGCTGTAAAGGCAACTAACACAAGGCCTACAGCACACTAAACTAAATAAGTAGCAATAATTGTTGGTGCACACTGAAATCCCATTCGTCGTCACGTCTTGTCATTCGCACGTGCAGTCCGCCACGTGGCTTCTAAAATGATTGCCTCGTGGTGGCAATGATTGGCCATAATGCCAACCCGCACGGGTGGGTGGTTGATTTGTTGTGTTGTGGTTATGTTATGGGCCTTTCGCTTTCGGGTTTCGTTGTTGCTCGTTGACACACCATACTGTCCACAATTATATTTCAGATTTTAATTCAATCGACTTAATTTGCTTTTTAATTTTTAATTCATTGTAACATTTGTGCACTGATTTGTTAATTGCATTTATTTGATGGGTTTATGCTATGGTATCCAAAGTACCGATACATTTTTAAATCTAAGAGTTATGTCTTAATAATTAACATTTAAAATATAAATAAATTTAGTTAGTAAAATATATGACAAATTTTTAATCACATATTATATAGAAGGTATCAATATCCATGAATCTTATAGGGTACTGAAGAAATTCCATATTTGATGAAATTCTTAGTAGGAATTTGAAAGTAAATATATGCCCTTATTTGATGTTATTGAAGACAATCAATATTAAACCAGATCAATTGTTTAATTTAGCTCAATTCTCCTCTTTAATAAGTAAGACAAATTAATTCTCAACATAGGAAGAAAAAATAAATTAGTCTGCATTTAAACCAAATGAACTTACTGTAAAAATAAAATTCCTTTATTGTTGATTCTTGTATTCACAAATTTTAATATATTTTTTAAGATTTAAACATATTTTTTGCCCTTGCAAATAAATATAATTTTGATTTTGGTCCATTTTTTCCCATTCTTTTATTTTGGTCCCTATTGATCTAAATTTTAATTCTAAGAAATATTTTTGAATATGCATGTTGTCGTTATAAATATTGAAAAATTTATTTTTGCCTCTACAAAATTTAAAATATTCTTTTAATCTTTATAAATATTATTGCTTATCATTTAATTTATACAAAAGGACCAAAGATATGGGGAGTGGCTATTGCCACTTCATTATAGCTATTGCCACTCTAATTGTATTAAATTTTCATTTACTTTTACCACCATACCCTTCTTTCTAAATCATATGAATAGTTTAAATAAATTATTTATTAATTATCATAATATTATCAACAGTTGTTTATATTAATTTAATTTATTTATAAAATTAATATGTATCTCACATTTCTATTTTTAGATAGTTCTTAGGTATTTCGAATATTGACAATTAATTTATTTGATATAATTAAATGTAGAAATATCTTTTATATTTTATTCAATAATTATTTAAATAATATAATATTGAGAAATTAGAATAATTTAAATACTTTAATACTAATAATGAATTAAAAACTCAAAAACCATGGATGGATGCTTATTGTAATTATTTTTCAATATACTAGTCATGATAATACACATTGATTAAATATATATAACTAGTTCAATGCACTTTAATAGAATTGTCAAATGAAAAGAATTATAATAAAAAAATAAGCGATTGCAGATATAGTTTAATATCATATGTTTATTTAACAATTTTAAAAATTATACAAACATTATATAATAAAATATTATATATATATATATATATTGTTTAAATATCCTTTATTTTAAGATTTTTCAAAAAAAAATCAATAAACATAAGTGATTATACTAAATATGCGAAGTTTTCTTTTTAGTGATTAAAGAAAAGGAAAACCAAAAGTGAGAACTTATATTCTTTAATAAACCATGCCTAGTTATGTGACTTTCATCTCACAAAATAGGCAATACCTGTGCGATAGTTCTCAGAGCTTCAAGATAACAATATCCTCATCACCAAGGTTTATGCCAGATATGATATCCATAATATATATTGATTATATAAAAAAAATTAAAAAAGAGATATATATTAAATATTGTGAATTAATTAAATTAAATTAACAATAATAAGTCTTAATTTTATTTTTTTTTATAAAGGATGGAATGAATGCTCAACCACTCCAAGATAGAGGAAATTTTATTTTGACTAATAAATATTGTATAGTAGTTATTTATGTAATTAAGAAAGGAGAAGGGTATTTTGGTGAAAATAAATAAAAATTTAATATAATGTAAATGACAATAGCCATCGAGAAGTGGCAATAGCCATTTCCAAGATATGTCACATGAAAAAAGAGGAGCCAAAGATCAAAAATAAGAAAAAAAAAAAGACACATCAATCGATGTTCTAAAAATTGTACTTGCCAGTCTGATCAGTTGGATTGCAAGCTATTGGACGTTAAGTTCGGTTCGGGCAAAAAATTGGGTTTTTAACAGTTGTTCAAAATCACTGGGAACCAATCAAAATCCTGTGTGAACGGGTAAAATATATTGATTATTGGTGTCACTATTTCAAAAGTTATATAAAAATAAGATATAATTAATTCCAATAAAAATATATGTTGACAATTTTATTAATTTTTTTTACAAAGACATTAAGTTAGGAATTCTTTCTAGAAAGGTAGGGGTAAAAGAGAAGGGAAAAGATGTGGATCAAATACAAAACTTTCCACTCAGAGTATAGAAAATAATCACAATTACTGTGCTATAAAAATCAACCACTATTAAAAGTTTAATCTCCTTATCTTTTTCGTATAAATAATTGTATTATTTTTTTATACCAACTTAAGATACTCTTCTACCAAAGAGTTTAATTTCCATGCCTAAAGTCGAATGAAGTGCACTAATAATTTAATTTCATAATTAGAAGTTTATTCTATGTAGATGAATAAGGGTGTAGTTTCTATACATTGAAGTTATAAATTTTTTTTATACTGTTATTTAATTAAATCATCTTATTTGTATGATTGTTTAAATAATGAGTGTGAGACTTAATCATTTTTGTTGATATGATAATACATGATTAGATGATAATATAAAAAATTTTTACACTATTAGTACAACGAAATTAAATTTTATGAATAAATAACCTCTCATATAAAATATAATCATTTTTTATGTTTACCCCCTTAAATATTTCAATTTTCTCCTTTTTTTTTTTACGTGAATTTTCTCATTTGATTCTACCATCCACGTAGAATGCCATCTTGCCATTTAATGACAAAAGCTAACGACGCTTAAACGATAGAAGTGAATTGGAAAACAATTTTGAGTATTTAAACAGAAACTAGCTATTTAAAATAGAGAGACCTAATAAAAAAATATAATATTTTGAGGAATCAAAAATATAATTGACCTTAATTAAAATAGGTAAAGGATAGATAGAAAAATAGAAGCGATTTTCTGGTGTCAAAGTTCTAAAGCAATCCCAAATACGGCTAGGCTCTGACTTACGGGCGACAGTTTCTTTGCTTCTCTTATCGCAGATGCGTGTGCATTCGGCAAAGCTTGAAAATGCAAGTTGGCAGATGCGACCATCAAATGGGGAACGCACAGTTGCACATGATGGTAATAATGTAATCACATGGTTTGAAATGAAATAAAATGCGTGTCAATCATTTCTTCTTCTTCATATTTTTTTCCATTGGTGTTATAGATGCATAATAATAAAAACCGGTTCAACTAAAATAATCACCAAACTTGTCATGAAATCGGTCTGATCCACTACTTGGATCAGTCCTGCATTGAAATCGATGCGGCCCGATCAGTTGAACCAAACTGGATCGAGTCAATTTTTTCTTCTTTTTTTTTAGTTTTTTTTGTTGCTTTTTTTGCTTTGTCTTTGCTAAATGATGTCTTTTTTTAAAACCTTAAAAAAAATCTAATTTGACTAATAGAAAAATAAAGTAACTTTGTTTGCATTGTCATCACTTGTGAATTTGTGATGTAAAATTTTGTGAGTAGTTTACTTATGTAATTATATTTTGAACTTGTCAATTGTGATTCGTGATTATAAAATGTGAATAATATTTAAGAATTTATATTATTTATTTATGTTTTTATATTTGGACTTCTTAAAGAATGTCAAATTGCTAATTACTTATCATTTTATTGTATTTTATTTAAATTTTTATAGACTTTTACATTTTTTTGCATAAATTTTGTCCAACCGATTCGACTAAAAACTCACCGATTGAACTAATGACTCGTGCCTCGGTCCGATCTGAAAATTATGTATAAATGTTTATGGTTGAGTTATACATAGAAATTGGGTAAATGATAATTGGTCCCCGTCACTTTTGGAACATTTGATATTCCTCCTAATTTTACTATAAAATTTCATAATAACCCTTCCATATTTATCTTTTCTAATCCCTTTTTCCCCATCGCAAGCATCTTACCATCGAATGCAAGAGCACTGTGTCATTGTTTGCTTTGCCATGACCCGAAACACATGCTGGATCAAAAGATACGTTTGCAACATCGCTATGTCCTGTGCTTTAGAGTTTTTTTTTTTTTTTTTTCTTGCTTCTGGAAATCTTTTTCCATTTGCGGTTGCTGCTTATGATGATTTAAGCACCCCCACAGATATTCATATAGAGATAAATGAAAGAAAAAATATTTAAAATGTTCACTTTGTGTCTGCAATTTTTTCAAGTGGAGTGGGGATTGATTTTTAATTTAATGGATAGAAGTAGTGAATGATGTTTAGCTTTAAGGTGTTCCTTTAAAAGATTGTAAATTGACGGTAATAACCCACCGTACTCCTCTTATAATCTAAGCTCATCCCAACCATTTTAATCTCATCACTCTCACGTACCACCTCAGATCTATGCAGAAAATAATGTCATAGCCTTAACTCCAACAAGCACATTTGGAAAGCTTGTGCGACACGGCATATAAGCGAAAATGGTTAGGTGGGTTGGTGGTGATGGTTGGGCTTAAGCGTTGGTTGGGGTGGTGGCCATGTTTGAGGACAAACTCCCTTCTGGTTCATTTATGCATGTATATTAAAGAAATGATTAGATGAACTTGAAATTAGAATAAATTTGGGTATATCTTATAATATTAGCCTCATTACTTATCTAACACTCTCTCTTATATTTAATCTAACCATTAACTCTCTTTCTCACAAGGGTATCAAGGGACTGGAAAAAAATAGATGGACACTAATTAAAAAGTGGAGATAATACTAAATTCCATGGACTACTTAAAGTGACTGTGTATAGTTTTTAATATTAAAAGGGATAAATACATTTTATCCCCCTGAATTTTAGGTCATGTGCAATTTACCCCCTGACTTTTCAAAATATGCATCGCGACCCCCTGAACTTTTGAAACTGTGCAAAACACCCCTTAGTATAATTTTGCAAACTATAAAGATAAGATTATGTGCACTTAACCCTCGTGAAGTTTCTAATTTGAGCAACCCGACGCCTTGTTCGTGAATAATGTGTGCAATTAACCCCCTTGACTTTTTTAGTGTGTGTAACTCGACACCAGGGTTTTTTGCACAATTTGAAAAGTTCAGGGGGGTTTTTTGCACATTTTGAACAATAGGGTTTTTTTTTTTGCACAATTTGAAAAGTTTAGGGGGTTTTTTTGCATATTTTGAACAATAGGGGGTTTTTTGCATAATTTGAAAAGTTCAAGGGGTCGTATTGCACATTTTGAAAAGTTAGGGAGTAAATTGCACATGACCTAAAGTTCAGGGGGATAAAATGCATTTAACCCATATTAAAATGAATATCTACCCATGACAATTAATTACTTTTGTGTTGGAGATTTCAACATTCACTTCTAGTTAATTAAGTTTGACATTTTTATTTTTATACGAGCTTAAAAGATATATATTTTCCCATAACAATATGAATTATATATCATTTAAACGTTTGTACAAATAAAATTATTTTAATTAATATCATCTAAAAAACAATATATATTTATTTTGTGAACCTCTTTTTAAGATAAAAGTTCTCGAATTTGAATCATGTTATAATAAGAGTAAAAGTTCAACTTATTCTTTGACATGATGTGTGTGTATATATATATAAGAAGGGTCAACTTACTCCAATAGTAAATCTTGGCCCACTTACTCCATCTAATAACTTTTTTGGGTATAAAATTACATCAATCCATTTATTGAATTTAAAGTTTTTACCAAGTAGATCAAGCATATAAAGTTTCATACAATTTGAAAATGATTTGATAGCTCATCATTTCATTTTATTTTGATGGATAGTATGTTTTTGAAAATACAACTAAATATCAATTAATAAATCATATGGTTATTGTTGTCCAATTTTTTTGAAATTTAGCATGCTTGATCATCAATATAATATAACAAAAACCAACGGTCGATTGATTAAATTCAATGTGGATGAAGAGTTATAGATTGGAGTAAGTGTACAAGACTTATTCCTAGAGTAAATAAATCCCTACTAATATATATATATATATATATGTAGAAGTTTTATGTTAATTAGCGTGTTAATATATTAACATTTTACTTGACTTTTTCTAACTATAATAAATACTATGAATATAAGAATAATTGAAGACCAAATAGGTACATTGTTAAAGTGGCGGTATGTATATAAAGAGTTTCATAACTAGAGGTTTACTCCCCTAAGAGAGTTTCCATCTTGAATGGATTAGTCATTGTTGCCAGCGGTAGATATCTTAGCAAAAAAAATACATTGTTAACATATTTGATATATCTTAACAATTTGATTGTATTAGTGAGTCATGCCATCTCCAAGGTCAAGTACATAGAATGTAGATTTATCATTAGTATGTCAATTAATATCATACGTTTGCGAAAAGGAGATAAATTAATAATCAAAATGAAATCAAGGACTAACTTACCTCCATTTTACAATTTTAGAGATTAAAATGTTTTTTTTTTAAGGATTAAAATGACTCATGCCTATAATTTCAAAGATTAAGAAGAACACTTAGTAATTATTGTAAACTCATTTTCCGAAAAAATCAAGTTTATTCAAATTCAAGTTGGTAAACTCCAATCCAATTACACACAAATTTTTTTGAGTAGATGTTATATATTCCCTTTTTCTCTCGTATCATTTTTCTCTTCTTTTAACTTCGTATCAAATTTATGTCATTTAAGCTGATATATTTAAAATTTATCTTATTTTTATTACTAATTAATTGGTCTAAAATTAAATTATGGGCATAATTTCTGTCTTAAAATTCAATAGAAGTTCTATTGGGACCCATTATGAACATATTCTAAAATTTCAATGATTGAATCAACTGAGAAGCAGAAATATTCAAATATACCAATCATGTGTAGAATAATAATTGTGAGTTTTGGTACATTAATAATTGAAGATTAATCATAACAGTAGATCATCTATGAAACTTTCTACTAATTGAGAAGTTATTATAAATCCTCTCGATTATAGTTTCCTGTCATAAATTAGTAAATAATCACATCTCTTGCCTGCGTCAATAATTTGTAGGTATGGACCTTATAACAAGTAAAAGGATTAGCATGGAAGGGAAAAAAGAAGAAAGAAAAGCATTATTAATTCGTCTAAGAAAATAGATATAAAGAAAGTATAAGAATAAAAGAATCTATAAATGATCAGCATGACACATAAGAACAAATATCGTTATATATAAAGCATAAACAAAATATTGTTATATATAAATATATACACACATGGATAATCTTTTTAATTAGAATTAAATTTCATAATACAGAAAACTTAAGAAATTTAACCATAAAGTGAATTCAAAAGCAATTCATTTTAAGATGCAATAGTATCAATATAATAGGGTTTGGATAATATGTATGAGGTTTTAAATTCAAACTTTATTGCAGTTAATGTAATTCTAGATTTCTAGAAGAAAAAAAATAGTATCACCTGAACCAGCGGAGAAAATAAATGATAATTTCAGACGATCAAATTCCATTAAATTAACCCAACCTTTCGTTAATTTTTCCCTGTACTGGGATCCTGGTATCATGAAGGATTTAGATATCTAAATTTAATTTAATTTTTTGAAAATGATTAACATTTTTTTCCACATCTGAATTGCATACTTTTTTTCATTTAATTTATATTTTATATCAGTTTAAAAATTATACAATATTCATACAATATAATATAATTTTTCAAAATACTACATATCAAACTAATATTTCATATAGACAGTAAGTTAAAGTATTTAATATAATAATTCAATTTCATAATTAAAGTTATATTTTATTTATATAATCATAATTACTGTTTTATATCAAATATAATGATTTTTTTAAAGTCCCATAAATATTTCAATTTTTCTCATTTGACCCTCTCTCCATGTTAGAATCCATGTGGGTAAGACGTCGCATTGGCAGTTAATGATATAACTAATGGAACCTAGTGGTACCATTGGTTTCACAAGACAATTTTTTAGTTTTAATTAGTTTCTTATTTTTCAAAATTTTATAAAGAAAATTTTCAGTTTTAATTTTTAGTTTGAATTTAATTTCTATTTATTGTCAAATTCAAATATATATTATCATATCCGTAAAAGTTGTTAAGTTTTATAGTCATAACTTAAAAAGTCATTCCAATATGATGATTTGATTGGTCATATAGTATTATAGTGTATAAAAATTGAACTCTTTTAATTTTTACTTTTCTCTTTTCAAAATTGTGAAAATTGGAACTAACTGAAAACAAAATCTGAAAGTTTTCTGAAATCAAATAGACTTTAAGGGACCAAATGGAAATGAAAACAATTTTTAATTGACTTTCAAAAATGAGGAACCAGACAGAAAAAACCTATTTTAAAGGATAAAAACATAATTAAGTCTTTCTCTATATATATAATAAGTATATGAAATTAATTTTAAAATACTATGAGAGTAAGATATTTTACAATGTCAATCAATTAGATATATATGATCATATATGTGATTTTTTAGGTTGTTATTATAAGAGTTAAATATTTTTAATGATATAATAATATATGCATAAATAATTTTATAAAAATATTTCATATGGTACAGTATCTCAAAATGAAACCCTAATTACACATGCAACAGTCTTAAATTTTATAATCTATTGGAGAACATGTACTTAGTTTGACTAGTTCATAATACATATCACCTGGTGGTATCAACCTGTGTTTGAATAGTTGATTGGTGGGGAATTTAACTATGGATAGGGCAACGTTAATTACAGCCACCTTACGAGATTCTTAACCCAAAGTAAGCACCCTTATCACTGTAAAAACCTTTTTGGTGCCCTTAATAACACATGCCATAGATTTCTTTTTCTTTTTGTTCCGAGGTGTAGATGTTATAGATTATTTTTTATTTGTTGCATAATTACTATAATTAAATTTTGACACAATAACAATATAAAATAATTTTACACAGTGATTCAATCAAATTTTTTCATTTGAATGATTTTTAAAAAAGTATTGAAAGTTAACCATTAGGAGCGGAGCTAGCAATTTATTTATCGGGGGGCCAAGTTACTAGTGAAAATAAATACAGATATATATATATACTCATCATTTAATTTATTTAACCTAAAAGTTTAGATAAAAACAAAATCAAAATTAAAATAAGAGTCAGATAGAAAAATGAAAAAGTGGGGTGATAAAATTGGACTATAAAAATATGGAATTTATCTAATTTTTTCAATTTTCATTATAATATGGGTATTAAAAACTTTTAGAGGACCAAATATATATAAAAAAATATTTTTACTAAAGAAATTAGAAAATTCAAGGGTGTATATCACGCTCTTCTAGCCTATATATGGAGCCACCCCTATTAACCACATATTTATTAATACGACATTAATAATTATGTAAATTTTTTATATTATTAATCCATCAAAATTGAATCCGTTATTATAAAATGCTCACGAAGATGCAAATTATCTGTGACAAGCATAATGTAAGATTTTTCTCATTCTGGTCCCTCCCCACGTCTCTCTCTCTCTCTCTCTCTCTCTCTCTTATAAAACAGATATTATTTATCTGCTTGATACGAACAGCACAAACATAGATAGGGTAAGTAGCACTTCAACTTCATGACAGATCTTGTAACGACTAACCAGCAACCATACGCGCTGCAATAAGAATTAAACAATAAGCCACCATTAGATTTTAAGAAACTATTTTCTCGGGTCCATATGGTTAACTGAATTATTTTCTGTGGGTTCCACGGGTGTCTTAAAAGTTATTCGTTACTAGTTTGTTATGAAGCGCATCAAAATCCATGGACCCCGACATGAGATATTAAGGTTCTAGTGTGGTTTACGCTATCTAGCAACTTACGTGCGGTATGGTCGGGCCACCAAGTTAGAGAATGAACTACGGTTCGAATTTCCGATCACTGGATTGCAACTTTTTTTTCTAGTTAAATTTTTATGAACTTGATAGTATAAAATTATTTTATATTGTTATTCAATTAAAAGATTTTATTTCAATAACTTTTTAAGTAATTGGTGTAAAAGTTAACTATTGTAACTTATATAACAATACATAATTAAATGATAATGTAAATTTTTTTATAATTTCATTGCATGATAATTTTTTTTTGTTTTGGGTAAGCACTAATTAAATAGTGCGAGTTGGTTGCAGCCTGATTACAGGCGAGTGAAATGTGTTACGGTCCTTTCAAGCCGTTATGAGCATTGGCATTTTAAGAGAATGGACAATTAGTGGTATTTTTTGTATCACTCACTTAGTGGTATTAGATTTTTCCTTTTTGGCATGTCAATGAGGGTCGTTGTAATTGATAAAGACCGATCTCCTATCTCATAAAAAATGTGAACTGTTTCGGAAGACAATCATGTGAATTTTCTTTAAGTTTAATTTTGGTGCGATATGTTGAAACTTTAAAAGATTGAGTAATTTGCAAAATAAACATGCCTGTTTACTCTATTTAGACTAACAACGTAGTGCATATAAATCTTGAGTATTATATGATATATTTATTATTGTCCAATTTTTCAAAAAATTTGATATACTTGCTCATCAATATTATATCAAATAATTCAATGGTTTGATTGATGAAATATATTGTTAATAAGAAGATATTTAATGGAGTAAGTGTAGCGCGCGCGCGCACACACACGCACATATATATAGGAGATGTATCTAGTAAGATGACTTGTTTTATATAAGAGTTAAATGATTAAATCTGAGCCATATAACCATTTATAAATTGTCAGATTAAAAGTTATTAAGGGGTCACATGATCACTTTAAAAATTTATGTGACTCTATGTTTTAATCCTAACCATCAATGTAATATCTAATGGCTCAAATTTAATTATCCTACTCACACACACACACACACACACACACATATATATATATAGATGTATCTAGTAAGATGAGTTGTTTTATATGAGAGTAAAATGCTTAAATCTAAGCCATATAACCATTTATAAATTGTCAGATTAAAAGTTATTAAGGGGTTACATAATCACTTTAAAAATTTATATGACACTATGTTTTAATTATGACCATTACTGTAATATCTAATGGCTCAACATTAATTATTCCACTCTCATATAAAATCACTTCTCTCACTATATTTATGATGTAACTTAGTCACAACTCACACACACACAAACATATAGAGGAATTTTAATTTTGATGCATTAATGATGTCATCCAGTCAAATCATCTCGGTTGGATTACTCTTCAAGTAGTGGATATGAGACTCAACTATCTTTATTGATATGTCAACACATGATTGGATGATAGTGTAAAAAAATTTATATTGTCAGTGCATAAAAATTGAACTCATATGTATGTATGTGTGTGTGTGTGTGTGTGGATTCTTTTATTCCATGAGTAAGTTATTGTATACTTACTTCATCTAATAACTTTTGTTTAACATGAATTTCATTAATCCAACCATTGAATTTAAAGTTCGTACCTAATAGATCAAGTCTATAAAATTTCATAAATTTTGAAAACGATTTGACGATTCATCATTTTTAAAAAATATAGCATGCTTGATCATTAATATAATATCATATAAATGAACGATTAAATCGAAGAAATTCAATTTAGAAAAAGAGTTATTGAATAGAGTAAATGTACAAAATTTACTTATCGAATAAATAGATCTGCACTTATGTGTGTGTCTTTGTGTGGCCTTTCCGCCATAATCCCAACACATAGACATTATGAAAACTCTTTTGTTTAGAAAAGTTTAATTTTCATGCATTAACAGTATAAAAGAGTTTTACTTTATTATTCAATAAAATCCAATTGAATGACTTTTCAAGTAGTTAGGTGTGAGTTAACCATACTTACTTATGTGTCATGATTACATGACTAGAAGATTATAGAAACCAATTTTTACACCATTTAGTACATCAAAATTAAATCTTATTTAGAAACGTTCTACGAGTAGTCTTTGGACTTGCTCTCCCAAGACTTTAGTGTTCTTGGATTAATCCTGGGGTGGATTGTGATAGAACATTTATTTGTGAGATATTGTGAATCTAATTGAATGTAAGGTGGGAAGTTCTTTCTTTTTCATCTTTGTTTATGTCACAACCCGTTCTAAGAAAGTGACCGACATGTGGATTTGGGTCCCCACATAAGCCTTCTGGGTAACATGACTCACTGAATGTATAAATTAACATGACTTTCCTAATTAAAACATGATTTCTTCCAAATCGATATCAATTTCTCTTTTAGAAACATAATAATTGATTTCATAAAATTGAACTATTTCAGCATACTTAATTATGAATTTGTCTTATTCCATGATCTTAGTCAAAAATTGAAAATTAGTCTAATACTTAAAAACTGAATCATGAATATTTACATATCATATCAATGCTTGAAATCTAAAAACAGATAAGGATGTTTATCACTCTACGATGAATACATAATATTAAAATAAGATGCGTGATTCGGATCTTACCTGCATATCTACTGGGGCACTCTAATACTAACATAACCTAAATTAAGTCTTACTACAACGTAAAGTTCACCAATGGAACCATTGTTGTCTACTAGAACGGTGACTAAATGATAACTGGATTTACAACTGTAAGGAGGAAGGGAGAAGGGTAATTCATCAAACTTAGTGAGTGGATTCTCACACATCACCCACACAAGACAACCAACAGGACAGACAGATAGACACACACACACACACACACACACACATGCATAACAAAACCATTTGATATTTACATACTTAACTTCATAGGAAAAGCACCTCTAAATTCATGGATTCATAGGAAAGCTTTTATAAATTCATAGTTCACCATGAAATCATTTTAAACATATGGTGCTGTAAATACTAGAGAAATAGTTATGTATATATACATGCACATACACATATATATACATAGCATAACAATTAATAATAATAATCTGATCTCTATGGATACCTCATAAGGTTCGATATTGGACACTACCTAACTAGGTTCCATTCTTTGAATACTCTGAGGTCGAGATTGTCCTCTAGCAGATAACTTGGTACCAAGGATAGTGATCTCTCATAGCCATTAACCCATTGTATATTTCTCTGTAGTTACTGTCTAAAACTAATTTGCACGAAAACTGAATAACTCTGAAAAACTCTTAAATCTCTTAAAACTCTGAAAATTATGAAAGCTCTTGATTCGTATGACTATAATAATCTGATTTTAGCATAACTGTGGCTATGAAATCATGCCCAAGGGATCATCAGCTTGTAGATATCACAATTTCAAAAGCACACAGAATATGTATTTGACAACTACTATAAATCATACTGTAATACCCAATATACATGTGTAGGTAGATAAGTTTTGTACGCCCTCAAGGCCCCTGGAACCCACCCATGTTGTCAGGTCCGGGATTTCGCTAACTCTGGATCCTACACCTCCTTGGAGGGCTATATGATAGAGCCACTTTCTTAGGACCAAAAGCTCTGGTAATTGCTCTCCAAAAGAAAATAAATTAAAGAGTAATTTTTAATGAATTTTAGGAAATCTCTAAACGTTTCATTTTTAGCCCACGAGTTTAGAAAATTATAAGAATTCCTGAAATTGAACTAGAACTCAAAAATTGGATTTTTATTGATTGGAGTTTTATTTTTTTTTTACATTTTATTTGAATTCAAATGGGGGGTATTTCCTTATTTACATTTATGTTTTAAAGTTAATGGAAAGTAAAATAAATTAGGACATCAACTTAAAATTAAATTAGTGTGTTGAGACAATCTAGATGCCAAGATGACCGAAAGATGCTGAGACTGGGTAAACTGTCACCACTATAGCAGTATAGTGAGTGAGACAACATGGTTTTGTGGTCTGAGGACTGTTATAACGGTAATAAGTGTATCAGTCGCGGACACGGGAACGGCCAGACAACTATAGCGGTGTCAGTTTAGTAGAAATAGTGGAAAACGATACTGTTTTACACAAGTGATTCCCCTACCCATATTTATACCTCAAGCTCCGAATTTTCACCCCCAAAATCGAAACCCTCCCTCACTCTCTTCCACTCAATCCAACATCAAATCCTCTTCCTTCAAGATTCAAGGTAAGTGATTGTTGTTAGTTTATGGTTTTTTCTTTCATGTTCTTCCTCTCCCATGTTATAGGTTGTTGTTTTCTCTATTGTTGTCAAGTGGGGGTGTTCTCCCCATGTTGTTAGAGTTATTTTAGAGTTCTCTAGAGATGTTTAGAGTTTGATCATGAGTCTATGTTGTTCAATGGCAGTTATTGGTATCATTTCAAGATTTCAAGGTCAAGTTGGTGTGCCCATATACTCCCGGCTCTAAATAATAAGTGAGTTTGATCTCATAGCCTTAATTTCCTCATTATGAGTATATTTCTTGCATGATGATTGTTAACAATGATATCATTAGAATATCATTATGTATGTTTTCAGGTATTAATTATGATTTCAGGAAATATTTGATTTAAGAGCTATTATGTGTATGCGTGGAAAATGATTTCTCGTTAGGGTAAGAATTTAGAGATATTTTTTTTTATATATTTATGGATATGAATGTCAAATGGTTTATGATTGTTACATGTATATTGCATTATGTATATTCATTGGTTGTCCCATGTGGGTGATGGGTGAGAGCTCACTTACTGAGTCCGTTGACTCACCCCTCTCCCTTCCTCTCATAGTTGCAAGTATAGTTCCAGTTTCAGCCCAAATTATTAGTAGACGTAGTTAGTCTCAGTGGTGAGTCTTACTTTGGAGTAAGGCTTAGTTTAGAGTTTTGTTAGAGTAGGGTACTTTAGTAGATGTGCAGGCAGGATCCAACCATGCATTTATTTTCAGACTATGTATTTAATTTCAGAGATTAAAATATTTATGTATATGTTCTCAAAGTTCAAGTATGCAATTTGAAACGTAAATTATGGATAAAGATTTATGTAATTAGTTAGAGATGAATTTATGATTTGGCTTCAAGTGTTGAACTGATTTCAGAGTATGATTAAGATATCCTCAGGGTTTTAGTATATTAAATACTTTCAGTTTATGAAATTAAATGTTATGTTTTAATTAGAGAAAAATGCTAAATATTTAGAAGAAATCATATTTTAAGTATTATATTATGCATTTAGAGAGCCATGTCACCAACAAGACTTATGTGGGGATGAGATTCCTCACATGCCGGTCACGTTCCTAAGTTGGATCGTGACATATACTGAGTTCCATACTTTCAATATAATAAAACGAAAATCCCAAAATTATATCTCAAACTAACATACTTTTATAAACTTGATCATTCTAATATCATGTTTCAAAACTATTCATGAAAATAAATACACTTTGGTCAACATTCTTCTAATACATCTTATCTTGATATTTTGAAAGCATAATATAAAATCCTAACTCTTGAAAATATATGAAATATCATAAGTCTATAAAAAATATAGTAGTTGACTCATATATACTTTGGTCTCGTTACTTTAAAAACATGCAACATAATCCTTAAATTTTTTTGTGTGCACACATTATTTAAATTTTTCCAATGAGTGTTTATTTTCTGACGTGAAAAGTCTAGAAAAATACTTTAATTTTCTATATATGTGTGTGTGTGTGTATTTTTATCCTATTATTTTTTAATATGAGGTCTCCTAATAAGATTGTAAAGCTTGTAATGCAAATTTTCATCAAAAGATGAACATTCGATACCAAAGTATAGTAATGTGCACATATAAATAGGTTTAAGAACTACTCTGTATCTTTTTAATGTAACAGAAACAAAATACACATTAACTAACTTAAAGGGGATTTTCTAGATTTCTTTCTAAAATTAATATTTGGATGTCATTTTCTTTTGCTAAGTTTTTTTTAATATTAACCTTTGAATAAAAAGGATCTTATCTTGTATAAAATTCCTCACATTAAAAATATAGAAAGTTACGACAAAAAATTTAATTTTTATACATTAATAATATAAAATTTTTTTATATAATCATTTAATCATGTATTACTATATCAATTATAATAATTGACTTTCTCACTTGCTACTTAAAAAGTCATAGAAAAAAAATTAATTGGATGACATAGTAAAATATTTTTAAACTGTCACTAGATAAAAATTAAATTATTTAAAAAATATGAAAAGTTTATGGTACACCGTTCGGTGTTACCAAAAGCAAATAATAAAACATAAAAAAATAGCAAGCTTTTAATAATTTAAATTTTACAGGCATTGAGACTATTGGAGCCAGCGATTAATTAGCGCCTGAATGAAAAACTGAAGAACTAATTGAAGCCTTTGCGATCATTGTCTGGGTATTTTAGTTCGTGATAATTTCAGAAGGGCAGCAACATTTACTGCCTTCATTGCACAAACACAATAAGCTAGCCCATATAAGTACATCATCTTCCTAGTTACACCTTTCTATACTTGCCATTCACCAAACCTTTTCAAAAAGTTCGGAGGATTAAAAAAAAAAAAAAAAAGAACAAGAAGTGGAAGGAAGAGAGAAGCAGAAAGGAAAAGACAAAGTACTCATTAATCTTTGCATGCCTTCAACCTCTCTCCGAAGATCGCAAGAGAGAGAGAGAGAGAGAGAGAAGAGAGAGAGAGAGAAAAAAAGAAACACCGTCCAGTTATTTCTAAATTAAGGCTTGGCCTAAAGTGTACAGGAACAGAAGGGTTGAGCACATAGAATTAAATTTAAAAAGGTTTGATGAGTTAATGAAATTGGACACAAGCATAAACTAAATTTAATTTGTAATAAAGGGCATTTTTTTCCAAGTGTAAAGCCAATTTCGTTGCTACTTTCCGCTCTTTTCGCTTAAAGACAGAAGAGAAGCTTATAAAAGCACCCTATAGGCATCGCACTTTCATCAGGTCCGATTTCATTGAAACCACCTGCTTTGGTCGTTTTTTTTTATTATGCCACAAAATGGAAGCTCCTTTTCAGCATATGTAAAACCTTTTCTTTTTCTCAGTTCTCTTTTTCATTCTTAATAGGAAACTGCACACAACACGTTACAAACTTTTTTTGCTTATAACACAGAGAGAAAGAGAGAGATTGGAAGACAGAATACAAAGATGAGACAAGCTAGCTCCATGTCTGACTCACACCAGACTTTCTGTTCTCTTTCTTCCATTCTTGCTCTTCTCCTTCTACTGATCTTCATGCTCATCAAAAGAAGGCAAACCAGACCCAAGCTCAACCTTCCCCCAGGAAAAATGGGGTGGCCCCTCATTGGGGAAACCATTGGTTATTTGAAGCCTTATTCTGCTACCACAATAGGAGAATTTATGGAGCAGCACATAGCAAGGTAAAAAAATCAGCATCAACCACAAAGCTGCAAATTAATACCATCCTTGGAGTATAAACAAACCAATATTCTGTTCCTTGAAAAATAAAAAAAAGAAATTCATTTAATTTAACGAACTTGCCCGATATTTGCAGGTATGGTAAAATTTACAAGTCGAAATTGTTTGGTGAGCCAGCAATAGTGTCAGCAGATGCAGGGCTGAATAGGTTCATATTACAGAACGAAGGGAAATTGTTTGAGTGCAGCTACCCAAGAAGCATTGGTGGAATACTGGGGAAATGGTCTATGTTGGTCTTGGTTGGGGACATGCATAGGGACATGAGGGTCATTTCACTCAATTTTCTCAGCCATGCCAGGCTCAGAACACATCTGTTGAAGGAAGCGGAGAGGCACACCCTCCTGGTTCTAAAGTCTTGGAAGGAAAATTCCACATTCTCGGCTCAAGATGAAGCAAAGAAGGCAAGTAACTAACTTTATATTTTATTCACTTCACAATTTATGATTATATGAAGGAGTGTGAATTAAAACTGAAGGCTTTGAGTTACAGCTCACCTTCAATTTGATGGCGAAACATATCATGAGCTTGGATCCTGGGAATCTTGAGACAGAAGAACTAAAGAAAGAGTATGTCACTTTCATGAAGGGGGTGGTTTCGGCGCCTTTGAATTTACCCGGAACTGCATATAGGAAGGCATTAAAGGTAATAACAATAATAATATTAATAATAAGAATCAGATAATAATTTTATCATTTGGATAGAACCCCTCTTATTTTTCTAATTGGTAGTACTGAACTTTCAATCTGGTACGGCGATGTTGGTTTCCCTATGTTTTTCTCTCTTTTACAGTCTAGGTCCACCATACTCAAGTTCTTAGAGGGGAAAATGAAAGAAAGACAAAGAAGAATCCAAGAGCGAAGTGAAAGTTTGGAGGAAGATGATCTTCTAAGCTGGGTTCTGAAGCATTCCAATCTTTCAACAGAGCAAATTCTTGACTTGATTCTCAGCTTACTCTTTGCTGGCCATGAAACTTCATCGGTAGCCATAGCTCTTGCTGTTCACTTCTTGCCCGGTTGTCCTCAAGCTATACAGCAGTTAAGGGTAAGCAACTACGATGATGCTACGTGGAACATTTAATTATGATCTCTGATGACTTCTCGGAGGAAAATATAATTATTTTCACCTGTTCAACTAATTTCACTATGCTAATTACTATGGCTTTTTGTATTTTTGTGTGAGGAAAAAAATAGGAAGAGCACAGAGAAATCGCCAGAGCCAAGAAGCAAGCAGGGGAGGTTGAACTCACTTGGGATGACTACAAAAGGATGGAATTTACTCACTGTGTAAGTCACTTATCATCATAAATAAATACCGTAGTTTTGCTGTCCTTTATTTAATAAACAATAACTGTTATTTTAATAATTAATTAGTTAGCTTTAGCAATGATCAATATTATATTTGATGATGATACGTACCAAAAAGATATTATAGATGATGAAGCCCCGCTTATTTGTCAGTATATAAATAATGTTATGAAACACTTTATAATTACTTTGTTTTGTTTGTATATTAACATTATTTGGTTTTTTTCGTTAAGGTTGTGAACGAGACACTTCGGCTGGGAAATGTTGTGAGGTTCCTTCACAGGAAAGCTCTTAAAGACGTTCGGTACGAAGGTACACATTGAAGGATGTAGCATTTGCACTTTTTTTCAGTAGAAAGATCAAAATTTCATTTGTGGAAAAATAAATTAAAAAAACAAGGAAAAGAAAAAGGGAGATGTGAAAAAAGCTAGTTTAGGTGTTATAGTAAAGGGAAAGTGGCCGGAAATCCAAAAGGGCTTTTTCAGTATTGAAAATGTTGTTTGTGTTTGAAAGGTTATGACATTCCATGTGGGTGGAAAGTCCTTCCGGTGATTGCAGCCGCGCATCTGGATCCTTCACTTTTTGACCAACCTCAACACTTCAATCCATGGAGATGGCAGGTCAGTTCTACTTATAACTATGAACTGCACGCCTTGTATAATAATTGTGTTATCCACCCTTTTCCTTCTTCCTTTCTTAAAGCCAATGCTTAATTTAAATTAAAATATTTATCTCCACCAAGTAAAGGGGAAAAGAATAGTAAGCGGAGGTCCCCAAGCTCTTCAATTGGTCCTTAAGGTGGATCCCCACATGCAATCACTGCCTCACTGGCTTCCCTTTGCTCGGAGGTGAGGTGGGGGCAGTGAGTGACCAAAACTTAGTTCAATTTTGGGGTTGGGAATTTTGCCAAAAGTATTGGCATCCCCTTAATAGTTACATATGGTTCTAGTCTCAGCTCCTTTAGCTTCTCAAGTTATCTTCCTTTCCGGAACACACCAGGTTCTTACGCTTCGGAGTCAGACCCAACATAACCTACACACTCCCGTACGGCTTTGACAAGGCTGAAGATAATGCTTCATACTCTGATCATTGTTGTTGACTTGGTCCTAGCTATAGCTAGTCCCAAACGCGAACTTCAATTCATCATACTATTTGCACATACTTCTAAAGTTTTTCTAGCCTATATAGTCTCCTAACTAAACTGTTCAGCCTAATGTCAAGATTCAGGTTATTAATTATTTGACAAATCTCCCTCAACTACGCTCAAAGAACGAAGTTTTCATTTTCCTAAATTTCAACTACTAATCACTTGTTCTAAAGCATATATTTTTGTACATAAAAACTTAGGATATACTACTAAGATATAGATATGCTTGTTTGTGGCTACGCATCAAACCAATTGCACCATGAAATTTAATTTTTATCTTTTATTTTTCCACTTTAATTTAGTGATGGATACTGGTTTAGAGAAATCATTGTTTGGAATGGCGAGTGATAAAGTAATGTGGCCTACCAACCACAATGGAGGATCAAGTGGGGTCCGTCCAATGCATCTACAACAGTGGCCAATCTGCATCAAAGCCGTTAAGGAGGTGGTGTCAAGTTCCACCAATAGGAAGTTGATAAGGGGACGGGAACACTCAGTTCCTCGTAATGATGGGAACTAGGAGGATCATTTGTTTGGGGTAGTTGGATTAAGATTTTTCTCACACGATTGTTTGTCGTGCTAGAAGAAAAATAAACATAGAGTGGAGTATTTCAAATAAATAAAATACCTTTTTAAAAATTTGTAAGATTTAATTCAAATATCTGTGTTTATTTCTCTTTAGCATAACATTTTCATATAGAGGAGTCCTAATCACTAATCATGGATATATAGTAAGGCACCTTAGTCATTGCCATTTACTATTAGCATTATTACGAAACGATGTGGTCGCTTGAGATGCTGAACCGCCATGATCAACGAAGGGGATGCTATGAACAGTACGGACGTAGGTCCCAATGGATGCGATGATGATGATGAGCATGGCTACTAGGCTACTAGCTCTTTATGTGAGTGAACGTGTGGGCAGGGCCTGATCGAGGTTCCAGATCATTAGTGCCCTTGTGAAAGTGGGCCTCTCACATGCACGTGCAATGTGCTTACCCTTTTTCTCAACCTGGTCCTAACTCCTCACCCCACCCCACGGCTTTATTTATTTATCTGCTCATTCATTATACTTTTGTTAAATTTTAGAATGAAATAAAAAAATATCGAACATGTGTGTAGCCAAGTGGGAAAAGGGATCGAATTGAGGATAACAATATGATGGTGACAAGTACCGTAGTCCGCTCCAGCCCCAGAAATCAGCATCAATCTAAAATTATTTATCCTTAGCCTTGGTGTTGTTGTATATGGCCACGTTCTCTTGACGCACATATTCTCCTACCTGTTTTTGTTTTTGTTAATAGTATTATTGCAGTGACCCATATGATATCCATTGGAAATTGACAGTTCAATAAAACCATGATTTTTGTTCACATCATTATTACGTTAGCATTATTTTCCCCAGCTAGCTTTCACTATACCATTTTTGTTAATATCTCTCTCATTAATTCTACCAATCTTAATTGTATGGTGCAGAACAATGGTAGTCGTGGAAGCTGCCCAAGTGGGAGCACAGTGAGCAATAACTTCTTGCCATTCGGGGGAGGACCACGACTATGCGCGGGGTCAGAGTTAGCGAAGCTTGAAATGGCTGTGTTCATCCACCACCTCATCCTCAACTACAATTGGGAATTGGCAGATACCGATCAACCATTTGCCTACCCTTATGTTGATTTCCCCAAAGGCCTACCTATCAGAGTCCAAACCCTCTCTTTGATTTGATCATTTGGGCAATAAAATCCACCCAAACAACCCCACTTTAATTCGTTAGCCCACCCAACAACGTATAATAACTCGATCCAAGCCAAATTAAAGTCTTACGTGAAAGATACCTTGTGGAATGTGAGATTCGCGGTATGCCTGAAAGCTGGCTATATATAGGCTTTAGCCTCGCTCTTGTTGGATTTGGAAATCAAATCAAAAGCCAAAGCTATGTGAAGAATGTTGAGATCCTCAAATCGTCCAATGGCATCGTCGCATACAAATCAAATTATAAATTAAATTAAAGCCCTTTTGACTTCCTAGCGTAGCTCACATGTACGAGCGAAAGGGGGAAGACTCGAATAAAAACCAATTTAGTAGAAAGGCATATGTCATTAGGACCCCTACCCTTCTCCATTTTCTTCTCCCTGTACGCCTAGGCTCTGATTAGCAGATTTTTACTTCCCCGTACCCCACTCTCATTGTACATTTTATATGTTCCTATCTAAAGTCCAGAACGAGTGAATATTTATTCATTTGTATTATCTGCGTACTGTAATCAACTTTTCTTGCTACCTATGATAATCCAGTTATCTTTTTTGCATAATCCATTGCGTTCTATTGCTTTAATTTCCTCCGTTGCTCTGTCTAACGAAGAGATTACGTCCCTGCGTAACATCCCCGTACGTTCTAATGCAAGGTTGTTTTTCATATTACATTAATTCATACCTTGCAAAATGGTGGTTCAAATCAATTTAAATTAATTGTATAATTCCAGAAAGAAGAAAATGTGAAGATCAAATATCATGAGCGCTGATTTTTTTTTTTTTATTGCACAAAATTTTTAGTTGCACATATAGTAGGCTAATAATATGCTTTGTCAGTTTCTAATTACCTATGTATAATGTGTTGTCCTTTGTTCTTTTATTAAATACTACCCCATGAGTTTTCCTTCTATTCAAGAGCCATGGTGCAAGTTGGGATAAGAGTAAAATATTCGAACGTCAAAGAAAGCTAGGTTCACGATTTGGGAGGCAGTTTTGTTGGTTGCTATAAATGCTGCAACGGGGTTGGAAATTTAGTTGTACGATCCCAAACTACAAACCAAAATAATAAGATCTGAGCCTTTTGCGAGAGCCGTCTCAGTAATGATGCCTGTTCGCGCACAAGTTGCACATTTTGACTTGGTACTAATGTGATTAATTAATTGAGACGACGAAAGAGAATTCATGGAGGACCCACTCAGGACTAGTCCTCCATTCATCAGCATTCAGAATGTCCGGCACTTATTTGCTGCGCTAGCTAGCTCCAATTTGTTTCAGTTAAGATTTCCATTATTATTACAATTTCACATTAATACTGGATTAATGAAGCATATTAGATTGAATCAAATTTAAAAGGCTCCTGTTAACGAGAGCCCAAGAGTCTGGTTAATAAATAAAAAATAATTAACAATGATCGAAAAATATATATTTTTGAATTTTTAATGCATTGAATATGTTAAAAATAATCAAAAAATTTTTTTTATATATTTTTAATTCGTGTTTTTAAACATTAGTTTGAAAAACTCAATTTAAGATGATGGATTTTGGGTCGAACCATTGCTTGACTTTTATTTGTCCTATTTTAAAGATATTAGGGGATAGAGAGGTGGAATGACTAAACTTATATAGTGTTATATATTTATACCATCTTCCAATTATATATTATCTTATCAATGATATAATTGACTCTCATATGCATTTACTATTTAAAATGTCATATAAATTTTATACTGTTAAGACATCTACATTAAAGTCATAATATAAAGTTTAATTTTTTACATATTGATAGTGTAAAATTGTATAAAATAATTACACATTACCGGCCAATAAAATTTCATCAAAATAACCAATCATTATAGTTTTGTAATAATGGGCAGTTGTTTTTTTCTTAACATTTGTTACTTTGGAGAATTTCCATTAGGTAATAGTGTAAGTTGTTAATTACTATCGATGCACATAAATTAAATTCAATATAATATTTATAAAAGTTATTGTTCATGCATTGTCTATAACATAATGTTTTCTTAGTTTTATAAAGAGTTCGATTTTAATATATTAAGGATATATTTGGTTGGGAGTGAAAAACGAGATTAAATTTTTTATGCATGAGTTATATATGTATGTATTTTATATCTAAAACTTAGCCCCAAAAGTTTACATTTCATTTTTATTTCACAACCAAACACACCTTAACTATAGCAAGAATTTTACATTATTTTCTAAATAAATAATTTGATTTACATATTTCAAATAATAAATATGAGATATTCAACCATTAACCCATAAATGAGAGAAGATTATGAGATCAGTAATCAAGATGCACTTTCACAAATTGCATCTAGCGAATATCTCCATCATTTTAACGATAAATGCGCCAGATCATTCCCTTCTTATGATGTTATAAATGCCACGTCCTTGTTGGGTTAACTTTCGCTTTCTGATCGATGCGCTTCTATGTTGCTTCTTTATGCTAGTATTGATTTGTCCATGTCCCCTCTCTCTCTCTCTTTCTCTCAATATCTGTGGTGTATGAAGGCGCACATTATGCATTCAAAATGTGGATTATTCTTAATTTGATAATAAATATGCAGTGCTCGATGTCATAGACAAGATAGAAAACGAAGGTTTACTTAGGACACTATCTCCAACCGTCGTCTTCAACTAGATAAAAGCCAACAATTGGCTCTTTCGTGATTCTATACTTTAGGATAAGATTATTCAAGGGTCAATAATTATAAATAGAACTTTAGCTAACATGTTTTACAAAATATACAACCTAACGAACAATGAGGATGGGCATGAATTAATCAAGTAAAGAAGCAAATTTAAGTATATATCATTTCGCTCAAAAGTCGAAAAAAAAATTGGTAATTATCGTAGTGTCTATTTTTCACTAAAAAGAACATTGAAACTTTTTAATAATTAATGTATAGTGTTTAATTAAATAATTTATATATTTAAAATACAAATGTATGTTAAAGTTATTTTAAAATTTTACATAAGAATTCAATTAATATTAGAGAAAGATTTTTTCCAGAATTTTTTTTACTGGATTTAAAGAAATATTAAAAGAAAAAAAATGTCATGGCAATAGGCCTAGATCGATTGGATGATACTACATATCTTGAAAAGATTCGGAGTGAAGTCGATAATTAATTAATTATGTGAATCCATATGTTATATGTCGTGGCACCTACATTCATGTGGAGGTTAGCGACACATTTTATGTAGATGAAAAAAATTATCCTTCTTTCTTCTTAATAAACTTATATTATGGGTAACACTGTAATTTTATTTAATTTACATTAATTGCTACTTCAATTTTTCTCTCACATAATTAAGAATCTCTCTCCATTATTTTTCTCTTTCCTAAATAATACATAAGTGATATTAAGAAATTACCTAACATTATTACGTGCTTAATATTGTTTCGGTAAAACAATTTTTCATAAAATTCTTAAACAATTTGCATCCCTCACTCAAATAACCCATGTTTTACACGTTACATGTCAATATGTAATAATCATATATGTACTGAGTAAAATGTGGTTATTAGATATTAATTAAGTTACATAGACAAAAAAAAAAAATTCAAAAACATAACCTACGTATACATAGGAAATCAATGCCCAAGAAATCTTCAAATAATAATGGCATTTATTAATTTTTTCCAAAAGCATCAACCCATGTATATTTTTAGTCATAATTTAAATGTTTACGTCTATGCTAATTGGGGATGTAATTGTTGAGAAATTTTATAAAAATATATTTGATTGAATTAATACTAAACATATTTAAGCATATAATAATGGTATTAACCTTTTAATATATCCCTTATACATTATTTAGGAAAGAGAAAGATAGTGGAGACAGACTCTTAATTATGTGAGAGAAAAATTAAAGTAGCAATTAATATGAATCAAATGAAATTACAATGCTACCCATAATATAAGTTTATTAAAAAAAAGAGAAGGATGGATTTTTTTTGTCTACATACAAATGTGTAGGTTGCTAACCTCCACATGAATGTGTGAATGTTAGCATTATATATATATGGACGTTGAGACTTTTAGTTGTCATGTTTATTAAAAGATTTAATATTTATATTGGAACTCATGTTATACACGTTTAGATTTATTATATTTGTTATAAATTCTGACATGTTTTAATAGGTAATATTTTTAAAATATACATTAATTCTATGAGTTTAACCCAGCCTAACTGTATTATTGATTTGAGTTGGGTTGAAAGGAATAACTCAACCCAACCTAATCCTTACTATAATACGATTGAGATTTTTAAATGTAACTAAATCATATAAAAAGTATTGATAAAACTATTAAGCAACATAAATTATATACCATATACACTTAAAAATGTTACTAAAGAGTTTTAATAACATTTTTTTAATGTTTAGTAATACTTTTTAAATGTTATTAAAATGTTTTAACAACACTTCATGACACTAAATGTTGCTAAAAGTCAAGTATGGTGTAGCCACAATTTGAAAGGCTGGGTTGAGTAAAAAAATCTCCTCAAGTTTACCCGATCCAATTCAATTCACGGATACCCTAGTGAAAATAATGTGATATGTTATTGACTCTTTATGAGTTAAAAAATTCCACAACTTTATTTCATTTAGTAACTCTCATAATTTGTATTAAATATTTTGACAAATATTTTTTTTCCTGAATACTACTTCTCTCTAAAAATCAATCACTAATTATTTTGAAATAAAAAATAATGATAATTAATACAAAAATAAGTTCATATATAAATTCTTTACGAACAATTTAATTGTTATAAGGGAGTTTAAAAAAAGGCACGTAGAAGTACAAGTTATGAATAAACGTACATTTTCAAAGCGAGGCATCCGAAAAACCTGCAAAAATGTTAACTGGCTCGGTCTTAGCAAAGCATCACCCTCCGCGAACAGATCCATCCTCCCACAAGTCCAAGTGTAACGAATAATCACGCATATCGGTATATGGTTTATAACTTTAATTTTGTAAAGGAACGTTCAGCTGCGAAACGCAGATATTCTTCAATTCAGCAAATCATTGAATCACAATTATAAGACAGAAACATTCTTATATTGATTTTTCTTCTGCTCTATTATTGCTTCACACATTAAATTTGTGTTGGGTGGTAGTAGGTGGTTAAAAAAACAAATGTAGTTGTGTCAAGCAAGGAATATATAACAACATTATGAACTTTTTACATACAAAATCTAAAAATTATTTCCCTAAAAAATGGTGAATATTGCAGCGGCTCACGATTACATAAACGTACGTGGTTATGAATTGACATGTCACAAGTTGCATTACCAAATTAAACTTATTCTTTCATTTGTGGTTCAATAATTCACAGGCTTCACATCAAATCTGAGGGAACGATTGCCCCGACAAAATGTTACTCGAGGGCACTATATATAGATGAACATTTACATATGATGACAAAAACAAAATAAAGATATGGTCCCTAGACAGTGGATTGTTACCTCAACCAGAAGATTAATAATCTAATAGCAACGGACTCATGCAAATATATAGAACGACAGTTACCTCAGCCAGAAGATTAATAATCTGACAGCAACGTACTCTTGCAAATATATACTCCATCCATTTGAAAATAATTATCTCTTTCACTTTGTAGATACATTTACAAATCAATATATTTAGACACAAGTATACCATATTTCAAGAGATTATTAGGGCTTTTGGAGCAAGAAAATTTTTCTGCTCTATGTTATTCATTAATAGATACATTAGCCATTATATTAAAATCGTTAATAAAATGGAACACAATGATAACTTATAAAATTAATGTGTCAACAAAAAAAATAGAATAAATATTTTGTCTTCCTCTTAAAACTATACCAACTGTTTTTATTTTTTGGTTCTGGATACCAACTGTTTCTGCTATAATTCTTCCGACAATAGAGTCTGAACCTGTAGCATTGCCTTTTTTTTGTTTTCAAAATTTTTGTTATAGTCGTAGCATTGCTCTATATAAGAAAAAAACGTCGAAATTGGGTTTGCGAGGCCTTCTTTTCTCGACCCGGAGCCTGAACGTTGACAAAAATTTTGGGCTTATTGCCTGGATCCCGTGCAAACTTGTATAAAGCTTTACTCCAACCCACTACATCCAGACCAAAAAGAGAAAAAAAAAAAAAAACCCTATGTCACTTTTACATAGCCTACTCTTAGACTATGATGGGAAGTTTTATAAAGGATGAAAGAGAATAGTAATTAATGGAGTAGAGAAGAAATGTGAGAAGTGGAGTAAATGAGAAGGGACCATTCTATTATTTGAAAATTTATAATTTAAGTAAGTGAAATGAAATAATGTATAAATTTATTGATCATTTTTACCCTTTATTTTATGTCATTTTTTTTCTGTACCAGAGCTTAAAAAAAGGGTAAAATAGGAAAATTATTAAAATAATTTTGGGGGGTCTCTAAAATTACTGTAGAGGAGAATTTGAAGACTCTCCTTAGCCATGCCACATCCCCTGTCACTACCACTCCCAAATATTTATTTCCCGTCCCTACCTCTCCTCTTTATTCCCTTCTTTTTTAACGTCCCAATCAGACCCTTAGTTTGAGGATGCTCAAACGACCAAAAGCTATATCATGTTCGACCAAAAAATAGAAAAAGCAATATCATGTTCCACAAGCGAAGTTCGCATATAAATCACTAAAATAGTTCTGTTAAAAACAAAAAAATTACGCACAATTTATTACTGAAAAATGAAAAACCATAGACAATTATATTCGAATACTTCAAAAGAACAAAAAAATACTATACATTACCTACCAAGAGACATGAAGCTCAACCGCAGCGTATTTTACTTTTTATTGACACTGAATAAAGCTACCAAGCCATATATTAATCGTGGATTAGCATTTAAATTTTAATGTATTGGGCTGAGTGTCTGGAGTCAATGCTGAATGCAAAACACAAAACCCGGTTTAGGGGTTGCGGGTTCAAGCCCAAAAGAATTTCTTACTCTTGCATTAGGTCCACTGATCTCTGTTGTTATTTGGATCCAATTTGTTTGTGTCTATACCCAGAAACATTAGCTTGAAAGGTATTGCCAGAGTACGACCAATAAAGAAAAAAAGTCTTGCACGTGGGGCCCAACATCTGCATATTCTGACCAAAAATACAATGCTCTATAAGAAGTGCTATGAATTATTTTTTACTATTTAGATTATGCTTAGTTGGAGGATGAAAGTAGATTTTAATTTTTTATGACTAAATTTTATATGTAATTTTATATATAGAATTTAATTACAAAAAATTTACCTCATTTTCACTCTTCAAAAAATATACTCTAAATAAATTAAAAAATTATGGTGTCTTTGCTTATGACTTTAAAAGTTAGGGAGTGCTTTTAAGAGCTCTTTCATACTCTTTAACATTTAAAAGATTAATATGATCTTATTCTAATTAATAATAATAAACGTGAAAATTATTTTCTTTAACATATTTATTGATTTTTGTCATTTTAAAATATATTTATCAAATACTACTATTATAACTTCTACTTATTTTGAGAATATTTTCTCTATTATTTTATTAAATAATACTGCTGTGATTTTTTAAGAGCATCTTTTTGAGAGCTCAAAGAGTTTATCAACTTCTAAAAAACTATAACAATGCCAAATCAAACCAAAGTTTTGGAGCTTGGAAAAAAAGAAAGAAGAAAAAAAACCTCCTTTCGTCCTTCCTCACTTACCGAGGAAAAGGCCTTGAACCCAAAATGGAAATGAACCGAAACCAACTTTGCAACAGAGAAAAAACTGAACCCCCAAAAAATAGAGAAAAAAATCAGTAAAAAATATGGTGTTTTGTTATTTTTAACCAGAAATTGTATACTCATATGTTAAATATTTTCAACCAAATAATGGTTTTATGATTGAATTTAAACATTGGTATTTTATCTATTCGCATACATAATGTACTCTTTCTGATTAAGTCATGTCTCCCTTCATATTATGTACTTAATGATTAAATCATATATCCGTAATAAGAAAAGAATTTATGCTTCTTTCGGTTTGTCTTCTCTTTATATTTACTACTGAATAAATACAGGACTTTCCTTGTTATCTATCATAAATCATAACATAATATTACTCTCATCGACAAATGTAATTATTGGGTAGTTTCTTTGTCCCATTGTATTTAGATTGAGAGCATGCTGTTTTTTTTTTTCTTAGTTTTTAATAATAAAGAAATTTAATAAAGTAATAAAATGTGGAATCTGATTTTTCAATAGGCTTAATATTGATACACAGTTTAATTTCATATTTTTTTTAAAATAAAGGTCAGATGATATTAGTGAGGTACACATCCCCTGTAATAAAATTATAATAATTTGTGATATTTTCTGTTTTATTATTATAACTATAATAGTTTTCAATAAAAATAATTATAACACTTGATTAATTGTAATTGATTGTTAAAGTATCTAATTTTTTAGCAGGCGCACCATTTGGATATGAAATTAATCTTCGCTAAATTATGTATTTTGCCATAGATATGAAAACCCAATATTACAACCCTTGAACTGTTAAGTTAAAGCTTATTTCTTAACACTTAAACCAGTCCTTATCTCATTCTAATTAGATATGGTGCACTAACTAACTAACATCTACCACTATCTAGTAAGAAAAAAAAAATTGGCCCTTTTTTTTGTATGTCGAAAAATGCACTCGGCGTTGCAGGAACTACTATTAAAGCACCCTCGTGGCCTAACAAAAGGTTAGTGCCGTGACCAGCTTAAAAAACAAAATTCGTGGCTCAGAGCTTGTTGCAGACATGGAACAACAACAGACACATGAAAAATATACGTAACGAGAGTAATGATCCAATTAGTAGTAACAGTTCATAAAAGTCAAATGGGATTTAGATACCCCAGCTATTGCATCGCGTGCTTGGAATTGAACCATGTTCCACTTCGCAGCCGTGAAAACAGACACCACGACCACATCACTAGAACCGTAGAACGTACTACTATAAATACACATAGCTAGAGAGAAAAGCCACATATGAAAGTAGTCTCAAACACAGTGAGCTGGGACACAGACACACTCACGCAGTCACGCGCATAATACGCACACTTCACAGAGAAACTCGGAATCTGAAACGCAGAGAGGGTTTGAGATTCATTGAGCTTGCGTGAAAGCAGAACAAAAAAATGTGGCGGTGCGTAGCTCGTGGACTTCGCGTTCCATCAGCTTCCAACAGATCCACTCCCAATCACCCTCTCAGATCTCAACTTTCTAGATTCTTCTCTGTACGATATCAATACTTCCTCTCTTCTTTTCTCTCTAATCTTAGGTTTTCGATATGTTCTCGTTTTCTTTTGTTTTCTTAATTGAACTTTAATCACTCGGATTATTGCTGTTTCCTTTCGATCATTTTTGCTTTTCGCCTAATTCATCTTCGCTGCGGCTTTTCGTAAGTTTGATTCGATTCGGTGGAGTCCTGTTTTTACTGAATAAAATAATTCGTTTGTTGTAAATTGTTTTGTTTTTGATGTGTTTGAATTGAAATTCGCTTGTTGCGTGTTCTTTGCTGAATCGGAATCGGTTGTGTTGTGCAGAGCGGGGTGAACTCGTCGTACACGGTGGTGGATCATAAGTATGATGCGGTTGTAGTGGGTGCTGGTGGAGCAGGGCTGAGAGCTGCTATTGGGCTTTCGGAGCATGGCTTCAACACTGCTTGCATCACCAAGCTCTTCCCGACTCGTTCTCATACTGTTGCAGCTCAGGTATCAAATACTTGGTTCTTTGTTTGCTCCTTTTTGTCTTGTTACTTTTCGAATGGTCTCCATTGCATTGGTATTGGGGCCAGTGTTCTGCTTTATGTTTGACTGTTATTTATTTCTGATTTAGAATTTCGGATGATTTGGTTGGTTTTACTGTAATATGAGTGATAAGCATATGTAGAATTAACTACTATGTTCACTGGATTTTTATGGTTTGGAAGAATCATTTGGTTGTGTTATAAATTTTGTTTGTCATTTGTAGTAGTCAGTTTCGAATTGTTATTATCCCAGCATTGGGTTGTTTTATCACTATTGCGGCTTCACTTCATCCTTGCTTGACACACCATTATTGTTTTTGATAAATGACACTTTAAACTTGACAACATAGGTCATTGTTTTCGATGACGGATTAGGAGTTTATCAGCTCTCTGTTAGCTTTCGATTTGATGTTTTGAAAAATAACTCAAGTTTTGAGGTTATCCCATAGCATCTTTTTCTTGTCTTCTGCACAGTTAGGAAATAAAAAAATTAGAATTGTACCACAGTATATCAAGTTCACATCATGAATTAAGCATTCTATTTTTCTGAATATACTGGTGATGCTCATTCACCGGAGTAAAATTCTGTACAGGGTGGTATCAATGCTGCATTGGGAAATATGACTGAAGATGACTGGAGGTGGCACATGTATGACACTGTCAAGGGAAGTGATTGGCTAGGTATAAACTCGCCCAATATTGGAAATTTTTTTCTCGTCATTATATCCTACAAAATTTAAATTGTAATATAGTTCGTTGTTACAAATATCATTGCATGCAGGGAATCTTTTGCCCTTAAAAAGGTCATTCTCCCAAGGGGAAGATATGCATTGTGGTTGTTACCCAAAAAACAGAAAAACAACTCTTGTTATTTTCTATCTAAAGAAGCTTTAGAGCTTCTGCTGAAAACCTAAAGGATCCTTAGGTGCTTATGCAACCATGAGCAAATATGAATGAACATTTTACTTGTAGCATCCTTCTTTTCCTTTCTTCTTAATGCATGCTCTATGTTCTGCAGGAGATCAGGATGCCATCCAGTATATGTGTAGGGAAGCACCAAAAGCAGTCATTGAACTTGAAAATTATGGACTACCATTTTCTCGAACAGAGGATGGAAAAATATATCAGCGTGCATTTGGTGGTCAAAGCTTAAACTTTGGAAAGGGTAAATTCAATTTTCAAGTAGGGTTGTAAGCTTTTTCTTTTGAAAGAGTTCTGATCTTGCGTTCATTTTTTTTTGCCTTGACACAGGTGGTCAGGCCTATCGATGTGCATGTGCTGCTGATCGAACTGGCCATGCTTTATTGCACACTCTGTATGGCCAGGCTATGAGACACAATACCCAGTTTTTCGTGGAATATTTTGCATTGGATCTTCTAATGAATAGTGATGGTAAGTTATTGCAGGTAACAATATGTTTTCACTTAATTTGCTGTCAATTAATCTAACAAGGCCTCAGCATTCATAGGCCATAATGAGCAATTTTTAAGCATCCATCATATCACTTGTTCTCTTCTCATTGTAAATATGTTATCTCTTGTACTTGCTAATTGCTTTCTCAAAGATGTATACATTGATTATAATTGATGGAAAAAAATGTTTTGTTTGTTTAATACTTCATGGTAAAGATACCTGATTCCAGTATTGGATGTGCAGGAAGTTGCCAAGGAGTAATGGCCTTGAACATGGAGGATGGAACATTACATCGTTTCCAAGCTGCTTCAACTATTTTGGCTACCGGGGTAAATGACTTTCCTGTAGATGTTTGACATTGAAGTTTTTATTGTACCTTGCTTTTTATGCATAGATGAGATCTTCTGCCTTGCTTCAGGGTTATGGTAGAGCATACTTTTCTGCAACCTCTGCACATACATGCACTGGAGATGGCAATGCCATGGTTGCACGTGCTGGGCTCCCCCTTGAGGTTTTTTCTGCTCTCTCTCTCTCTCTCTTTTTTTTTTTTTTGGTGCTTTTCAACATTAAGATGTTATCCTGTGGTACTTGTCTTTTATCATTTACATGCTCTTGTCATAAACTCTGTAGGATTTAGAGTTTGTGCAATTTCACCCAACGGGTATATATGGAGCTGGTTGTCTTATCACAGAAGGTTGGTATTTTAAGTTCTATTTTGCAACCTGGGTTTTTCTTTGGCTGTACGTCATAGTGCACCTTGTCCAATTAATTTGGAATATTGTGTTTCCCAATTTATTTTTTGGTCCATTAGGTTCCCGTGGTGAAGGTGGAATTCTAAGGAATAGTGAGGGTGAGCGATTTATGGAACGATATGCTCCTACTGCAAAGGATCTTGCATCTAGAGATGTAGTTTCAAGATCAATGACTATGGAGATTCGGGAAGGTCGTGGTGTAGGTATGCTGCTTTATGTTGATATATCCATATCCCAGTAAAAACTGTATATTAAGGTGTAAGAAATCTGAATGCTGCTAGATTGTAGGTGATTGTTGCAGCATTGCTTAAGGGGTACTCAGTGTTTAAGCAAACTGAGTTGTATAACTTGTATTGCATGCCAAGATTGCTTTTCTAGAGATCAGCATTATTTATTTATTTTTTATCCTAAAAATGAGTGAACTATTGATGAGAATCATGACCTCTCTATTCACTATATCGTGAATCCAAAAATAATTGTTCTTCCTGTTAATTTTGTTATTTTCTTTATTCTTAATTAAGCTCATATATTAATTGTGCAAATTATTTTCAGGACCCCTGAAGGATCACATATATCTCCACTTGAATCACTTACCCCCAGATGTACTAAAGGAGAGACTTCCTGGTATATCTGAAACTGCTGCTATTTTTGCTGGGGTGGATGTTACAAAGGAACCCATTCCTGTTTTGCCAACTGTGCATTATAACATGGGTGGTATTCCTACAAACCATCATGGAGAGGTATGAGGTTGAAACAAGCAGTTTGAGTAAGACGTCCAATTGAAACACTAAAAAGAAAAAATGAATTATGAAGCAACAAAGAAAAGAAAGTAACAACCTAGTATAATCAATCACACTATCCTTGCTATAGATTAGGATCATCCAAAGTGAAAATATTTGTGAAGTGAGATAGCAAGGGGTTATCCACCCATGGATCAATAACATTCCACCAAATACTCCAAGGGTGGATCATCCCTCACTTTCTCACTTAATATGGATTTTCATTTTAGAGGATCCGAATCCCTTGGTTGCGTATACTTTCTTATATTGCAACTGTTGACTTCACTGCTATTAAATACTTGGTGAGCTAGTGCTTTGTGCTCTTTTATCCAATCTCCATTTTTTTTTGCGTACAGTACGGCTTTGCTCATATATTATGATATTTGAGCAAGACTATGTACAACACGAGTAATAATAACTGTTTGGGTTTGTTTGGACAACAAATGTATCCATATTATCATTTAATTTTGTGCCTCTAAATGAAGAACATGGAGCTGGATTAGATTGGATTGGGGTTAGAGTGATCTAATAGTATTCTGTCAACAAAAATACCACACATTTTGGAGTGAACTGAGAAAGACGAAAGAGAGTGGATAGATTTTTATAACAATACAAGAGTTGTGGTAGCAGCAACTCTCTCAGTCACAGTTCACAACCCCAAGTCTATCATATCACTGACACTGGGTGCTCTCTGTAGTCTTTATATGTCTCCATGCTGCAACTTGAACGATGTTTAATTGACTAGTTGTTTGGATTAATGAATTTCAGTATTATTCTATCATTTGCACAGCGAGCACATAAGCTACCCTCTTGGTCTTTGTAATTGTTTTTTTCATAATTTCATTTAAATAAAATGGAAAACTGTGATGTAATGTGCCAATTCATTATGCAGGTGGTTACCATTAAAGGTAATGATCCAGATGCAGTAGTGCCTGGATTGATGGCTGCTGGGGAAACAGCCTGTGCATCAGTGCATGGGGCCAATAGGCTTGGTGCCAATTCCCTTCTGGATATTGTAGTTTTCGGTAGAGCTTGTGCAAATAGGGTTGCAGAAATCCATAGGCCAGGCAAGATTCTTTTCTAGTTGTTGTGGTAGGTTGTGCACACTGAATTGAATATAATAGAAATGCTTCTGTTATACATTTACAGGAGACAAGCAAAAGCCATTGGAGAATGATGCTGGTCAGAAAACAATTGCATGGCTGGACAAGTTGAGAAATTCAAATGGTTCATTGCCAACTGCAAAAATTCGGTTAAATATGCAACGGGTTATGCAAAACAATGCTGCTGTATTCCGTACACAAGAAACATTAGAAGAAGGTAATCCATTTCTGCCAATTACACTTTATCCTACCACCAAGTGCTTTCTTTTCTAACAAGGTGTGCTGTTCATTCTTGTCAATTGTGTAACTACTATTTTCTTCCTCTGAACTTCATATGCTACATAACAGGTTGTCAATTGATTGATAAAGCTTGGGAGAGCTTTCATGATGTTAAGTTGGAGGACCGGAGTTTAATTTGGTAAGTCCTTCTTGCCAAATATCGAGCATTCCTAATATTTCTAGTAATCTGCTTGTTCATTGTAAAATTTTATTTGCTAAATATTCACAGGAATTCTGACTTAGTCGAGACCATTGAGTTGGAAAATCTGTTGATTAATGCCTGTATCACAATGCACTCAGCTGAAGCCAGGAAAGAATGTAGAGGAGCTCATGCCCGTGAGGACTTCACGGTCAGACTCTCCTTTTATTATTATTATTATTCTTGTGTGTTTTCACCCTATTGATATGAAAAGTGTAACCGAATATGTTATTTTCTGCAGAAAAGAGATGATGAGAACTGGATGAAACACACTTTGGGGTAAGTCGTCATTCAATAATGCACTTTTCGCTTTTTCAGTCTTGTTTTGCCATTTACAGAAGTAGGCTCTTGAGTAGTAGTGGGAGTTGATGTTGTGTCTTATTTCTCGTGGGAACGTTGATCCTCCTCTAGGTCGTGTTTGGTTTGATGGAACTAGATTGGTAGTAGTGGGAGTGAAATACAATGTTCACTCCTACGTTTCACTGGGTATTGATAGGAATCAACCTATTCATCGTGAATTCATGATCGTAAATAAGGGTATTTGGGCTTAAAATAAGGGTGACAAGGATCAGACTCTTAACCATCATCATAGAATGCGCTCAGAGCAATATCAAGAAACCAAATATTCTAGAAAGATTTGGGCAGAATCGATTAGCTTTCAAATATATGGTTTTGATTAGCTGAATTTGTTACAGATACAATGACTTTATTGAGGAGAATTGACTCGTTAGAATGGTTATGTTAGCTAAGCTTTTTTGTATTAATATGCAGATATTGGGAGACCGAGAAAGTCCGGTTAGAATACAGGCCAGTGCACATGAATACATTAGATGATGAGATTGAATCATTTCCTCCCAAAGCTCGTGTGTATTAATATATTTTTGCTTAATTGTGGTGGATGGTTTAGGCGTGTTGTCTCAGTGTGGAGTGACTAGTGCAAGTTAAAATTAGATGCAATAAAACGATCGTAGATACATTATTTTTTATGATAATTGTTGCATTCTCACCGGTGTCGGTACTCGGCATCCTCAAATAACATCATTTGTATTTGCAGCAGAGAATAATGGCAAATACAATACCAATTACTGTTTTGTATGCTAGTTTTACGTGTGTATTGTATGTTAAGTTGCACTTCTGCACGTTTTTAGCCTCTTGTTTTTATTTCTTCATTCTAATTTTATTTATCCAACTAAAAGCGACCGCCGATGGAAAAATCAAAATGGCTCGCGAAACTTGCGGCGTCCCCTTCCAAAAGTGTGTCCGAAGTCGTAATGTTCGAAAACTCTTAATTGAATAAAGTGCTTCTGCGTGTACAGGATATTTATCATATATGTATCTTCCCTGAATATTGTTCCTAATTAATCTTTTAAACTAAATTTTTTTTTAAGCACATAAGTGCTTATCAATTGAATTAATTTTCTCAATTACTTTTTATCTCAACTTCTGTAAATAAAACTTTAAAAATTAAAAACTTTAATTAGTAACCTCTTGCAAGTTACTTAAAAATAGATAAATAAAAAGCAATATAAGGATAATTTAGGATGAAAATTTGGACACTAGAGGAATCCCTTTATTTTATATTTATATCAATAAAAAAAACTGAGTATCTTTAACAATATACAAAATATTGTAAAAAAAATTATTTTAAAACAAAATAGTAGTTGAAAATATTATAAAATTTTCTTGATAATTATCCTTTTCTTGATAATTATTAATTGTCAAGAAAGGATAACTATCAATAAAAGTTTATAAATATTTTCAATGGATATTTTATATTAAAATTATCTTTTTTATAATATTTTTATTGACACTATGATGTTTGAATAGTTGAAAATATCCTTTTTTTTTTTTCTTTATATATATATATATATATATATATATATGTGTGTGTGTGTGTGTGTGTGTGTGTGTGTATAGATGTATGTGAGTAGGCATATAGATTATATTATTTATTTATGTACATGCTGGAGTAAACTAAAAGTAATACATTTTTTAATAACCATGATAGTCTTCAAGAGTATTGTTATGAATGGAAATTTACTATGCCGAATAACGTCTCTCCCTGATAAGTAAAAAAAATATTGAAATAGATTTAAAAATTTATAAATTATCAAATATATATACATATTTATTACATGTTAATAAATGATTGAAGAGATAAAAAAGAAAACATCATTTAGGACATAGCTTTTAAACTCGGCTCGAAAATCAACTCAACCAAAATATTAGGATATTAGTTTAATCGATAGGTCACTAATTCAACCAGTTGAACTAAAAATTATTACAATTAAGCAGATATTATACATGTAAATAATGAAGCTTGTCGGTATTGGAGTCCATCATTCCTTTAGAGATACACAACCACCGGTGTTCAAATCCTTGCATTGGATGTTTAGAGAATTTTACAAAATTTTAAATACAAGTAAATATATATTATATATAAAAACAATGACTCGTATTAACAAGAGAAGCTGCTAGTCTAGTGGTATAAGTACTCCTTCCAATGGCAGATCTCTTGGATTCAAATCTGCCTTCGGCATTTTTGAAGATTTTCAGAGAATTTTCACAGAACAGCCGATTCGGTGGCAGCATATATCTTGCATTCGGGAGACCAAGGAAATTGTCCATAATCTAAACCAGAACTTGCATGAAGAAAAACTCGCTGAACATCCATTTTCTATGAAATGAATGATAATATGTAATACATTATTACAGATAATTGTCCATTTGCTTAATTTAAATTGCAAAAGGGAAAAGCAAAGCAAGAAAGGAAAAGTTAAAAAGACGGATAGCTCAAATACATGCATAGGCCATTAATACATGAATAAACTAGGTGTTGGCGCTGCGTTGGTGCCTTGCTTTTTCCTTCTCCTTCACCTCACTTCCCTGTGTCCTGTCATAAGCTTCATACGAACATTCCAAAAGAAATAAAAATCACATTCAGGCCGCTTAATTTCCTTTTCGACCAAACAAATGCAATAAGAAAACCAAATAAGAAAAAACGAAAGAGTAGTCATATTTGATAGGCTAGGCTAATTAACAAACCTGGGTGATTTTCATGGATATCCGTCTCATCAGTCTTAAGAGTGAATTGGTTTCCACCATAAATCCCACCAAATCCTTCTTCATCAGACCTTGTAGCATACCCTTCCCCAAACGAATGAGACATCACATCCCTTCACATATTAATTAATTAATCTCAGTATAATTAAGGCTTAATTAATTAGAAAACCAAAAAATGTATAAATACTATGAGAAATTCTTAGATGTTTTTAGATTTGTTTCATTTCAGTTGCATTCACTATATGACAATTCTATTGAAAATTAGCCAAAGCAAGAAATAAAAACTCAAAAACCAAGATATCAAAATGATAAATATAACATGATAAAAATCTTCTCTCACAAATTAAAAAGACTAAAATCTCCTTTTATCTGAACTGATTACCCATGATGAGTAGCTTCAGTTTCCTCACTCGGGTTCTGTTTCTTGTCCATCTTATGATCACTATCAGTATTTGGCCGAGTGCAGAATCTAACAACAGAAATTTCCCGACCACGGTTGAAAGACAGAGATCGCGGGAAAGAAGCTGATGCGTATGTTAGTGCCGTCTTTAGTGTGTGGAGCATGCTTTTTTTTTTGCTCTATGTCGGGATCTTAACAACTTATAGCAGAGGGAGTGTTACTCCTAGAATTTGGCCCAAAGGCATGAGAGATTGAGATTAGTGGGAGTGCGACAACGTTACCCCAGGTGAACGGTTGGTATAAGTGGCGTTCAGGAAAATCTAGTATTGTCATGACAAGACACGTGGTGTCTATTGGACGCGCGTCCTCCAAATAAACGTGTCACGTTGGGAGCTTTACGCAAGCAGAGACTCTTCAACTTCGAAGACGAGGTGCAGGTGCTTGTGTAAACAAACAACTGAACAAATGCCACGTTTTGGTCAGGTAGCCCCATCCTAGTGAAGGATAAAGTTCTTTATTTTGGTGCATAAAACGGCGGTACACCAATGTGCAGGAATCAGTTCTAGATTTAGTAGATATCTGACTCACCGTGACAGAACAGCTAACAGGACCATAGATTATGTTTTTTATCCGATTAGTGAACAATATTGACCTTGAGAAATGAGGGTGTTGATTTACAAGATCGTTATCCCGAGTCGATGGCCGGTTAACCCAATTTGTATCATCAAGAGTGATATATTGAGATTGATGAATTGTAGCAGTTAGGGAGTATAGTTCCCCATGTAACATAATATTTTTCTTATGTTTTGATTGGATGACAAAAAAAATACGAGGAAAGCAAATGAAGAGAAGATTATGTTTTCTCTCTTGTTTGTTTTGATATAAATTGAGAGAAAAAAAATATTATTGTATTTAAATGACTTCATTTTCTTAAAAATAATTATACACTCAAGGTTATATTTGTAAACAAAACACAAGATTTTTTTTTTTTGTTTTATCTTGTTTAAGAGTCTTACTTTTTGTAAAAAATAAAAAAATTTGAAAGTTTTGTTAATCACAATCAAGTCAAAACCTTAATTACTCTTAATTCATGAATAGACCCTTACATTTCTAACAGGAAGGATGTATCTCTAAATTTCTTCCTTTTTTTATATCAATAGAGATTGGCTCTAATGTTCAAATTTTCACTTATATATTGCACTAACTTGAATTTGATTCCTGAGTTTCTCATTGGTGATTAATCTATAATTATTTACAAAATCGCTTGATAAGGTCCGGAGATATTCCTTTGAACTAAAACAAGTTTTTTATTAACCAAAACTTTCCATTATAAAAAAAAACACATTTGTTTAATTTTGTTTATGAAATATGATTACACGGAGTATCATATCTTCATAAAGAAAAAAAAAATAGAGCCAAAATAGTTTTATGTTTTTTTTTATAGGGATTTTTATGTTATTTTTGTTAAACTAAATTGTTGTTTTCTGTGGGTCGAAAAACTAAATTATTGTTTTTTCTTTTTTTTTTGGGGGGGATGATCAGAAAGCTAAGGGCATGTTTGGTTCAGATTTTTCAGTTTTCAATTTTTTTAATTTTTTCTTCACAAAAACCAAAACTGTAAACTAAAACTAAAATCAAAACGCAAAGAAATACGCCCTAAATTCTTGTTGGGTAAACATATCTTTAAAGAATAGGCCCAATTAATTTTTCTAATCCAAGCCCAATGAATTAAATGAAGTTTTAGCCCATTGGCCAGTTAACCAAAAACACATTTGCCTGTAGCATTTGATTTTGACAACGTAACACAACCATCAGACGAAAAACCAAAAAAAAAAAGTTAAACGTAAAACAATCTAAATTTTGGCCTCAAATAAGAAAGGAAAAAACCTTCGCACCAAAAAAGCAAAAAAGTATGGAAAAAACCACAAGCAAGAGAAAAAAATGAAAAATAAAAAGTATTGTTGCTTTCGGAGGAAAAGGAAAAGCTTGTGTGGATTCTTTTCCTTCATTTTTCGTTGAAGTGCCTCTCGTTGTTTGATTTCTCTCTCCCCCGGCAACACGTGAACCAGGAGGTAGGGCCGTGTATTCTTTTTCTTATTCATACGTAGCAGAGCCGTGTATGACAAGGCCACTAATAATCAATATATTATGATATGATTTATATAAAAATTAATTTTTATATGTACCAAAACTAATTTAATAAATCTGTATTAATATAAACTTTTTATTTAAAATTTTAGTTTTTTTAGGGTGAAAATTTTTTAGTTTTAAATACAACCATTTTGAAATCTAGAGTTTAATTCTACACACAAATAGAGTATAATACATAGAAAAATATTATTTATACTTATAGTGATATGAAATATTATTTCAACTCACACTTAATTCATCATTAGATGGAGTATGGACCTTATCCCATACTCTATCCAATAATAAATAGGGAGTGAGTCAACACTATATTCCATACAAGATAAATATAAATAACACAACTCTAGTACATAAATCTAGTTTACCTAGAGACTAACAATAAATCTAATTTATTTAATTTTTATCTATTAGCATATCATTGATTGAGGGTCATATCTATTAATTGAAAGCATTTGATTGGACAATGAAAACTCAACTCTTATTTTGAAAATAAAATTTTTATTTCTTTTAGAGTTTATTCTGTATGTTTGAAAAATTATATAAATAGAACAATTTGATTGACCAATAATGTACGATAAAACTACATTATCAACACATAAGAATTTACCTCTTATATTGTGTTTTTCAATATTTTTATTTTTTAAATAATTAACAATTTTAATTTTTATATATTAATAATATTAAATTATTCTATTTATACAACTTTTAAATAATAAAAATAAAAATAAATTATTTTTATTAATATTATAATATATAATTGAATAATTGTAATACATAAAAAAAAAAATTAAATTCAGAATTGAGAATCAAAATGCTATCAAACTTAAATCCTATATTTATCTGTGAGCTTGTAAATGACGCAATGCAACTTTGGGCGTAAAGACCACGCAACTCTGAATTGTCCTCTAGACTAGTCATTGGGCCAGCGCATCTTTGCCGTCCATGTAGGGATAAACACTAGACTCCGCCATGACGTCCTTTGTTTACCGAAAATACCCCTCCATTATTTTCGAATTCGACAGATAAGAGACAGCACTGCCCCCACCCGAATCCGATTAATGTGCTGCACCTAACATTACACGCTACCCAATCTCCCACCGTCAACACAATCAAATCTCATCCGTCCGTTATACACAACCCGCATTATATAAGAAAGGTTTGGGATACCCTCTTCATCTCATTCAGAACTCAGAAGCGCCTCATATTTTTAGTCCTTATGCTCGTTTACTTTTTGGTTCTTTCTTCCTTCCAATTCAGATCTCGTTAACCCTGTATCTCTTTGACGGTCTTCGTAACCGGATCTGTATGGATCTGATCCAGATCTACATGCCGATGGTGGTTTCGTTCCGGTACGTCCAAATATTCGATCGTTGTTCTTTTTTTCCCCCTAAAGGTTTGAATTATCGTTTTTAGGATATTGATTTTGTTTCCCTTGCTTATTTTGCAGTTCTTCCATAGATCTGAAGCTTCCTGCCTCAGATCTGCAGTTAAGAGGTGTGCGATTCGTGTTCGTCTTGCTTTTGGAATCCGTTTCGTAGGAAGCCTTTTGTTGTTGCCTTTTGCCAAGGCTCTTGAGGTCTTATTTTGCAGGTATGGCAGATAAGCGGTGATGATTCGACCAACGAAGCGTAGATACGCGGAGAAATTGAGGCGCAACATCCTTGTATGGCTGATATTTCACCTGGCGCTTCAGATCTACCGTGTGTGGCAGCGAAGATTGGTGTTTTGTGGTTTCCACAAGCTACTGCTGTTGCAGATCTCGGATTTTGTAAAAAATAAAAAAAGCTAATAGTTTATGGTGTGAAGAGGGAGATAGAGAATATGTGGATGTAGATTACGGGATGAAAAGGCCTCAATAACGCTGAGCGTGTTGAGGTTTATTTGTCCTGAGTGATCTTGTCATCCGACCTTTGCCATGACAGGTGCGCTTGCATGGCAGGTCAAACAAAATCGTAATAAAAAAAGAATTTTATTGGTTTCGGGGGAGATCGCACGGGAGTTGCCCGGGGTCTTTCCACCCGTGTGTGGTGTGTGCTCGATTTTCGTTCTGCTTCCTTTATTATACCTATCTCTGTCGCTTGACTCCGTTATTCAACACTGGACGGGGGCGGATACACCAGCAGATCACACTCCAAACAGTTGAGGTATTATCTAGCAATTTACAGTAGTAAGGATTACATTTTTTCGCATAAAATGGTTAAAATTCGCATGCCACGTTAAAATAGACGCAAAGAACTAATTACCCACATATTGTGCTCAATTTAGTAGTCGCTTTTCATTGGTAGGCAATTCTGTTTAACTAAATGGGCTGGTAATTATAATAATATTAGCTAGTAGTTTTGATTCGAACTTTTGGTATTATTTGGCAGAAATTGCTTAGTGATAACGTGTAAGAATTGAACTGCGTCCACACTCATAAATTTTTTTGTCGACGACGTCGGTATTTTGTTGCTTCAGCGTTCTTTACATGCACAAATGTTTATACTAATATTGCGATATAAGTTTCGTATTTTAGTGTAATTACTTTTGGCTTGTAATACCTAGTGGGAAAAGTCTGTAATTGCTGTACTTGATATAGAGAACTGAGTTCAGCTTTGGATGTCAAATATGTATAATGGAAGATTGTGTCCTTCTGAAAGCCTATATTGTCAGGGTTGTTCATTTTAAGGAACTTAGATTAGTCGAGGATGACGTAACATGGAGGGAGGCAATCTGGCGTCTTGCTGTTCTGGCTCACATGAAGCTTTGAAGTTGCCATTTGGAAGTCGTGGTTGTAAGATGATTCTCTGTTTAGACGTTACCCGAGTTTTAAAGGTGAAGATTGCTTTGGTCCTTTTCGTTTTTAAGTATTGAACTATTTTTTTTCGTGGGTCGAATATTGTTTATGTTGTTTTTAATCATGTTTTCCAAGTTTCTGATAGTAGAGTTGTAAGGTTAACTTGAGAGGGGTTCCGGAACGAAAGAACATCTGTTTTATTTACGTACATCCATTTAGTATGCCCCTATTTATGACGAAAAATGGTTTATCGTGTTATTTTATTACCCCTTTGGTTTGCGCTGCCTTAATGGAAATGAATACCATGTTGCTTTTTTTTTTTTGGAGTGAGCTGGAATATTGTCGAATAATTTAATTGTCTTGCCTTTTGTACTGGTCATATGCTTTACTGCAAATTGTAGATATCTCGTGGAGTGCATGATTTAAGTTGAATTTGAATGCAATATTAAAATCATTTGTCGTTACTGTTCTGATTCGGTATCTGATTGATGTTTGAATATGAGTGGTATTTTAAGCCTTTTCATGTGAGATGGGAGATACTGTTTTATAGATCTTAAATATGACGTTGTGAGAGTCCATTTTTGTCAATCCCAAAATTGTAGGGATTTCTTGAGCGGTAGTTTTCCTTCCCGGGGTGAAATATATTTTGTGAAGCCGAAGCTTATTTTTCAATTTTTTGGGGGAGCTAGCTTGTTGGTGTTTGCAACTTCATATAAATAATAGTATTTTGTTGAAGTGGGAATTATTGCGGGTGGATTATGAATCCTCTTTCCTTTGAGGGCATGTGACTGTTTCAAATAAATTTTAAAGAGGAATTTTAACAGCTGTAAAATATTTACTCTCAACTTTGGGGGTGTATGGTTGTTTCAATTAAAAAATTTGTCAAATGGAAAATGGTTTTTAATTTTTAAATTGAAAATGGATATAGAAGTATAAGTGTTGGATTTTAGTTATATTTTTCCTTGCACGTTATAGCAGGTTGATATGCATAAATTGAGATGTATGGTTGTTTTAAAACTGGACCTTTTGTGGTCAAGAGAAAATCCTCTGTAGAAAATGTTGAAATATATCTAGTGATGAGTTGAATTTATAGATTAATTTGATTAGAGATTTCTTCGAAGAATCTTTAATAACTTGTGCATATTTACGCGAATTCTCCAAATAGGTCTGGTGATCCAAATTATTGAATCCTTTTGTACGCACTGTTTATTCGGTAAGAAAATAATTGAATAAATGTAATTTGCATTTTGGCGCCATTGATGGTAAGAAATTAAACCCAGTTATTTGCTCTCTCAACATGCATAAGCCCAGCAGAGATTATGGTAATTGCAATTGATAGCACGTGGAGAATGTGTAAAATTGGATTTGATCTGATATGATCGTCAAAGAAGTCTCGAACTTAGGTCGTGCTTGTGTTTCAGTAGTTCTTAAATCTCCGCAAATGCTTTTTGAAGAAGTTGCATTAATTTTTTTAGTGGTGTCATGGTTTGCATTAATTTTTTTAATAATGTGTCATGGTTTTTTTTTGTTATAGTAATTGCCGACGTTGTCTTTAATCATCAAGGAGGGTTTTCATAAAAAAAAGAACTGTCGGTTGTTGTGGATGGGTTCCCCCGTCCATCCTAGAGACGGAAACAATTGAGGGGCTTTTGATGCAATCAATGTGTAGATCTCGTGATTTGAAACTACGTGTGGATAGATTATTGTGGGCTCGAGCCATCTTTATCGGTTTGTTTGTGTGTCATGTCTTGTTATTTGTTTAAAGGTCTGTAAGCTCAAAACGGTAGAGCGCTCAGAGCATTGATTGTACCGCTTGATCATGCTCTGGGAGGATGGTGGTTCGAATCCACCCGGATCTACATCTGTCTCTGTGCGCGCGCTTGTATTTTTTTTATTGTATGTTACATGGTGGGGTATTTTTTTATTGTATGTTACATGGTGGGGGGTGTGAGGGTTGGTACAAAATCTTTTGGAAAATTCACACGTCTAAATTGAGTTTCTAATTGCAAAATTTTAGTCGATATTCTTTTTGTATTGCCCAATAAAGTTCAACAAATACTACTAATCAAAATTTTATAGAAGCATATTTTTTTATGTAATTTTAACTATCATTTGAACAGCACAATTAAAATTTCATATACTCAAATCACAATCTAAAATGTTAAACGACACAGTTCATAAAGCATATTTGTGAAGACTACATTCGGGTCGATTTGGATAGAGTCTCGTATTCAGGGATGTGAATCCAATTATCAAATCAATATGCGATCGATTTTTGGAAGATTCAAACTGAACTAATTTTTGTGGTTTATATCTGGTTTGGTTTGATTAGCTTATACCTCTATAACAAATATACAAATATGTAATTAAGGCCATCAAAAAGGGCTATATCAGTTGAGCCAACCCATTTACCCGTTAAAAATGCTAGTCTAGGTCTTAATTTTTCAATTCGTTTAAATATCAATTCGTATTTGGCTCGCACCGTTTAGGTCAGTTCTGTGGGTAAATGGGCAGCCCATTTGACCTGTTTATTCATTTTTTTGCATTTTTTCCTAACCAAACTCACTCACTCAACCCACTCAGTTTCACACTGGGCTGTTTCCCCAACCCAGTCCACTGTCCTTGACCCACTCCACATTCTCAGTTTCCCAAACTCGCCTCACTTGTCTTCCAGACCCCATAGGTCAAAAAAAAGGGGGACACTTCTGTTTCTCAAATCACTAGCCGCAAGAAAATCAAGAGTAGAGCAAAAGACTAGGAGAGCCGCTTGTCTTGCTATCCCCGCCTCAATCAAGATCACCGCCGCTGCCTCAAGCAAGGACCGTCGTCGCAGTAACAAGAAGGCGCACAGTGAGCATCATCCTTCCGCTGTGTCTCCGTCTTGTCATCCTTCCGCCATCCAGCACATACTGTCACCGCCATATCTCCCTCGCCGTTGACCAGCACCATCGCTTCCTGATCTGAGATTTGGTTTTCTTCAACCCCCCTCCCCCCCCCGTGTTTAAGAATCTAAGTTTTGGTTCTCCGTTGAAGACTTCAAGCCAATACTCCTTGATTCGTTTTCATTTTTTCAATTTATGCTAGTGCTTTGACTTTTCAAGGTTTTATTCAAAATTATATCCAGAGACGGCATTGTCTTCCCTTATTCTTCTTGTGGTTTTTTGGTTTATAGCTACTCTTTTTATTGTTTATTTCTGAGGTTTTTTTCGGGTTTTATGTGATTATGTTTATGTTTGTGTCATTACATTATTCTGAGTTGTTACTTGTGGAAAATGGATTGCAAAAAAAGGGGTAGACCGGTCTGGTTCGCAGTACGGCCTTAAACGGGCCCGCCCGTTTGACACTTGTCATCGAGAAGATGTCTAGGTAATTTTGTATCAAGGGAAAAATGAATTTCAGCATCTGAACTGCAGGTTATATATATTATTTTTAGAATGTAAAAGTATGCCTTAAGATTTTTGATTAAGGTGTATTTTATTCTTCTTGTGACTTACTTTATTTGCATGGCAAAGCTTGCATTCTCTTTGCCAATAAACATCTAAATTTTGTCTGTAACATGTATATTTTGTTTTAGGGAAAAACTACCACTTTAATCCTGAAAGATCATAATGTTGACAAAATAACTTCTAAAGAAAACTCTATACGCCAATAACTCTTTAAAGATTCATCTCGTTTGGCAAATCCAATCGAAATGTCAATTGATCTTCATTTTTGTTAACAAAAATGATTTTTTTCAAAGATTATTTTGTCAAAAATATTATCTTTTTTGGCAAGGAAAAATTGGTGGTTTTACATTGCCAACTTGATATAGAAAAGACTATATTGGTAAAGATATAATCTATTGGGGTCAAAGTGATGTTTGTAAAGTGTAAACTTAGCATAAAATATGAAATGTGATAATTTTTGTTAACAAAAATATGAGTTAGTTGATATTTGGGTCAATTTATCGAACATGATGGATCTCTGAGTCAGCTTTCGTCAAATAGAATTTTTATTTTAAGGTTTTTTTTTTAGTGATATTATATTTGGAGATCTAAAATAGTAGCTCTCCCCTTCTTTCATTGAAGGGATCTCAAACTTGAATGAAAGCTAATACGTTTTTCCAAAAGGTGACACGAAAATAAAAAAGAAGGCCTACCCCTTTGTAGGAGACGTTGAAGTTGCACATGAAGTAATCTCTATCTCCCCAGGGACATGGGATGGATGTTATTCGACACACAAGATTAAGAACATGCATCTCAATATCTTAAATCTTTATAACTTGCCATTTGGACTAGTAATAGATGGAAAAATTGTTCGGAGTTAGAGCTGCATGATTAGAAAATGTTAGGGTTTTGAGAGTAAAATACACTTGATTTATTATTTAAGAGTAAACTCTTATCTTCCTTGTATTTATAAGTGCGCAATTTTCATATTGTTTGGTTGATTGTCAAAATTCTGTTGAATAGTTAGTAATAAGAGTTTAAATACGAGTAACTCTAGATTTTTTTTATATCCATGTTTGTTAGGAAATTCCAATCTTATATTATAGATAAAACCGCGTAAACTATACATAGTCGTGTTGTTTGTGCATTGTCCATTTTTACTCACTTGTGATTTAGGATCTGTTTACTCAATTCATCTTAACTTCGCTTCATTAAATGATAAGGGTAAAGATTTGTCTTTAACAAAATTGCAAAAAAAAAAAATGCTTGCGTAAACTTCAACATTTTTTGCTGAGTCAGCTAAAGTAGAGATAGTACAGGTTTCTTGGTGGCATTTTGTGCGTTGCGCAGGTGCTGGCAGTGGTTGCAGACCTTAAAAAAACACAAATGACACGTCATTGTCATCACCAAAAAGAAAAGTCACATCATAAATTGGGAGGATGGGTTGTGCGAGGTGGCACCCTCGTATATGAGACTCGGGGTTTCCGATCCAACTGATGAGTCACCAGGCTTCTGGATAGAGATTGATGCTCGGGACTTGCGATTCAATTGAGTCACCGGACTTGTTGGTTCTCCTGCCTTGGGCTTGGTGAGACAAAAACATGACTAATTACCAACTCCAAGCACAAAAGGATGACAAGATATAGAGAAACACCCAGAGGTTAGCAAAATGACCAATACGCAAATAATCTTGAACGGTCACAAAAATTCACAACCAAACCGACATTTCTCCATTATTACTTCTTCGTTCACAAGAGTGAATCACTCACTGTCCATCAATCTGATGAAGAATGTTGTTGACATCTAATATTAGACAAAACAAAAGCAAACACGAACCCAAAAACCCAGGTATGCAACAAATTAAATACAGCTCAGCTTGCGACTTGATTACAAAACCTATTTCACGCTATCTATTTCTTGGATTTTGAGTCACTTTTCCTTATGACGTACACTCATTCACCATCCCTGAATTGGCCACCGCTTTTCAGGATCCGGAAGCCAAGAAGACCGTTTCTTCTCCTTCTTCTCCGCCGTCTCCGCCACCACAACCTTGCGACCCTCGTGGGTGGTGGAAGAGGATGTTGTTGTTCTTGATGTGAACGACAAGAACTTGCTGAGAATCCCCATACCCTTTTTATGCTTCCTTTGCTGATAGCTGAAATCGTGTTCCCCTGTTAGCCTCATGGATTGGGAGAGCCTCTCGTAGGCACCGATTCTGCAACATTCCAGATTCACAGATTCCGATGAAAGCAATATGCTCTGTGACCTCGACAACCTGAAGCTCCTGCTGCTTAATTCCATCGTCAAATCCTCCTACTCCTCCAACTTGTGTGGTTACTTATGTTGGTCGTGTTTTCCCTGTGTTTGTCCTAAACTTATGTAACGAAACTGTTAAATTGGAATGGGAATTGATGAGGGGTGGAACAATTGGCTGGGAAATGATATGAGAATATTTATTTGCGGGAAATTATTTATTTATTTATTCTTTATGGTTTTGGTTTATGCGTGGAGGGATTTGGTTGAGTGTGACTCAAGTACTTGTGAAGACCATGCTGTCTATATATCCCTCTGTGTTTTGGCCTGGCCTAGAAATTGTGTTTTGACTTTTCAACGCGTTGCAGTTTTTCAAATTCCAATGGTCAGCCTTTTGACATTAGAAGGCCGCGTTTGCTTACAACAAAAAGCGAGTCAAAGAATATTTTGATTGTGTTGAGGTAGTTGACAGCCTTGAGACATCCATGCTTTGTGTGTGGATTAGAGTCTGCAAATGGAATTTTGTATCAAGTTGATCTTGCAAAATTGATTTTGGTTTTGTCTTAAATGTTTGAAAACTTTATTTCACAAGTGAGTTTGACAAAATAAATATTGTTGGATAATATGAATTAGAATTACTTTTTATTGTGAAATTACTAAGAGAATATATATTAGAATAAATATATTCATCTGAAATTTATTTTCAATGTTCATGTTCAGTTCATCGGTTGAAAGTTTAAAATGGTGATTAAAAAAGTTACTTGTCACTTTTAAATTTGAAAGGACAAAACTCAACGTAAAAGTGATAAAATATCACTTCCATAAAAGTCAGGTTTAAAGTTAAAATCCAGTTGACTCGCGTTGAGAATAAAAGCACCCAAACATGATGCGTGGGGCGTTCAATGTAACGCAATCAGCATTCACTCCTCCAAAACCCAAAACAAACACATCCTTTATATTCTGAAAATTTGTATTTCATGTGAAACGTGAAATGGTCTTGTTAGCTTGCATTTATCCAATCAGTGTCTTAATTGATTAAAGAATCAAGAAGAAAAGTTTATTTATTAGTAAAAGGATGAGTTTTTGGGATTGTCGATGTACAAGACCTACTAAAATGTTTTTTGGCTTCCTTGATTGAAGAAAACCGTCAAGCTAACAAGGAAAATTGAATGGATTTTTTTCTTGGGGATGAGGGGGTAAAGAATCGGAGCCGAAGATTAACAACAAAAATTACACCATTTACCTTCCCTCTAGAAGTTTAAACTCCTTTGGCATTAGCCTCCCATTTCTCTTAGGAAGTCATTCCAGTCCACTCTTTAAGTAAGCGTCTGGTAGGAAACAAGGACAAAAATATAAGGACATAAAACTAATAAAAATGGAGACAAAAAAATATGTTTGGTTATAGAATACAAGACATGATAACTGTTTTCGTATTTCATTTGGAAACACAAGAACAATACAATAAATATACAGTAAAAAAATATAAATATCTCCATCGCACCGCTACTGGCCAGCCACCGGACCACCATTTATTGTTGCTAGCTGAAGTTGACAACCATTGACCAGTCTTTGGATTGCACCTTTTGTGAGGACACATTGGGAAATAATAAATATGCATAACAGTATTATTGGAAGAAAAAATATTAAATTTCTATTTCTATATCATGTTTTCATTTTTTGAGGTACATAAATTTTATGTTTTTCTGTCTCGGGATTGTGTTTGTATCTCCGTATTTATGTTCCTGTATCACCAATCAAATGCTACCTAAGTGCAGGTTCATGTGCCAAGCTAATATATAGTAATAGAATGCATCATAGTTAAAAATGGTGCATCATATATTAACTATGGTGTGTAGTGTAGCAAATGAAAAAAATTAGGATTTACTCTATAGTCTACATTGATCTAAATTGTTGAATTTTTTTTTTATCAATGGTTGAGATCTGACCGAATGCTGAAACAATTGTTTAGAAGTAATCAAATTTTATCTCTATGGTACAAAAATAATTAATTAATTATAGAATCTTACCGATAAGTTAATATGATCACTCTTGAAATTCAAAAATGTGGTTCAATATGTTTCAAAAACAACTAAATTTATTTACATGATCTTGAAATTAATTGAAACTTTAATTTTAGTGTATCATATAAATAAAATCTTATTGCTCCTAAAATATATCAATGACCCACATTAAATATATATCGGTGAGTAACAACCTTTTTGTCTTCCAAGTTTTAATACACTTGCATAACGAGGGTTCGAATTCGGGAGCTCTAATTGAGCTACAATTATAATTAACAATTAAATTTGTCAAAAAAATATTCCATAAAAATGTCAAAAGCATGTGTGTCAATTCTTACCCTGAAATCAACTAATCTCAATCCAATTCTTCTTAGTTTTTACATGATTAATTGTTAATTTAATATACATAATTTAATGATTATGTTGATGGAATTCGATCTTTATAATGAATTATTTGATGGAGTAAATGCATGAGAATAACTATAGGGGTAAATTGATCCACGCACACGTGTTGAAAGGAAGGGTTATCAATAATTACGAGTGATTGGAGAATGCACCGAACTTCAAGTATTGTGGTACAACTTTTGGTGTATCTTGTGATTTAGCCATTAAGACCACAAAGTCTATGGGTGTACTAATTTATTGTTGTGCACTAATAATTTTTTAATTTAGTCAGACTTGAAAAACGTCATTAATTGTATTTTAAAAGTGGTCATACTTTACATGTATGACATTTAAAAAAATTATGTTCAATTTAAGAATCACGCAAATAAATTTGATCACATTTAAAACATATTTGGCTGTATTTTTTAATTTAAGAAGTGATCAGATTATGTCTATTTAATATGTTATTTTTTCATAATTATGTATCAAATAATTCAAAATTTTATTTAATTTTGGGATCACACAGATTAAATTTTGGTCTTTTTAAAATATATGTTTAATTATTTTTTTATTCTAACTAAAACAGAAATTATTGCAATGCACCACAGACTTTTTGGTATATCATACAACTTATAATTTAAACCCTTAGATAACAATGTGCACCACAAAGCTTAAAGTAAGGTGCATAGTAGCACCTGCCATATATAAAAAAGAATCTTCTATTTTCTAGAAAACTAAAATTATAATGTTACCTCTCCCCTCCTCCATTTAATTTAGAGCAAAGAATTATTTTGGTAACATTTGCAATTTAATATTATTCGGGTTTCAATTTTTTTTGGGCCCATCCCCCTTTACAAAGAACGGCCCAGGCCCAAACAACATACATGAGGATGGGAGCCTAGCAATTTAGCTGTGCAATTTATATATATATGAACTGAACCACATAAAATAGACCAAAAAGAAAAAACCGTGCACATTATCTCTTTCTTGTGTTTCAATTTTATTTTGTTTACTTACCATTTTTTTTTTGTTTCGGCTGGAAACTATGCGATAGCTATTGGCTATGTTAATAATTTTTATTTATCTAATATGTAAATACATGTGTATATGTTTACATATAAATATATTATATTATGTTTTAATTGAACCTCGATTCAACAAATTCGATCAATAAACTTTTAAACCAATATATTATTCTATTCGATATTCGGCCCCATTTTCCTAATTTTTCTCATGACTTACATGCAGTGGTAAAGAATGAAAACATAAAAACAATCCTCTATGTATAGCACAGTACTACAATAGACCAACAAAGAAAGTGCTGGTGTGAGTAGAACAATCTTGGGTACGGTCTTTTAAACATAAAATTCTAAGTTCGATTCCGAAATTTATATTTGTGGGGGGAAAAATATCATTTGGTAGGTAAAAACTACAATGAAACTTATTCCATATTGCAATACCATAATATTTATCACCATAACAATTAATTTTTTATGTCAAATTATAATATTTTGCTTTTACCAAAAAAAAATTATAATATTTTGCCATCTCTTTGTTGGTTGGGTCCGCTCCTGGCAATAATATTGCAGTTCTGACTGCATTCCTTCCGTTCATTCATATTCAAAAACCATTCATTATAAATGATTTATCCTAGAGGTGTCAAAGTGTGCAGCCGTCCATTTAGTCCAGTCCGTCAAAAGCTCAAAAAATAAATGGAACAGGCGAGTCCATTAAGATAAAATGAGCTCAGTTCATTTTTAGATGGGTTGACCAGTTAAAAAATAAAAATAAATAAAAATCTTTATCTTAATAGATTAATAACTTATTTTAAAGCAAATTTTAAAAAAATTACAATGACAGTAGTATAATAGCAAAATAAAAAAATCAATAGAAACAATGATAACAATAAAATAGCAACTCAGCTCTAGAAGTCAAAAGCAGTATTATATTGTGCCGAGCAACAGCAAACTAATAATCAATCTCAAAATAATATTATTATTCTAAAAAAACATACATATACACAGAGGCCCGCGAGCCAAGCCCACCCAACCGCAAAAACCCGTGGATTAGGCAAGGGTGTGTTAGGTGGGCTAAATTTTTTTACAGGTTATAAAGTGTAGTCCAACACACAAAAAATGAGATGCTAAGTGGATCGGTCCTATGTTTGAACCCATTTGAAATCTGTAATCCTTCCTCGTAATAAATCCTCTCAATTATTAAACAAACAGAGAATTAATTACCTTTTAAGATTTCAAAACATTGATTGTATTTATTTATTTTTATCTCATTTAGTAATTTGGAGGATGTTTAGGAGGCTATAGCATTTCTTTTAATTTTAACATACTTTGGAAATATGACCAAGTGCAAAAAAAAAAAAAAATTGCGCAAATTATACTCACCTCGAATGAGGTTTGTCGAAACTAAACTTATTTCCCTTCTAGTTCGCTAACCTCCGCTCACCTCCCTTGATAGCACAAAAAATTAAACAATTTCAATTGAGTTACCAAAATTGCCCTTTTATCCTTTTCCCTTCACCTAAGAAACCCACTCTCATCATCATCATCATGTTAACTCTATAACAACTTCTCTACCCCTTATCCCAATCTCTTCCACACTCATCAATGTGCCACGACTCGATTTAGGAACGTAATCGACACGTGAGTAACCTCATCCCCATATAAGTCTCATAATCGTTCATAATATATATATATATATATAATTTAATTATAAACCCCATTTTTAGATATAAATCATCTTGCACTTTCAAATATGAAACATAACAAATATGAACCCATAACAAATATGAAACATAAACTGAGTTGCTCATTACACAAAAGAATCATGAAATTATAAATTCATAATTACAATACATATCATAATGCAAAAAGAATATGCATGGTCTAGGACCATGCCCGCACAACACTGGAGCACTCTATGCAAAATGTAAAATACTCCATTGCTATGTGAAGCTCACCCAAGATGAAAGTATGCTATTGTTGAGGAGGAACCTAGGATGAATGTGAGGTAGCAGCAGGATTTGTAAGGGAAGGGAAAAAAGGTGTGAGTTTTATCTTAAAACTCATTAAGTGGATTCTCACCCACAACCTTACATGGGATAAGAAAGAAACTCCATAAATAATAATAATGCAATCATAAAACATTATTTACATATATAATGCATAAAAAGTGAAACAACATTGGTCTATGCGTAACACGGAGAACATATTCATTTTCCAAGGAATTACAAGATAACAAACAATCCACAAATTATAAGGTGTTGCTCAGTCCTTCATAAATAAAAGCACCTATCTAAGATCTTAATGGTTCCTCACAAACTGCATCCCCTGTGGACTAATTTGAGTAAGGATAATTCGCCCATCTTGAGCACTTAGTATACTAAGGCTAAACTATTGTTAACTCACAACTCTGTCCCTCTTGATTTTTTCATATTCTAAAATCATACCGAAGCCATAAAAAGGGATTCTATAATTCTAAGTTCAACAGTTCTTAATCCTTGTAAATAAATATAATGTTTCACATTTCCTTTCATCAATCATAACTAACTCTTATCATCATAATCAAGTCTAAAATCATGAAATAATCTTATAATGATAATTTGAATGCAAGGATGGTCCCATGCATTTTTTTGTAACAATAATTTTCATGAGAGCTTTCAAATATATTTTCTAGTTCTTGTTAAAAAATACATATAACTCCATATCATATCATATATATATATATATATATGAAAGTTCAAGTTCTCATTTTTATGAATGCTCAAGAATGCTAAAACATATATCTAATTACCAAAATAAAGTCATAGGATCAAATTCACTCACTTAGAGGGGTCGAATATGAAGTGTCAACACCTAGAGAGCTATGAGGAATGGGGATGGTACCAATGACTGCCATAACAATTACAAAACCCATGATTAATCTATTAAAACTTCTAGATAGCTTTAAACCAACTCTAAGAACATTGGTGTAATACCCTAATTTTAGATAAAAAAAAAAGAAAGGTTAGAAAAATTCTTTTTGAACCAAGAAGGATGCCAGTTATCCTTATCTGTCATTCTGAATCCTGAATTTCACTGAGTCTGGATCCTATACATCCTTAGAAGGCTATACAAAAGAACCAAATTCTCGGGATCAAAAGTCTTGATAATTCTTCCCAAGAGGAAAACAAGTTCAAAAGTGATTTTTAATGAATATTATGAAACCTTTAATAACCCATAAGTTTATAAAATCTTAAATATTCCCATATTTGAGCTAAAACCCAAAATTTGAATTTTGAATTGTTGGGATTTTAATTTTCATGATATTTTATTTAAATCCAAATGGAATATATTTCTTTATTTACATTTATGTTTTAAAGTTAATGGAGAATAAAATAAATTTTGACATTAACTTGAATTAAGTGAGTATTGAGGCAACTCAATTTAATGCACACCAGCACTTGAATTACGGCTCAAAGTTAGGAGAAAAATCATTCTCGAGAGTGTTGCAACGGTCAGGGCACAGTAAGACAATGCAGGGGACAATTTTATGCTCTCTGGTGAGTGCTGCAGTAGTCAAAATTTTATAAATAACCCCTTGTTTCAAGGTCCAGACCACATAACATGATTTTTACACCTCTAACTCGAGAAACTTCATTCCTCTACCCTTTTTCACCCCAAAACTTCATTTTTCTTCAATTTCCTCTAAGTCTAACTTGAATTCTTCATTCTCCAAGGTTAAGGTGTGTTTAGTTTGTGGTTTTGCTCTCTATTCTTCTAATTTCTCATGCCTTGAGAAGTGTTTTCTATGGTCTCTATGTTATGTTGTTTTTTCACCATGGCTAAGGTGAAATTAGAGTATTTAGAGCTTGATTTAGAGTTCTATTGCTTCTATGCTAGATATTGGTGCCATTTTTACTTCCCAAGGTCCAATTGGTGTTAATCCTTCACTGTTCACCTTTCCAAGTGAGTGGGTTCACACGTATAACTTCTATGTTTGTTATTATAGTTGTTTTCATAAAAATCTGCTTCTCTGCTTGATTTTAGAGATAATTGTTTAAAGATGACTTTTGTTGATTTATGATATTGTGATTTTAGAACACCATGAGTTATATGTTTTATGCAAAACCATGGTACTATCATTATTAAAATGAGTTTATGAAGAATTGAATTGTGATTGTAATTGTTTAGAGCTGTTATGATGATTATATGAATATTGATGTCGAACACTGTTGTATGATGGAGCTTTGAACCCCAAGATAGAGACCTTTGAAAAGATTTAGAGAAGGACATGTTAATTTAAGACATGATATGGAATTTAGCCTGAAAAGTTGAGAGCACAAATATCCTTTGGTTCATGATAGTTGATTGCTACATATACTGTGAGCTTACGAAATCACAATGTTCTCAAAGGGTGATCCCTTTGACATGATTCCATAGTCACAGTTATGCTAAGGTTAGGCTATCAGAGCTTCAAGGATTCATGAATTTATTGTTAATTTTCTCCCTTTTCAGTTAAATTATATATGATTCATGTTTAGAGAGTAGTAACCTTGGTGTATCTAACTGTCAAGGAGACAGCGTACCAAGCGGCCATGGAGGCAATCTTATGAAATGTAGCTCTTGGTATACCTAGCAGCCATAGAGGCAATTTCTTAAACCTTAATCTTGGCATACCTGGCTATCATGGACGCAGCATGTTAAGCTACCATGGAAGGGGGTTCTAGGTGATGACTCACTTACTGGGTTTTGATAACAAAACTTACTCCTCTTTTTATTCTCCTATTTATAGATATAACAGCTACTGCAGATACCCTACAACCACCTTTCTCCCAACAACGTTAGGTTCCGATTGCTAAGTTAACTGGGTGAAGTGTCTTATATTTGGCTCTATATGTGCTCTAGTATAGATATAAGCAGGATTTCAGACTGTAGAGCATATTTCATATTTTACATGACACAATATTAATTTGAGATGTATTTATATGACTTTACCTTTGAAAGTTGTTTGTGTATGTTGGACTTTATGTATTTGTGAGTATTATAATCAATAACTTTAGAGTTGGTTATGAAATAGTTACTATAATTATATGATGGTTTCCAGAAGCAGGTGACTTGTATGTAGAAAAAAAGAATTTCAATTTTAAATGGATTTTTTATGAACAAAGCATGCATGTAGAAACAGTCAATAGGTCACGAGGCTTACGTGGGAATGAGATTTCTCACGTGCCGATCACATTCTTAAATCGGGTCGTGGCAATACCCATTGTCATCTCTAACCTATGATGCACGAATAGACTATTAGGGTGTTATGTCTACATATTGGACACGTATTCTTGTCGGATCTTGCATGACATTCTAATGACACATATTTGCACATCTTTAATTTAAAATTTACTTTTTTTCTTACTTTAACATAGAAAAACAAAATATAAATAAGGTTATAAAAAATAAATAATTTATAATATTTTAATTTTGTAAGAAAATAAACATAAATGAAGCTTATATAAATGATATTTTGAATAATGTATTATTTTCTTTAAATTTTAGTTATGTGTATATTGTGTCCATGTCCTGTAACTTTTCATCTTTGTCGTGTCACTTGTGTTCGTGTCGTGTGGTGTTGTGTCATGTGTTTGTATCGTGTCCCATATCCATATCAATGTAGTCCTTAACTACTATTTCCTTCTTCTTTTTTTTTGGGAGGGGGCTGGGGGTCTGGAACTATGATTTCCTTCCGTCCATTATTTATTTGATCTCAACATTATGATTTCCTTCTGTCCACTATTTATTTGATCTCAACATTTTTTCATAACCACTTCTAGTCTTCTTCCTTGAACACTCGTGATTATTGCTAGCATGTTAAAGTTAAGTAGTACAAAATTAGGCTAATTTGAGCGGTGAAGTCAAATTGATAAGAATTAAAAAATTTATTAAAAATTTACAATTGAAAATTCATAAGCAAAATTTAAATCCAATACTATTGAAATAAAATATTATTTTATTTAAGAAGTATATTTATATTATAAGAGAAATATATGACATTCATGTAATTATATAACTTTTTCTTTTATTTTTTCCCTTCTTTTTTTTTCTGCATCCATATTGTAGGTAAGGCAAATTTTTTTATTTTGTATATAAATTTTAGATAAATTTTATACAAAAATATAAAATTATCAAAGAATTTATTGGAATATGGAGCTGCAGGCTCTACTATTGTCAGACTTTTAGTGCTTTCTTGTCTTTTTTTGTTTTCATTTTTCATCTCCATATCCAAAAAAAGACTCATAATGTCAAGTTTATTATTATATTGTTTTTATTAAACTTGAAATTGTCAAACTCATTTGAAAAATATTATTTAATCAAAACTTGATTTTATTGAGTAATCACTCCAATATTTTAATGAATTTTTACCAAAATTTTATTTTGCTACATATAGAGTGCAAATTCCACACAATGAAAAAAAAAAATCGGTAAAAAGACCCAAAGAATCAATGTGTTTTTATTACAAAATATTATTTTAATATTTTAAATAAGACACACATTTTATTATGATTAGATTTGATAGATGAGTGAGGATTACTATCATATCCAATGGCACTGAAGTAAGTGTCCCAATAAAGCACTAACTTTTAGAAGTTAAAATAAAATTGCTCTTTTTATTATCTCCATTCTCTTTTTTATTTTATTTTCTTTTATGTTATTTTCTATTCACATCCAAAAAACCCATTAATTATTAAAAAATATTATTTATTTTCATTGTATGTGGATACTATATCGATTTACATCTTATCTATCATTGCATGTGGTGTCAATCCTACTTAAATGAGATTCACATCTCATCCAGTGATCAATAGGGTTTGGGCCAGCATGATATTCGATATACAATAAATATAAATAACATAACTCTTAATTATTTGTTGGCCTGGATAAATCAACTTTACAAATCAAAGAGACCTTCTTGATTTTTGCCATAGAGAGTTAAGTGGAGAGTCCCCACGGGCATCCATCTTCACCACATTTTTCTTAGATGATATAAATTTAACATGTTTTATTTAGATTTAATTATTCTGTAAGTCCCTATAATTTTACTTAATTTTTAATTAGGTTCTTATGATTTATATTTTTTTAAAATAGATCTCTATATTGTATGAGATTTTTCAATCAAGTCAATGTCATTATAAAAATATAATATTATATGAATATTTCATTTTCATCTCATTCTTTACCCTTTCATGGAAATAGAATATTCTATGAATATTTTACTTTTTATAATGATAGAGACCTGATTAACAAATCTCATATACTATAGAGACCTAGTTAAAAGTTTTTAAATTATAAAAACTTAAAAATTAAGAAAAACTATATAGACCTTTAAAATAATTGAACCTTTTATTTAAGTACATTTGCACTAGACTAAGGAGAACCTAAAAGCATTCAGAAGAAAATATACATATGAAATTTGACAAAAAGAAAAACTATAATAATTATTGAATAAAATAAAATAATCTAATTTATTAATTCATCTAAAAATTACTAATTATGACATATCATTCTATGTATAAATTTTTAACAAAAAATTGTAGATGTCTAAAATTTTTGCATACATATCTTAAAATAAGATTGGTGAGTCTTTTCTTAACGAAGATATGTTACATCTCTACCAAAATTGTCACGTATTAATGTTTTAGTCACTGTCATAATTACAAAGTTGTCTAAAGATGTGTTTAGCGTTGACTAAAGCCTCAAATTATTGTACTGCACCGAATAAGTTGGTCCTTCAACGTCTATGAAAAGTCTGCGAATGATTCTTTATTTTGTCACATATTTTTTTTATCAATCACTTTTATACATCATGTGAAAAAAAAATTACACTTATGCATTTTCAAATCCTAATAGTTTTTATTGTCTAATTTTTTTTCAATTTTATACATCTCAAAGACATAACCAAAATGACATTCTTTAGTGCTATTATAGAATGTAATAGAACTATATCATCAATTAATGAGTCGGGTGTGCATTTTAAGAGGTTGAATGAAGACAATTATATCATTTTTCATAAAAGGTAAGCGACTATAAAAAAAATATTAAATCTTGAGTGATCGATTTATTGCTCGCATCATAAGTTAAGAGAAACAAATATTATAGATATATATATATCTTATTCATAAAATATTTTTTATTTTGTCTCATTTATCAAATACAATACACCCTAAAAGTAGATGTTTCAGTTGTTTTTTCTGAAAGATTTCCGGTTTCTTTTTTTGGTACCTAAATGTCCGGTTTCTTCATAGCAAGTTGGGCATGGCTAGGGCCCATTATTAATGCTATTTATGGTGAGCCGCACCCCACAGCCCGCCATCAAAGGATGTAGTTGCTGATAATTGTTTCTTATTCGGAGTCTAGACTCTGGAGTAATTGCTGACACCGATCACTGATCTCAACCGAAACGCTCTGACTCTAGTTCTAACTCCTGATTCTTCATATACATAACATATTGACAATAGCCAAGCTTTACTCACTTCAACTAAACTTGCACCTTTTCTCTCCTCTCTTTGCAACTCCAGGTTAGTTCGCCGACAATACATAACTGTTCAATATTCTACACGCATAGCTGGGTCTCTTTTATGTTGAACTGGTTTATTTTCTTTCTTTATATGAAAAGCTGCATACTCTGGACATGTCAATATCATCACGTTCATCTCTTTTGGGCTTGTGCTGTCCATTTTTCAAAAAACTGTTTGAAACCATGGTTCAGTAATAATACTATGGTTTTTTTTTTTTTGGGGTATAATATTAATCCCTTTGTCTTTATTTTACAAATGTTGATCATGTCAATTTTAGTGTTGCGTTGATGGTATTGATATGATATGAATATATGAATGGAGAGGTGATAAGGCTGACCTTGATATACCTAAAGCTAGTCAGGTGGATGGTGGTTTTCTTTAGTTTAGGTGTTACTTTTCACACTAATTTTAAGGTAACTTCATAAATTAAAGTTGTCAGGTGATTGGTCCAAGTGAAAAGGTTTTGGATGTCTTAGGTACAAGGTTCTGGCTTTAATCTCACGATTCATGTCCATGAAAAAAATGGTTGAGAGGGTCCCTACTTGGGCATTTACCATATTTCGGGGTGAAGGATACTCTTGGAAGCCAAAAAAAGTTGCTGAGATGGTTTTGTATGTTTTGATTGAATTTCAAATGAGATGTATACATCTCAACATGTGATGTGATTGAGTATGTTCAGAGTTATTGATTTTGCTCGCAGAAGCTATGCATCTTTTGGGGAACGTAAAGCTGATGCTAATTGAGGAATGAGGATCTCTAATTTCATAATGAATTTAACATTATTTCTGAAAGCGGGTTCTACTTTTCCTTGTTTCAACTCACAATATTTAAATCTCTGTGTGTCTGTTAATATCATGCATCTTTCACAATGCTGTTCTTTTTTTTTTCTGTTTTTCTGGTCAACACAAGGCTGTTCTCATTTAAATATTTCTGCAATCTTGCTGCAGGTTGGGGCCTACATCGGAAGTCAACATGTTCCTTCTTAGGAAGAAAACCCAGAATCAGCAGGAGAATGATTCCTCATATCAAGATGCAAAGGTAAACTTTTCTGGACATGGTTTGACAACTTCTGCCCAGTCAGTTCACAGAAATTCCGTGTTAAATCTTGAGAAATGTTCCAATTATGTTAGTTGATGTTTGACTTTGAGTGCTTTGCATCTTCTCTCCTTGGTATTCTGCGGATAGTAGGAAATTATGCTTGTCTATAACGATAAAAGCATGTTCAGAGAAATGAAAATCTGTTTTAGATAATGTATTGTTAATAAGCATCAAGTGGACATCATCTACAACTACAAACAGGTGGCTGAACTCAGGGCTGCTATTGGACCCCTATCTGGACGCAGCTTAAAGTATTGCACAGATGCATGTCTAAGGAGATATCTAGTAGCTCGGAACTGGGATGTTGATAAATCCAAGAAAATGCTGCAAGAGTCACTCAAGTGGAGGTCAACTTATAAACCCGAGGAAATCCGCTGGGTAAGTTTGTGTTTGTGTGTCCCTGCTGGTTCCAACATAATTGATGATACCATATATAACATGTTAGTGAAAAAGCTTTTGGAGTTCTGATATTCATCATCTTAAGTCTAGCTCGTTATGGTCTTCATGGGATTCGATATTCTCAATAAGAATGCTAAATTTCAAGAAGTCAAATTTGAGATCCATTTGCACTTTCTTAAATTGATTAAGATCATATATTAAGTTTAGTGAATTCACGTAATTCCAAAACAAAGATGATACAATACCTTTGGCATATAAGGAAAGCTATCATTAATATTATTAATCTGTATTTCCATTTGAATAATTTTCTACAACCAGTCTCAAGTAGCACATGAGGGTGAGACAGGCAAAGCCTCCATATCAAACTTCTGCGATCGACTTGGGAGGACTGTGCTTATAATGAGGCCAGGGAAGCAGGTTTTATCCATGATTTACTTTCGTTAAGCCCATATGCAGTTAAAAAGGCTTTATTGTGTATAATGAGTTAACATTTCTTTTGGTTTTGAACTTACAATCATTTTGTCAGAACACGACAGCATCAGAAAATAGCATCAGGCATTTAGTCTACCTGATGGAAAATGCTATCCTTAATCTTCCTGAAGGTCAAGAACAGATGTCATGGTTGCTAGACTTCGATGGGTATTCGCTTAGTACTTATATCCCTATCAAAATAGCACGTGAAATTATTTACATTTTACAAAACCACTATCCAGAAAGGCTCGGTGTTTGTATTCAGTACAATCCACCAAAAATATTTGAGGCATTCTTCAAGGTTTGTCCTCCTGCCCTGCAAGTGATCTCTGTTCTGCTTCCCTTTTGAATGAGTTGTTTTATTTGTACTCATTCAAAAAAATGTCAATCAACCACCGGAGAATGCATGTGTTAGATGGGAATTCACATTGGTTAGTGGGGAAACAAGAGCACTGCAGTGTTAACTAATAATATTGTCACATGATTTCCCCCGGTCATATACACCCCAGTCATTTGCACGTGAATTCTCAGTCGACAACATTATCACTTACAACATCAATTCCCTCGATACCCCCTCACCAACATGAATTCTCTATCATTATGCATGCATCCCCAGTGGTCAATTCAACATAATTCTTGAGTGAGTACAAATAACATTTTTGCTTTTGGATGGGTTTATTCTAGTCTGTAAGTGGAAGGATATGCATCCTTTAGTTTTGCTAATCTTTATAGTTTTCTAAGTGTATTATGCCCTGTGTAATTTAGTACAATTTCCAATAATTTAGTAAGCACCAAACCGGATAATTTTAGTCAGATTTTGGTTGGCTTTGATGTTTTAGCACAGTCACTCATTTAAACTATGTGTAGCTATTCTTGAGGATCATTCATATTCGTTTAGACGTTGGTTTGTTCCAAATTCTTCCCAGCCGAATTTGGTTTCCCGAGTCACTTTGGTAAAAGTAAATAGAAGAGTGGGTTATACACCCAAAAGTGTCCTGAGAATTCGAATTCTTCTTCTTCTGTTAGTAAAACCAAACAAGCACCAAGTTGATTCTATCAATAATCTGTCTTCCTTCTTTTAAAAACTTACCAGCAGGTGACCTCAGATGGGATTTTCTTTCCAATTTATGTCCATATATATTGCTATATGTACATTACACATATGGCTGCATCTTGGTTTTGGTCAACACAGGATGTGTTTGAATTATGAATTTTTAGCAGTCATTTCTTCTATTTAACTGTTTATTATACTTTCATTCTATAGGTTGTCAAACATTTCCTTGATCCCAAGACAGCCCAGAAAGTGAAATTTGTATATCCTAATAATAAGGACAGTGTGGAGATCATGAACTCACTCTTCGACTCGAAGAATCTTCCTAGTCAATTTGGGGGACAAGCTACTTTAAAGTATGACCACGAAGAGTTCTCACGATTGATGCTTGAGGAGGATGTGAAAACTGCACAGTTCTGGGGCCTTGATGACGAGAAGCCACTTTACTCTAACAATGGTCAACGTGGGGGAGAGGTTGCATAAGAACTAGTGCATGCTTAACAAAGGAAAATATGGACACAAGCCTGGAAATAACCACAATTTAGTGGCTAATAATTATGAACGTGCACAAACGATATTTTAACTCATTGATATTCGAACTACTTATCAGTGAGTTTCTCTAGATTATGTAAAACAAAGATCATGTGGATTACAAGTTCAAAACTAGCACCCGGTTCGTTTGGCAATTAGGCTAGTGTCGGTGTCTAGAATAATTTCTATTTCTGTAAAATCAATATAAATCAAGCACTCGGTTCCTTTAAAGAGTTTCTGAAATAAATCAAACGTTGGTATAGTTTGTGGTTATTAGTTGCTTATACTTGAATTATATGTGAGCAATTGAAAAGATTTCTCCAATGAAAAACCTGAATAATTGAACGATAACATAATAGATTGGATGCAGACGACAGTAGAGAACAGCACTGATATTAAATATTGCCATTTATCACACCAAACGGCATGGTGCTTGCTTTCAACCGAAAGACAATAAGGTGTCCATCATGAACTTGAAGGGCGAGTCTATCCACTGACATACTGATGAAAATCTGCAGTAAAGGTAACAAAACTTCACATAATGACATCTAACTAAATTTACATACATACCACACATACTAAACAGATTGTGGGGTTGGGAAGAGGAGGACAGATACATCCATGTAATCAAAGAACTAAAGCTTCTTGAAAGGCCATTCCCCATCAGGGTGACTTCCAGAGCGATGATGACTGTTTCTTATTGCATTCATCAGCTGTGAACGCCCTTAGCAGTAGTTATTATGCAGACATACATTTGCTTGCTTACAGTTCATTGGAACAGAGGCACTCATCCACAAGCTGGCGCAGGTTTGGATTCTCCAAGGCAGCAGCGACTCTCTCTTTATCATTTAACTGCTTGTTGACTGCAAGAAGAAAATTTGTTGAATTATTAGAAGGGAAACAACAACAACATGTAGGGATCAAGGGGGTGCAGGGATCAAAGTGAAGTTGTGTTATGATATGGCTGAGCATAATCATTTTTGTAGACAATAGGATCATAAGAGTATTAAGTGTCACTCAGGATGGAGTCTACCCTAAATCCTGATGTTAAATACTGAAAAAGAAAGGAAAAATAATGCGAGAAAAGAGTGGGGATGGGGGGTTAGTTTAAATGTTATTTTCTTATAAAAAATTTTAAACTTGACCTGATTCTTCATCTGCATGAGATCCTGGAGACACTTTGATGTCCACCTGCAAAGAGGAATTTGAATGGTAGATGAGATAACAACCAGGCAGAGGACAATTATGACATGATCTAAGCAGAGTGGAAGCAACTTTTCAACATTGAGAACTGTAATTCATACAAAAAGAAAGGAAAGCCCGTAGGTGATAAGGTATTCAAGAGAAAGGGTGAAGAAACTAACACTACCAACCAATTTCAAATGAATGAAATTACACACAGCAATGGCAGGATAAAAAAACTAAGGATATGTTTGGTTGGTGTTCCGGAGGTATTAATATCAAACGTACGCCTTGCCGATACTCTTGGTCGAGGCTCCTTCTCAAAGGCCAAGAAGAGCCGTGAAATGACAAGAAGGCATAGCGTGCACCAGTGGGCAACCTCAGATTGGTGACTTGTATAGGGGAGGGAGAGGAGCCAACAAAATCACGAAGCATGGCCAAAGATAGGTGATGAGACAAGTGTTGTGACGTTGTGACAAGACAGTGCATGAGTCAAGGTATAGGCCAAAGCGTGGGTAAGAGCATGAGTCAAGCATGGGTTGACGTCAGAGTAGGTGAAGTGAGGGGGAACTATAAATATCAGGAAGAACAATGGAGAGGGGTTGGCTCAAAAAGAGGAGAGGAAGGGGAAGAGAAAAGGAGAAGATATACACCACACGGGAGTTCTACGGGAGTTCTTCTAGCTTATAGGGAAATCCAAACCCGACCCCAAAACAGTTGGGGATAAAAAATTTGGTTAAAAATTTCATGAATTAACTCCATGTATAAAATCATACATAGAGAGAATTAGAGAACTTTGGAATAGTTTTCCATCTACAAATTTTGGTTCAAAGGTGAGAATCGAATATGAGACCTCACATTTAAAGGATGTATGAGACAACCATAACTACTAGGTTGTGAGCTCAACTATGAATACATATTTTTAATACAACTCATACGGTTCATTGTCATTATAACATGATATATCAAAGTAATAACGCAATGAAATGTAAGAATTAAACTAAAAATGAGTATAATATAGATTTAATCTCTATACGTAAGCAATCATTTTCAATTTAATTTGGTCTTTATCTTTTATAATAACTTTATGCTGAACAATTATTATAACGGCAAGTCGGCAGATGACAATATGAACAAAATTAAAAAATAATTATGATGTTCCTAACACTCATGTCTATAATTTTCTCATTAGATGCATTCAGGGATTAATTAATCTTGATAGGAATGTGGAGTTTGGTCACATTCATCGTGAAAGCTAATAGATATGCAGATTTTTTAGCTAAATTTCGGTAAAAACTTTCTTTGAGAATTATATTTTTTATATAGAGATTGAAAATCAGCATCAGAGTGCGGAGTAAATTATTATCTGTTACTAGTAAATAACTGCTTCCCTGATTTATAGAAGAGTAAAGATTCATAGTATAAAAAATAAAAATCATTACAAACAAGAAAGTCTAATGAATTATTTGACATCAGTTTCAGGAAAGCCTGCCATGGTTTCTGCCGAAGCTGTCTCCATAAGACCTGTTGATTTCGACCAACCACATTAAGGAGTATGGATTGGCACGAAAAAATTTCGTACTATATGGCAATACCCTCCGAAAAATATGGAAATGTTGCTTTGATACTTCGACATTACAACATTGATGTAATTCCACAAGCAATGGTTATTTTTCAGAGGGTCCACTCCAGTACAGAAAACCAATTGGCAGCATACAAAAAATTCCAGTAACAAAGCGATGCATGATTTTATCTGTTCAATGTGCAACAATACGAGTTTAATTCAATTGACAGTGGGAGAAAAAGAAGAGAAAGCAAAACAAGAGCGACAATTTAACAGAGGGAGCAGAAGGAGCCACGTGGCAGACAAAAGGGTTTCAGAGAGGGAACAGAACAGACCTTGTAATGAGGTGGGAAGCAGTGCTTCAGTTTAACTCTCAGACAAAGACCGATAACGGTGGCCATGCTGCAGTGCTGCACGGTCGGCGTAAAAGTTATCCTAAAAAAAAATAAAAATAAAAATGGGAATTCATAATTCAACATAAATGTTTTAATAAATAAATCCAAAAGATGAGAAAATAAAAAACACATTAAATTAAAAGATAAAACTCACAAAATCCGACCCAGTTTATCATCGACGGTGATAGATTCCTCGGAGAGAACACTGAGCTGTTCCAAGGAATAAGGATGTTCGGGATCCCTAATATCCCTCACGAAATTTGCCAAATCAAAGTCAAGGATTCGCAGAATTAAACTTTAGCGCACCAACTCAATTCAATTACAGTTCAACCCATCACTAGAAAATTATTGTACTAGCTAGCTATATATTTCGCATTTTTTTTTTCTTCTAAATAAAGGAGAGAAATAAAAGGATATCATAGATATCGAGGGGATCAACGGCATCGTCGGAGTGAGGGTCTTCGGAGCGAGCGATCCTCTCCTTCTTGGCGTGAACAACAGGGTTCGCATTGATCAGACCCAGCGTCATCTTCTTCTTCCTTTCTCAAGTCACGAGCTTCCCTTTTCTCTTTCTTTCCACTTCCAGTGATCAACGCGCACGAATTGGATTGAATGCTGATCTTCTTCACTCCGTGCTTACACCCCCTTTTTTCCACTTCGTCAGCTTATAAAAATGTTTTCTTTTTAGGCTGTTCTAATTTTTTTTTTCAAATAAAAATATTTCCTTGTTTGACGTGCCGCTTTATATTTTTGTTTGTTATTTTGCTATTAGAGAAAACAATTTTGAATTTTTTTTTTTTATAATGGATATCATCAGTCATCATGCTACATCTAGTTGCACATAACGTGGCAAGAATAAGTTGAAGCCCCGTTTCCAAACAAAGATGTTTGGTACGTCATCGTCCAACGGAGGAAAAAATGATATTATATGCAGCTTGTTCACGTTCAATGAATGCAATTGGTTGGTCTTGGCTGAAATAACTGTGTACTTATATTTATTGAATCACTAGACCTTCAACCAGGTCCCGTAGCTCAGTTGGTTAGAGCGTTGGTCTTATGAGCCGAAGGTCGCGGGTTCGAGCCCCGCCGGGACCACCTCTTTTATAATATGTAGCAAACTTTTCTGTTCAGGTTTCTTACCGTCCTATTTTCTTCTGTGCCCGTGGAACCATTAATTATGTACAATTGCTGTAAAACTCCTCCTACCTAGATAATTTTTCCTTCTACCGATATATTTTCATAAAAGGTAATTAGGTTCAAGCATTTGAGATTGTAGAGGAAGCATAATTTTCTCGATATTGATTACTCTATACTCATTATTTGAACTTGAGATCAAGGGGAAGTTCCTTAGATAAAATTTTACATGTGTATGTAACACTAGAAGGATATACTAGTATTTAACAATAAAGTAGTATTTTATATAGAAATGTAAATTAAATGTGGATATTTACTTTTTTGTATTAAACTATGCGGGTATTTACTAAAATGTCAATTTTATTAGATATGAGCATATACATGGTGCTTCATGACGATTTATTTATTATTGAATTTTGATTTTCACTTGACTCGTGTATAATAATTATGTAACATGGCGTTTCCTTATATCAGATCATGTTCGAAGCTCACAAACACATCAAGATAATATGTTTCAATTCCTCAAGCAATTGATGACCGAAGAAGGCACATGGAATGAAAACATCATCGGCGAAAGTTTTGAAGCCCCAATTGCAAGAGCCATTTTCATAATTGAACCAATAGGAGAAGGGGATAAATTGATGTGAAAGATAGAGAGAAATAGTATTTACTCAGTTAATTCGAGATACAAAAATAGGCTTTTTCCTACTTCCACCCTTCAATCGAAGCTTTGCCATCTCAGTGTGCAAATGGGAGACTGTGGTAAGTCAATCTGGTCACTAAAAGTTCCATTGCATGGAGGAGTCCCTGTTAGGAGCTACTTGAAGGAGAGGATTCCCAGAATCGATGAGTGCTCTTCAGAGACAGAGATGGTGATCCATTGCCCTGTCCTGGCCCTCATTCGGCTCAAATCTAGAGGAAGGTGAATATCCAATCACAAGGAAGCTTCAACAATCAAAAACCCTTCTGGAGTTGGTGGCTGGAGTTGATGGAGACTTTACGGAGAAACCCCAGTGATTCTCTCCCCCTAACCTCGTTGCGTTCGTCATCTGGAGGTTTTGAATCTCGAGGAATGAAAAAGTTGTTAAAGGAAAGGATAAAACCCTCAATTATCCTTGGTAATTAATAAAGATCTAGATGATGAATTTAGTGGGACAAACACAATCTTTTCTTCCCTCCCTTTGAGATATTCGTTTTGGTGTTTTGTTACACTATTTTGGGTTAGCCCGCTTGACCCACTCAGATCCTATTTAGATCACCACTTGTTCTATTTGCTCTGGAATAAAATTATCTATCTTTGTCAGAAAAATAATAATAATAATAATATTTGATTATGTATATATATAATCTTAGAGCTATGACTTAAAAGTGTGTAGTTAAATTGAGTAAAGTTTCTAAATATCATTTTTTTTATTTATGCATTAAACAATAAGAATACAGAAAATTTGATACAAGTTTTGCCATCCTATACAATATGTCATACTCTTTGGCGATATGTTGAAAGTAAAAGTTATGCAATTTGTTATAATCAGATATTCTTAATTTATGCTAGAATATTTACAATCATTAACACAATATTTCTTTGAAAGACAAACTATTCCCTAAAATATCAATATATTGAAAAATTAATTTCTAAAATATATTTTCTTTGCACTAACAGAGTCCATTAGCAATAATAGAGTAGACCAATAATGGGGTACCACATTTATAAATTCAAACCTGTTTTAAGGATTAGTTTATCAGCATATTAATCTTTACCAATTAAAATCTTAATATATATTGGGGTGGAAGTAAAAATAGAGTCAATTCTTCATAGATTAAGTTCATATATAATTTTAAACATAAAACTCATCCAATAAAAAATATATATTTTTAACTCTTAGTCAATCATATCCTAAAGCTCTTTTGACACAACTAATAGTATTACAGCAAAGCTGATCAATCTTTTAATATTATATGATATTTAGAATGGCATTGTATAAAATATTGACACAAAGTATAAGACAAAAAATCTGTTTCGACAAAAATACCTTTATTTAAAAGCTAACATATTTATTTCATTTTTTATATTATATTAATTTTAAAAATTTAAATCCTCCCAAGAATTTAAAAAACTCATGACCAGTAACAAAACACAGAATTAGAATTTAGAAGCAGGGGAAAGACTTAACTATAGTAACTAATATATGGTATAATGTAAATGAATAATAGTGTAAAATAATTTTATACAGATATCGCATCAAAATTAAACTTATAGTAAAATTAACCATAAATTTGGCAAATTTATTTTATGGATATTGCGATTTCAACACTTAAATATAAATAATTAATTAAAACACACACTCTATTATTATTTAATATAATAAATTGAGACGTCCAATTGTGACTTCTAATAACAATTGCCTTTATATTATTGACGATCAATACCGTTTGCTGCTGGTGCTTCTTTCGTCGCCTGGTCAGGTGCGTAGAGTGCAGTGAAGAAGGCGAGTAAAAGTTTCACGTCGAAAAAAAATGTCCGAATGAAGAATTAAGTGTAAAAAAATAAAAAGGGCGGAAGGAAGGATGGTGCACAGCGCCTACGACTGCGTGGAGCTGGTGTCCGATTGCCCCTCCAAGATCGAAGCCGTCGAATCGTACGGCTCCAAGCTCCTCCTCGGTTGCTCCGATGGATCTCTCCGCATCTACGCTCCCCAATCCCAATCCCAATCGCAATCGCAATCGCACTCGCTTCACAGCGAACCTTACGCGCTCGAGAAGAACCTCACCGGCTTCGCGAGGAAGCCTCTCGTATCCATGGAGGTGCTCGAGTCCAGGGAGCTCCTCCTGTCTCTCTCCGAATCCATCTCCTTCCACAGGCTCCCTTCCTTCGAGACCATCGCCGTCATCACCAAGGCCAAGGGCGCCAACTCCTTCTCCTGGGACGACCGCCGCGGGTTCCTCTGCTTCGCCCGCCAGAAGCGCGTCTGCATCTTCCGACACGACGGTTCGTTATTCCGTTACTCCACTCTCTCTATTCATTCAATTAGGAACGGAATCAGTTATTATTTTCTGTTGCAACTGATTGGAATGCGGGGTCGCTTGTGATTGTTGTTGTGTGCAGGTGGAAGGGGATTCGTGGAGGTTAAGGATTTCGGTGTTCCGGACGTGGTGAAGTCCATGTGCTGGTGCGGCGAGAACATCTGTTTGGGGATTCGAAGAGAGTACGTCATTCTCAACGCTACGAGTGGCGCTTTGTCTGAGGTGTTCACTTCTGGGAGACTTGCTCCGCCTCTGGTTGTTTCTCTCCCTTCCGGAGAGCTTCTTCTCGGAAAGGTATCTGCTATTTAACTTCCTTTGAATGTGAATGTGATGATGATTTGGCAATTAGTAACCCCTTGCAATGTCAATGTTACTTGGTTAGATTCTGTGTTCTGCTGTATATTACTGGTTTTCTTTTGTTATTGGCTATAATGCATGGATACTTCAAAATAGTCGACGTAACCGTATTGGATACATATTGTATTTTACAGTATCTTTTAAATATTTTTAGTTGTATTTTACATATTTTTAATGTAGTTTATATCATATTGTACTCGTATCATATTGGATACTCATACTAGTATCCGTGAAACATTTTTTCAGGAGAATATTGGGGTATTTGTGGACCAAAATGGGAAGCTTCGTCCGGAAGGTAGGATTTGTTGGTCAGAGGCACCAACTGAGGTTGTAATTCAGAAGCCGTATGCTGTGGCTTTGCTGCCGAGATTTGTGGAGGTAACTGAGTGTCCGTAAAAAAATGAATTTCCGGCTTTTTCTTGTTGTAAAAGAGGTCAAGAATATTCTTATGCAGTTTGTTGTGTCTCGCAATTTGCAGATTCGATCTCTCCGAGCTCCATATCCGCTGATTCAAACTGTTGTTCTTCGGAATGTTCGCCATGTTTGCCAAAGCAGCAATAATTCCGTGATAATTGCTTTGGATAATTCTATTCATGGTCTCTTCCCTGTTCCTATTGGAGCTCAGGTATTGCAAATGTTGTGATATAACAGATATCTCTATTCTTTTGATGTGGGACCTGTTTCTGGGTTATAATGATGCAAATGACAAAACATTTAATAATGTCACTTCTTCTTATGATACATTGTTATCAAATTCTGTACTTGATCTTGTATGTTAACTGTTAAGTTGTTAAATCATTAGTTAAGGGTTTTGTCATTTCTTTGCAGATTGTCCAATTAACAGCATCTGGCAACTTTGAAGAGGCCTTGTCATTGTGCAAGCTCCTTCCACCTGAAGATTCAAGTCTGCGTGCTGCAAAGGAGGGGTCTATTCATATTAGGTTATTTGCTATTACGAGATTATTTCTTTTAATGAAACAAACCAGACAACTAGCCCTTATTAAGATGAATACTTTTTGGTATTTTATCATTTTTCTGAGCACTGGTTAGCTTGCAGTTTAAGTTTGGATTTAATACTCTTGCATATTAAGAACATGGTTAGATTTTATTATTTTTAGGAAATAATCTTTTTCTTTTTTTTCCTGACACTAAGATTTTGATTATAAGCTATTTTGTACATGCAATAAGCTAATCCAAAAACACACTACTAGCTAAAGTTCTAGTCTTCAATCTTGGGATTCATTTGTCATTATGATTGAAATAGATTAGCGCTCCTATTTGAGGTTTGGACTAGTTGTTGACTAACTGGAATTTGCATCAACATGATCATGATAGCTCATGTAAAGGACTACAATGTCTAATGCTTGTTACATTTATTACTTGGTGTTCCTTGTAAAAGATTAGCTTCCTTTAGGTAGTTTTTGGATATTATATAGACTCCATGTTTCAGCTTTATATATTTGTTAATATTGTTTAGATATTGACATGTGAGCTGAAGTGCATAAGTTCATTTCAACTACTTTGTTCTAGCCCTGTAACATTGGTAAAGAAATGGTTTATGGACCATTGATGTGGGTGATCTAATGATGCCTACAGTAATGTATGTAATAATAAGGTTAACTTTGTCTGGTGGAAGTTTTTGCTTTTTGAGCATTTATATTTAGTTGCTAGTATTTCTTTTATATTACATGAAGTTCAACTATCAATGATTGCTTTCTTTCCTTCTTTTCTTTTTTTTTTTTTTTCGGTTGTGTTGTTAAGTGTGTTTGTCTCATGTTGCAGATATGCTCACTATCTTTTTGATAATGGGAGCTATGAGGAGGCAATGGAACATTTTCTGGCATCTCAAGTAGACATAACCTATGTGCTTTCTATGTATCCGTCCATTATCCTTCCAAAAACAACTATTGTTCATGAACCAGAGAAGTTAGAAATTTATGGGGATGCTTCATATCTCTCCAGAGGTTCTTCGGGTGTGTCAGATGATATGGAGTTTCCACCAACATTTCATATGTCTGAATCTGAAGAGAATGCAGCACTTGCACTTGAATCCAAAAAAATTAGCCATAATATGCTTATGGCTCTCATAAAATATTTACAGAAGAAGAGATTTAGTTTTATTGAGAAGGCTACTGCAGAGGGAACTGAAGAAGTTGTTTTAGATGCAGTTGGGGATAACTTTGCATCCTACAATAGGTTTAAGAAAACAAACAAGGTAAATTAGACTAGTTTTTATTTTATATTTGTTTTTCTTAGTTATTTAATGTACCTCCAATGTGTGATGACTGATGACAACCATTATGGGGAATGGGGTAGATTTGTTAAACCTTACAATTCATACCTTTCAGTTGGAGGCCAATTGGTTAGTTTTATGGTTTTATAAATGGTTATTGACAAAAGAATGGACCTACCAAAGTAATGTGGATTTCTTAATAGAACGACTACAAGAGTGGTGGTGAAGCTGCGGGACATACGATGCCCTTAATATTGTTTCGAAAATATTGTTTCGAAATATTATGTGGTTATTAATAATAATTTTCGTTTCTATTTATACCTTGTTTGATTGTTGAAATTTTCGGCGTCAGGGGCGTGGTAGTATACCCATTAGTTCAGGAGCTCGTGAGATGGCTTCAATATTGGACACTGCTCTACTCCAAGCATTACTTCTTACTGGACAATCATCTGCTGCTTTAGAATTGTTGAGAGGTCTTAACTACTGTGATTTGAAAATATGTGAAGAAATACTTCAAAAAGGCAACCATCATGCTGCTTTGTTAGAACTTTACAAGTGCAACTCAATGCATCGGGAAGCTCTTGAACTTCTTCACAAATCGGTGGAAGAGGCAAAGTCTAGCCAGTCTGAAATTACCCCTAGGTTTAAGCCCGAGGACATTGTTGAGTATCTCAAGGTAAGCTTTCTATTTGGTTGACAATGTCGTTCATATTTTTCTCTTCTAATATTTAAAAGGCTCTCATCACAAATCTTTTTTACTTCCTTAAAGACTAGCTAGCTGATTCAGAATATTGCTTAGCATTTAGGAACCAGTAGTCTCTGAAATCTGAATATATGAGATTCTGTAATCTGTAATCAGATAGAAAGTCCACATTGCATGCTCCACAACAATTGTTAGCATATTTAATGGGCCTTGTATTATAACATTAAGTTCTAGCCTTCATGGAGATTATTCGAAGGTATTGTTCTTCTGCTTTATTTGATAGTGTTGATCAGATGACATTTTGTCATCAAGCATATGAAACTATTTTCCCTGTAGCACTCGTATGCTGACAATTTTTTTAGTGGTTTTTCTTGTAATGGCTGATTCATTTATTTCCTTCTTATGGTGTCTAGCTATACTGTAAAATGATGTTGGTTTAGTCACTTATGGTTTAAAGAAAAGATGTATTAAATTTCCATTTTGCATGGACTTAAGTTTGCCAAAAACCTCCAAATTCTTGAAGTTGTTATCTAATTCCATTGTGCAAAAGATAATTTTGATTCAAGGTTTTTAACTTGGTTAATTTCTAATGCAGCCACTATGTGGGTCAGACCCCATACTTGTTCTAGAGTTCTCGATGCTTGTTCTTGAAAGCTGTCCATCCCAAACTATTGAGCTCTTTCTGTCTGGAAATATTCCAGCAGATATGGTGAACTCGTATTTGAAGCAGCATTCTCCCAACATGCAAGCTACTTATTTGGAGCTCATGCTTGCTATGAATGAGAATGCCATATCTGGCAATTTGCAAAATGAAATGGTGAGGACTTCTTGCATCTTATTCAATGGTTGTAGGGACTAAAGCAGTTCTACTTTTAAATTTCTTTTTCCAAGGCATGTTGTAATGATTCTGAATTCCAGCTTCTTTATTGTCAGCATAATTGTTGTATAATTAATAGTAACAAAATTCTGTATTTACTTGTTCTGTGATGTAGGTAAACATCTATCTCTCTGAGGTGCTTGATTGGTACGCTGATTTAAGTGCTCAACAGAAATGGGATGAGAAAGCTTATTCCCCGACAAGGAAAAAATTGTTGTCTGCTTTAGAGGGCATATCAGGCTATAATCCGGAGGCTTTGCTGAAACGTCTTCCACCAGATGCTTTATATGAAGAGCGTGCAATATTGTTGGGAAAAATGAACCAGCATGAACTGGCATTATCGTTGTATGTTCACAAGGTATATCAACTATCAAGTATATATAATCTTCTATTTACTGTGAAGTTTGGATTCACTGATTCAGTCATTTCTGATATCCCTAATGCATTTAAGCCATTGCTTCAAATGCGAGTGTATCATGTAAATCATGGTTTTTCTGACATATATTATGGGAATAAACTAGTGTTCCTTTCAATTGTAGCTACGTGTTCCAGATATGGCATTGTCTTATTGTGATCGGGTGTATGAGTCTATGCACCAGCCATCTGTAAAATATCCCAACAACATATACCTTACACTTCTGCAAATCTATTTGAATCCTCGGAGGACAACTGCAAGCTTTGAAAACAAAATTACAAATCTGTTTTCCCCACAGAATCCAGCCATTCCAAAAGTTGGTTCGGCAACATCAATAAAGTCTAAAGGAGGCCGAGGGAGCAAGAAAATTGCTGCAATAGAGGGTGCAGAGGACACAAAATTTAGTTTGAGCAGCACTGATAGTAGCAGGAGTGATGGTGATGGTGATGCAGATGAATTTAGTGAGGGTGGTTCTACTATCATGCTTGATAAGGTCCTTGATTTGTTGAGCCGCAGATGGGATAGAATAAATGGAGCCCATGCCCTTAAACTTTTACCAAGAGAGACTAAATTACAGGTATCCATTGCTTGTTGGTGCTCCATAGCCAGAGAACACACATCAGTTCTTTTTACTGCTCCTACTTTTTTCCAGTAGGAGTTCTGTTCCACAAAAGTTTACACATACACACACAAATGCATATGTATATATTGGTGATTGAGAGAGTTTATATTTATCCGATTGTTTAGTCTCTTCAATCTGGTAAAAGGCGTATCAATATCTGCAGGACTTGCTTTCATTTCTTGGACCACTTCTGAGAAAATCTAGTGAAATGCACCGTAATTGCTCAGTGATCAAGAGCTTGAGACAGAGTGAGAACCTTCAGGTAAGCATACATCTGGCATCAAAAGTTTTGTTTTATATTTTTTTTTTGTTTCACTGGCGGGGAGCGGAACTTATTAGTTCTTCCTTCTTAATGAATTTATTGTTCTATATTATTGCTTCTTACTAGCATGATTCAATGTGCTTTGCACAGGTGAAAGATGAACTATATAGTCAGAGGAAAGCAGCTGTGAAGATAACCAGTGAGAGCATGTGCTCATTGTGCCATAAGAAGATAGGGACTAGTGTTTTCGCAGTCTACCCTAACGGGAGCACTCTCGTGCACTTTGTCTGTTTCAGAGATTCTCAAAATATGAAAGCTGTAACCAAAGGGTCTCAATTGAGGAAGCGATTATGAAAAGGAATAACCACATATATAAATTGGTGTTCCTGTTGCCTTGTGGCTTGTTTGAGCTTTTCTTAATCCAAGTATTTGTTTTCCAAAATCAGTTTGTTTTTTAGTTTGTTCTTGTGAAAAGTGAACTTTTGTTTTTTGGGGTCTTTTGAGACTTGATATATGAAGTGAAGTGCGAGTGTGCTTCTATTTTATTTTCTTTTGTGATGTAAATATGGGCTAGAGTTCAACACATTTCTTTATTTTGAGCATTGAGAAGGAGCAGATTTTTCCCCTCCTTTTACTCCTCGGATATGTTTGGTTAGAGAGTAAAATTAGAGATAAAAATTACATAAATGAGTTTTATATTTTATATATTATTTTATACATAAAATTAATTTATATAATTTCTACCTTTACTTTTATCCCTTAATCAAACACATGCTCAATGTTGTATTATTCAGCATTAAAATGTCAATGTTAAATATCAATATTAAATGTACTCTTCCTAAACTCCTGCGACGTAATGGCTAGCTTTCTTATATTTATCACGTCTCCCCTTATAGTATATAAAAAGTGAAACGAATTTTTTAATGCCTTGAAATCACTAAAACGAAAACAATAAAAAGTTCTCACAATTTTTGTGGGAGCCACGTTTAATTAATTTTGTGTTTTTTAGTCCACCGTTTTTAATCCTTACTCTTATATTTCAAAGGAAAAGTCGCACTTGTAGAATTATTAAAATTTCATTGAGAAACTATTATTATTTAGTAGAGAGAAGCGTAAGTGATTTGTTTTTATTTATATTTAAATAATGATGTTTTGGAAGGAAAAAAATTGTGATCACATTAGGAAATATCCGTATAGTAATACATCTATGTTTAATGGAATAATGACATTGCACTAACCTCCCTTCTATTTGTCCAAGTAGCCTTTATCTCCCATAGATACATTGTTTATTGTACGATAGAGGGGAGGTCAGCGTAATAATTTTATAAACTCAGAGAAAATCGATGTAATGATTTCACAAACTCAAGGATCTTGTAAGGAAATTTTAAAATTAGAGGAGAGACGGTTTAAATTTCACCAAACCTTAATGGAGCTCAGGTTAATTTACTCTAAAAAGATTACATTAAAATTGAGATTTAATTTAATTTATATGCATTTTCAATATATATATATATATATATATTTATTTATTTATACAGATATTCTTCAACAAAAGCATTTGACTTAATCACACACAACACATCAAAAGTGTTACAAATGAAAGTATATGATTGGATAATTGTAAAATTATTTTACATTATCAGTGTATCAAAATTAACTTCATAATCAATCATTAAATATGTAATCTGCCAAAGTATCTTCCATTATATATACAGGCAAAATCACCACCCATCCCCCTCCTCAGGAGTGAAGCAAAGAAAGATGCAATTACATTTGCTATAATATGTTTCATTGAGAGCTTCTTGTTAGCAGATGGTCCCATGGTCTAGTGGTCAGGACATTGGACTCTGAATCCAGTAACCCGAGTTCAAATCTCGGTGGGACCTTAATTTTTTGCATTTCAATTATGTAAATCTATGGTTCGTTTGCTGCCTACTCTCAATGTATTTGTAGCTACTTTTAACAAATCTCTTAACTAATGACTTATTATTTTGGGTAATATTTCACATTTTTCATGCAAGCTTTTAAAAACATAACTCTCAATTTAAAGTTTTTATAGTTGAAAGACTAATATTCTCAGATACAATAACGGGTGTAAATGATGACCCTTCTTAACACCCTGTTTCTTCTCTGCACAAAATCATGGGAAGAACAATATTCTTTTCTATTAAATTATCTATTATACACATAGAAATGCAATTATAATTATTCGAATTAATACAGGCCTCATTGACTAAAGATTAGATAACAGACGAACAATAGATTATCCGTAAACCATTTTCTTTTTCCATGTTTCTTTTGATTTAAGGGTTAAACTAATGTTTAACAAAAAAAAAAGATTAAAATTAGTGGACATTTTTATGCTCAGATAGAGTGTATGAACTCTGAAAATGGAAAAGTTCTCATGTTCTAAAAGCATTATGTTTTGTTGAATAAAAAAGTTTGCTACAAGAAATACATAATTGTATAAATTATTAAATTAAATATAAAATACTAATTAATCAATTTCAAATCAAATGAGTTGCATGTGTAAGCAAGTTGTATCATAAAAGATTAAGGTTTAAGATCAGGAAAAAAATAATTATTAGAAGAATTTTTCATCACAACATAGTCCTAAAATTTAATCTCATTGTACTATCTATAAAGATACTCTAAAGACTGAAAAAAAAAAGTGACAATGGGTACAAAAACTCATAGCATGGCCAATTACATATATGAGCTCTATACCTCAAAAGGGTTAACAATTATTTCTAGTGTTGGATACTCTTCTTTGGAAAAAAAAAAAAAAAAAATCTAGAAAAACACCCAGCATGAGTTCTCTCAAAAAATGCCTACTTTGCAGCCTTACAACCTAGGCGAGGCCTAGCAAGATTGGTCGGGTGCTCCGCATAATGTCCTGCAGTTAAGAGTGCAAGATTCTGCAAACCTAGGCACTAAAGATAACCTCAATTTATAACAAGGTAGTGCTTGCAATCCTAAATTAAACCAATTAATAAATAACAAGTTGGACATTGATGCCTTCTCTCTGAACATGACTTGGGGAACCTTCAGTAGCCTCAGTGAAATGAGAACAGAAGAAAAAATGTGACACTGTCACTGGTTCCAGTTGGAATCTTTTGTTGTTTCCGGGTTTCTTTCTTTGTGGAAGTAGGAAGGCTTATAGATAAATAAATAAAAGAGTTTAATACTCTCTTGCTCTATCGACAAGAGTTAGGTGTCATGGTAAGCGAGTTGCACTTATAGAAATAAATCAAAGTTCAAACCTTGGAGAAGATAATTGTTAGAAGAATTTTTAATTGGGACATTAACTGTCAGTTTAATTTTAATACACTTACAATATAAAACATTCTTACACTGAAGAGTAAGCATCAACCGAAGCTCCATGAATAATAGGTTATCAGTGAAGCAACTATATAATTTAAAACACGCGTTCACTAGAGTTTCATTCGTCACCTTGCACGGTTCCAACTTTATCAACCTAAGGAAATGTGGAACGGTGCCGGAGTAGTGAGAATCGAGATCATTTAATTAAACTTTCTTGAAGGACCATATAGTACCTAATACATTTTATTAAGAATATTAGTACGTACACGTTGCTGACTTGCTGTAAGTTCTTGATTATTCCAATCCACGTGTTATGTTCCGAGTCCTACGTTTCTCTTCAATCAAGAAGAAAATAGATTGAGAAGTTAAAAAACCATCAATGCCTTCATGTCATGTCCTTTTTTTGGTACTGCAAACTTGAATGTACTTCAGTTACGCTGATCATGTAAAACTAAAGAGATAAACAATGCACCCGTTTATTTTATTGCTGCCCTCTGTTAATGAGTTGTGAAACATTCATTCGTTGTTAGCAATTTGGAATGAAATAAATATGAAGGTTAAAATTTCATGTATTAGGTTGTCATACAATTTTGTTTCAAATTTAATCCATGAGATTTTCTTCATCTTTACCCCCCCCCCCCCCCCCCAATTCCAAACTAACCCCTAGTGAAAACAGAGAGTTGATCATAATAAATTATCTAGTGGAAAATAAAGTTACCTTAACAATTCCAATACTATAAAAGTTAGTAACAGTTCAGTGTCTCCATCCTTTTCATGATAGTTTGTGCTTCAGAGATCACATGCCATTAAATTACAATAACAAACATGAGACGTTGGGACCAAAACCCTTATTGCTACTTTCTGGAGGAACACGATAAGACTTGAAAGGGAAGCAACTGACTAATCTTCAGAACTAATCCCTCTCTCTCATTAATCTACCAGCTGCCCCGATTATCATAGTATTATATAAGCACAGCATTTACAACTTGTACTTGTTTTTGACAAATTGTAAACTTTCCATATATAGTTTAAAATGGTGGACCAATTACTAGTTTTGCAGTGTCATTTTTCGAATTGAGTGTCCTTATAATATTCACATCAACAGCTTCCTACTTCATTGGGTTTCCCACTAGTCTTCTACCTAAGTACCTATTTCTTTCTCACCCATTTTAAGATGTCAAAGATTCTTTCTAATTCAGTGACTACTTGCCCAGGAGGGTAACTAACTTCTTTCTTTCCCATCTCATAGACTCATATCCTCCTCTAGTTTTTGTTGCAATGGCATCCAACGCGCTTTCATCTCCCAACTCCAGTATGAGATGGACAACCAAGAAGAACAAACTGTTTGAAAATGCTTTGGCAATATATGATAAGGAAACCCCTGATCGTTGGTACAACATAGCCATGTTTGTTGGAGGCACAAATGAAGTGGAAGTGAAGAGACAATATGAGAAACTTCTAGAGGACATCAAAAGCATTGAGTCAGGCAAGGTTCCATTCCCTGCTTACAGGAGAAATGCTGGATGCACCAGAGTAACCATCAGCAATGTGGAGAAAAGGTAACAGACATGAATCACTCATTAACAGCATTGAGGAAGCAAACTATATTTTGAGACTAGATTTTTCTATCAGTTGTTCCTATCTCATCGAAACTATTACTTTCCAATAAGTATGACTTCACTAATTACTACCATGCGGCAATTTTTGCATTACATCAGATGGGAATTACTCCCTAAAACTGATGATTGATCTTTCAATCCTCTACTTGCCTAGTTGGGGCAGACGTTAATCCTCATCTCACATGAGAAAAACATTTATGAGAAGAACTGTTTATAATAAGTCAATCTAGGACAATTAGTAAAAGTGGGATGCCATTCCCTCTTCTTAAACCATTGTCAAAACCAACTTTGGGTACAATCTATGTCAAAACTTAGATAATATAAGAGGCAGGAAAGTAGAGTGTAAATAGCGTCTTTATGATGAATGAACTATGTATTTTGCAGGCTTCGAAGACACAACTTTAATTATAATGAATGTCTGATTTAAAACCTACTGGATACCATTTCCTGTTTGTTTGCTAATTGTAATTTTTTGTTACAAATTATAAGCAGGCTGAGGGATTTGAAGCTGAAATGAAGAATGGCCTCGTAAGAGGAGAAGCACCGTGTTTCTAGAAGTCATTTTAACAATTATGAGTATCGAACATCAGTAACTTTGTATGATTTTCCTCATGACCCTTTTTCTTTTAGGTGTATGTAATAAATTTCTTCCATGCTTACTCTCCACCACTGCATCTCTTTGTTTATACAAGGAATGGTAAAAAGCTTAAATAAGCATTACTGAAACTTCTTATTTGACAATTTGAGCATTTGAATATCAAAAAATTCATATGAAGGCTGAAATTCTGCACGGGTGGAATGTTACGAACAGAGAAAGTAAACTTTGTCTTCAGTTTAAGATGCCATCCACAGACTGAAATATGTTAACTCACATGCAACCGCAAAGCGAAATCCCAATGGGCTACAGCGTTAAGTCTTAGTCCTTAGGTGCAGGTAAATTAAGTGTAGGCATGAATGACATCAAGGAAGAGACTAGGGAGTCCACAAGTCAAAAGACAAAAGTGGTCTTACTACCTATCAGTAAAGCGTCACAAATCCGCATGTGAAATGCAGATAAGAATGTTATTAACATAGTCCAGCAAAATCATGCGTTCTTAGTGTAATCATATCCTATAACATAATCAAATAGCAAGATATTCAGATCATAGAATACTATCATACATTATAAACTTTTTTGATACTCCAGCGATCTACTCAATTGTGATGCAAGAAAGCCTTCTAATTCCTCGTGGATGATTGAAGGGATAAAGAACTTTCACCTTTATTTGGGCTGTCGCTGTCTTTTCCGAAATTCTTTGATGCATCAATTATCTGTTTCAAATAAGATAAAATTTATCACCTACAAGTTACATCAGTGTGGACATCAGAACTTCAAAGAACGCATATATCATTCCACGGTCAAAAATTTCACCTTTTGGATTGTGTTTCTCAAGCATGTCCTGTGTTCATCCATAGAAGCATGGATAAATTCATGAATGTGATCTCTTAAACTAGACACGAAGCTCCCACTCCCAGACTTGTTCCTTTGGCAGAATAAGTTCCTTGGTGCTGGATTGACCGCTACTTTCTCATCAACCTGTTTGTCCTTGGAAGCCATTCTTTCCAGCACCTGCCACAAAGTTAATCCAGTCACCATCAGCACAATTACATATAAAATGAGATTTCCCACCAATGTTTCTTATTTTTTCTTTTTTTGCTTTTTTGCCTTTTGGATTATCATAATTTATTCATTCATTATGATATATGATATCACAATTACTCCTTATTACTATCATAATAATTTTATACATGACAAGTTGACAACTCAACAGCGAAAACTTGACTTCGGAGAAGATTTCAGAACTTAATCATCACAATGAATTTGTTTTTTCTCTTGTATAAAATTCATAGACAAACAGCACCAAATCACAGATTTTCTAAACTGAACTCCAAACAGAACTACACTAACAAAGAGGCAAAGTCATCAGGTCATAATACTATCGCGAGAAAATTAATCGGTGGAAAGACCACACTCATGTATCGGGAAAAAGAACTTTATAGGTAAGTTTAACAAAAAATAAAATAATAAATTAAAAAAAATTGAGAAAGAAGAGGACGAATGGAGACTTACTTTGCGGTGGATGAATGTAGCAAGAGAGAGGAGTGAGGTGGCGGACGGAAGTGATTATTTCGTTTCCAGCGAGACACTCACTAACGGGCCACGGCGGCAAAGCGACTGTATTGTTATTTTACAGGCCCAAGCCCGTTTTCCAAAACTTCACAGCCCAGTGCCCAAAATCTGATATTGCACACGCACACCTTAGCCAAGAAAATGAATATCGATCTGAAAAAATATCAGGAAGCAGTGAATCCACAACGTCTTCCAAAGATGTACGGCATACAAGATTTAAGACTATATCATCACCCTTTAAATGGTGCACTATACTCATGTTTATAGGTTTAATTAATCCGTCAGTCTTTATAGTTTTATCGAATTTTTAATTGAGTCCCTATATTTTAAAAGTTTTCAATTGGGTCCCTATAGTATATTATATTTTTCAATAAGGTCCCTGCCGTTTTAAAAAAATGGAATATTCCACTCCTTCTCACTGTTCACATAATGGCAGGGACCTAATTGAAAAATTTTATACACTACATGGGACTTAATTAAAAATTATAAATTTGAAGAATAATTAAACTTTTAAAATATGTATTTTACTTTCTTTTAATACATTTGATTAAAGTAAAAAAAATATCTACACATTGAGTGCTCAAAATAAGCAAAAGAAAAATTATTTTATTTAATTTTTTCAAAATAATGAATAAAAAAAGTATTATTTCTCTCCCAATGATATGATCAAATAAGTAAAAATATTTTTAATGTAATAATAGTGTAAAAGATATTTCTATTATCATTCAATTAAATTATTTTATTTATATGATCTTTTATGTAGTGAATGTGAAACCTAACTAAATTTATATACATAATAATATATAATTGGATGCTAATATTAAAAAACACTTTTGCAAACTATTATTGCATCAAAATTGAATTTAATAATTGATTTTATGTCACATAAATACTTAAAAATAGTAATAAATGAAAATTAAGAATTAAATTTTAATACACTATTAATAATATTTATATATATATATATAAGCAAAACTATTTGACTCATATATTACAAGTAATCTCTACATTTGAATATATATTTTATTTAATTTAACATTTCACATATTTATAGATATGAAATTTAGTTTAAATTAATGTCTAATATTTTATAATCATAAACAAATAAATACAATTATATCACTACCTATGAAGAAACATACGTGTTGACTTTGTGAGCCATACTTGTTTTCCAAGCATAACCTATGCTCTCATGTTTGGCCTGTTCATCTTTTTTTCCGTTTTTCATTTAGAATTTTCTAATATAGGTTGAATAAAATTTTTAATTGGTATAGCTTTAATTGTAGGTCTATATAGGTTTGCATGTACAACAAAAATAGCATATATGGTATATCTATGGCAGGAGCAATAATTACGTTTCTCTAATTGTCCTTGCATTACTTGACGCCATACATCAGTCATATTATTATTATATAGTGGTTGCTTAATAAAATGATTTTTTCCTGTAGCGAAAGGTATTGGCTGCATCGCAAGATTAGAGTATGTTTAGTTTGGAATTAAAAATATTTGTAATTGTGTATCATAAAAAAAATTAATAATTTTTTATGGATGATATTTATATATAATTTCATATATAGAGTTCATCTATAAAATTTTATATCTTATTTTTATCGTTTATCAAACATTCTCTAAATAAAGAAAATCTTGTGTTTAGTTGAAAAATAAAAATTAGGAAGGAACTCTATAAAGAAATGTTATGTGCAGGTAAAATTAAGAAATTTGTTAGTTACTTTTTCCATGATTTTCACTTAAGAAATTAAGAAACATTATTTTTACTTATTTGATCATCTCATTAGGAAAGAAATAATACTTTTTTACTCATTATTTTGAAAAAATTAAATTAAATAATTTTTCTTTTGCTTATTTTGAGCACTCAATGTGTCGATATTTTTTTTACTTTAATCAAATGCATTAAAAGAAAGTAAAATACATATTTTGAAGGTTTAATTATTCTTCAAGTTTATAATTTTTAATTAAATCCCCTATAGCATATAAAAATTTTCAATTAGGTATCTGCCGTTATGTGAATAGTGAGATGGAATGGAATATTCCATGTTCCAATGAAATATTCCTTATTCCAATGGAATATTCTTTTTTTTTAACGGCAGGGACCTTATTGAAAAATCTAATATACTATAGGAACCAAATTGAAAACTTTTAAAATGTAGGGACCTAATTGAAAATTCGGTAAAACTATAGGGACTAACAGATTAATTAAACCTTATAAATATTATAGGTCGAGTTGATTCATAATATTATCCTTGTTATATTGATTTTGTTTTTTGTAATGTGATTATTATATTGATTTGAACACTTACGTCGTAATTAAGTTGAGCTGACTAACAATTGCGACACACTTTGACATTTATATACTATATTATCGTCTATCAACAAGTGTTTTTTTTTTTTTTTTTTGGAAGATTTAAGTTGAGGGAAATGTAATAGTCAGAATTCAGAATACACTAGAGATAATACCATGCGTTGCCGGTTTTCTTAGGTATTTTTTTTACAATTTCTTTTAATAATAAAAAAAACCGTATGATAATAATTAAAAATTAAATATGATAAGAATTTCTTGAATTTTTTTATTTATTTTATAAAATGGACCCGCTTGAATGTGTTTATTGTGAGAGAAAATATTCGTTTAAATACTTAAGCACTTTTAAATGTTATTGTTTATGAAAATTTATTTTTTATACTTTTTTTTAATAATTAAGCACATTTATATTGAAATATTCTATTGTAAATCAAATATATGAAAATATTATTGCAACGTGCAAGCTAGTTAAGTTGGATACCTTTATCAAAACATGATATATGATCATATTACACTGAAACTCCTTATTTGTAGTTAACAAAAAAAAAATTACAATATTGACTTCATAAACTTTAGACAAATTCCCTTTTATTTTCTTTTTAAAGAATACAAATATTCATCTCATATGTCGCCTTAAATTTCACTTTCATTCCCCTACCAAAACTTTAATATTTTAAATATATGATTATATTGATTATATTTCTAAGTACTTGATTGTTGTAGCTAATGCTTTTTTAAAAGAAATTTGATTGTAATAAGAAGTTGAATTGTACTTTAGATACTTGCATTCACACAATATATTTCTATGTACAAATTATTCCTTTATTTGTTGTTTTCTCTCTTCTATTAGACTTACTCCAAATGATAATTCTAATTGTCTTCATGGGATCTAAAATAAAAGAATAAAGGGTTAGTTGTGTTTTTAGTCCTTATAAATATGACTCATTTTGGTTTTGTTCCCTCTAAAATTTTTGTTTTGGTTTTGGTCCCTTTTTTTTTCATCATTACACTTTTAGGTCCCTTTCATGTAAATTTGATGTTAAATAATGCTATTAATTAGGATCATACGAAGATTTCTAAAATATTTAAAGGGCCAAGATAAAAATTTCAATATTTATTAAAAATTAAATGCATAATTAAAATATTTGTTATGATCAAAATTTAGAACAATTGGAACCAAAAACCAAGAAAAAGAAAAAAGAAAAACTAAAATCAAAGTGAAAATTCTATAGGGGTCAACACCAAAATGACTTGTATTTATAAGGACTAAAAACATATGTAAGCCAAAAATAAAAGTTTATACTTATTGAGATCAAATAAAGCTACTTGGTATTACGTATAGTCACTTTAATGTTACATATTATTCCTTAATAAAATGTATCATAATCTTGACTTATTAAATAATTTAAAGTATATTTAATTTGTTTGATTAAAAAATAATTATAATTTTATATTGTTTGCTGAATTTGAAGAATGTTTGTTCCCAAAATTAAAAGCACCAAATTTATGTTACTATGAGCTATTATAATAATGTAACGAATTAGACTTTAAGCTTATTATAAAATTCATTGATAAGAATAATATTGTTATTTACAGTTAAACGAAGTGTTTTGTTATCAACCAACAAAAAAAAAGGTGTTTTATTAAATTTCTTTTAGATGTTAAGGTCTTTTTTCTTCCTTTAAACTTGATTGTTAAATAATTTAAAACTAAAAAGATTTATTTTATTTAAAAATTTAATTTATTTTTATAAAAAAAATTAAGTTATTTTTATCATTGTTGTATCCACTCTCGCAACTGGAAGTTGAATTTCTTCAATATTCCCCTTCAAAACTGTTACAACTATAACAACAAAATGACAATATCATAATCATCGTGAGTGGCCTTCTACAATTAATGACCCATCAAAAGGAAATAGTATACTTAAAATAAATTAGATGCGATACATAAATAGTGTTACTATTAGAGTACCCATTAACTTCAACTATATATTGGAGCACTTAACCTGAATTTTGAAAATATAAAATAATTCTATTAAAATTATTGGAATGTATGATAAATTCATAAATCACATGCATTTTCGAATTAAAATGCACTGAAAAATAGCAGTGAAGATGGACACTTCGTGCATATATATGTTCTGCCCCTACTATATTTGGAGCAAAATAGGGACAAAAATCCCTCTCCTAGCCCATTATCAAAAACTACTTTATTCTCGAATAAGAACTCATTCTAAATAAATAACATTTTGATATGTGTTTCAAAGCATAGTTTTGGGATGGATTTAATAATAATAATAATAAATAAGACTTTTAATATATGGGTTTGTAAGCTTAAGAGGATTAATTGTGAGTGAATGGTAGAATGGAACTCTCTCTCTCTTGTGGCTTAAGCTAAGAATAGGTGATACCAACCTTTGAGAGATTATGATGGATGGGTGAGAGCAACTCTTCTTCCCTTTAGGCAAAGACCTTGAACTAGTTTACTCTATATTTTTGGGTTTCAAAACAGGGGGTTTATCTAGTTTTCATCGTGTATGGTGTGGTGGTCAATAATGGAGGAGGTAGTGGTGGATCTATGAATGATTCTCAAAGGTTGTGTAGAGCTTGGATGATGGGAGTTAGTTTGGGGTTATCAAAATAATATGAGTTGTCCCCCTCTTTGAAGTGGGTATCTGTAATACCCCCTCTTTGAAGTGGGTATCTGTAATACCCTAGTTTAAATAGAAATGTTAGAAACTTTTTTTTCGAACTAGGAAGGGTTGCTAGTTACCTTTACTTATCATTCTGGGTCCTGAATTTCACTTAATCTGGACCCTACACGTCCTTAGAGGGCTATATGATAGAGTCATATTCTTGGAACTAAATGTTTCGGTAATTGTTCCCAAGAGCAAAATAAATCAAGGACAATTTTTAATAATTTTTACAAAGCCTTTAAACATTTCATTGTTAGCCCCCAAGTTTGAAAAATTGTAAAAATTACTGGATTTGAATTAAAAACCCAAAATTTTGATTTTGATTTGTTGGGATTTTAATTTTTCTGATATTTTATTTGAATCTAAATGCGAGGTATTTCCTTATTTACATTTATGTTTTAAAGTTAATAGACATTAACTTCAAATTAAAAAATGTAAATAATAGTCCAAAGTTAAGGGAAAAGCCATTTAGCGTTGCAGCGGTCCTGGAACAGCAAGGTGATGCTAGTTACCATCAATAAAATCCCCCATTTCGGGATTCAAACCATCAAAACATAAGCCTCCACCCAAAATCTCGATAACCTCCGCCTCCTAACCTATTTTTACCTCCAAATCTCCATTTTCTTCCATTTCTTCCAATTTTAAATTCAATCTTTCATTCCTAAGGCTTTAAGGTATGTTGTTCTTCTAGTTTTACTTCTTTTCCCCTTCAACTTCTTGTTTTGGGGGTTTGATAGGATGCTTATCATAGATATGTCATAGTGTTCTTTTGATAGGATTAAAGTTAGATTTAAGCATTTAGAGGTTAATATAGAATTCTATTATTTCAATGGTAGATACGGGTGCTATTCCTACTTCTTAGAACTCTACTGGTGCTATTCTTGTGTCTATTGCCACTCCAGGTGAATGAATTCTTATCTGTAACTTCTGTGTTAATTATTATATCTATTTTCACATAAAGCATGAGATTATATATGATTATAGCGTTTGTTTTATGAACTTCTGGGATTTCTGTGAAATATTGTGTTATGAATTATTGGTTTTAGTAAGAAAATGTGTTTTCTTAAAAATCATGGGACATCTACTATTAAGGATGAGTTTTTGCATAGTTGCATGGTAAATTTAATCATTTAGAGCTACTTTTATAACCATGTGATTCTGATACTGCATATTGTTATATAAAGAGAGATTTTGAACCCTAAGATAGAAGATTTTGGAAATAATAGAGAAAAGAGTGAAATTTCTAGTTGAGTTGGTAATAACTATAGAGAAACAGGCTGTGAGTTAACGACAGTTAATCCGTTAACCTTAGTAGCAAGTAACCTAGAGCCAAAAATAACAGAGAATTTACTGTCACATTAGGGACGACGATACATAACACTCAGATGTGGCTAAAGATTTATATTCCAAGTTTTGTTATGTCACAAATGTTGTGCGTAACCAGAGCAAATTACTTATGAAAATTAAGTAGACAAAAAAATAGGCTCATATATTTCGTACCAATATTCACCCGTTAATGCAAATTAATGATGAAAATTGCATATTGCATATTCAAAAGATGAATCTCTTGAGTTACAATGGTTTTGAAAAAATGAACAATCAAATCATCCAACTGGGTCAAAACAAATTGATTGTGGCTAAACGACTAATAGACTCTCGTAATCTTTTCGAATACAATGGCTGCAATAATTTTGTACTAATAGGCCAAAAAATATTACTGATCACCATTGGGTTTTCTATATATAATAGATTATATTTAAAATATGTGTAACATTAAAAACCATACCTTTATTTAGTTTCCATTTTACATATATGTTTGAAATTTGAAAAGATGAAGGTGTGCATACAAAAGATTTAATTTTGTTGGGCAAAACCTTTTTTTTTTTGTAAGAGGAAGAATTTCTAATAATATTAATCTTTTATCTTTGAATGCCATTATTTTGTGATTTTAATTTTAGGAATATGCTTAATTTTCTTAATAGAAAATATTTTGACTTTGATTTATTCAATAGCCAAATCTAATGGAATAAATTATCCGAACATGATAATATTAATTTATATATTTGAGTTTTATTAGGTTAAATTCAAAAACTAAATTTAATATTTTAGATCATTATGACTTTGTTTTTGTCATTTTAATGTTGAAATTATTCAAAATTTTGTCACTTTATATCTTCAAAGTGGTCAAAATCAGTTATATTATTAAAACAATATGCTGTGCTGATTGGAATGAAAATTTATACATACTTGTTCGAATTGATCTTTAAAGTGATTATTATTAAATTTGATTGGACCTATAATAATCCATGAATGTTATTAAAATTAGAGCATAAATATATAATTAAAATTAGAGTATAAATATATTTTTTATATTTATATAAATAAAAGTAATCGACCAATGGCCAATCCAAGTAAACAACCGCAACAAAAGAAAGCAAAGGATACAAAATTTGTAGATATCGTAAAATGCTTAAGTCTGTAGAAGATATGAACAAATTAGTATCTCTATGTGGAATCGACATTTGAAAATGCAGTATGCTCAAGCCGTAGATCTTACTTTCTAGCCAACATTTCTTACGAAAGAGGTTTCCGAAACTATCAAAATTAAAATGTAAAGCCTCATTCCGAACAACATTCGTTAAGTAAATCTGTATATGATCAAAGTAAATCATAAATTATCTTTCTTATCGCGCTAGAAAGCAATATATATAAAGTGATGAATTACATAATCGGATTGAACACCAAGTCATGTTTGGTAAAATATGAGTAACAAAATATTAAGTACCCTTTCTCAAAGCTTTCTAAGTGTTTGTTGCATTGCAAAAGCGGAATTCCATCCACTTCCTTATTGAATTGATTTATCGCATGAGATGCCTGTTATGTCCCCAAACATATAAAAAGGCAAAATTTTGTAAGCCCGTCAAAAATTTAAGGGTAAAAAGATGGAATAATTATGTACATTATGTTTAAACCTTGGTTTTTTTTTTCAAATTTTCCAATGACATTCGGAGAGGTTTCAATTAAATATTTGAAGCTCAATATATATATATATATATATATATATATATATATATATATAGAGAGAGAGAGAGAGAGAGAGAAGAATAGAAAGGGGAGTTACAAAATTTTTTAAGATAGTTTAGTAGGATTTAACACAATTAAGTTAAAATTTTAATAGAATATCAACATTATGGCATTAGTAACTATTGCGTTGCGGTGAAATCCTACCGGATGCCATTTAGTTTTAATTCCTATTAACCATTTAGCTTTGGTTGTATATATGTATCAACTATTTAGTTTTTATATATATTTAGAGTAGATGGTGGTGGTCTTTGAGGTACGGATTTTATCCTGATACCATTTTGACCGTTTAGGTTTTTTTATTTAGAATAGATGGGTGACCTTTTGAGTTTTGGTTTTTTTTTCAGGGTTGAGTGGAAGCCGTACCACACAAAATGTTTGGAAGGTTTTAATAAAATGGACCGGAGTGGTTAATAATCAAAGATAATAGAATGATAATAAAGAAAAGTTGTACGTCACTCTATTATGTGATAATTTAATAAAGAAATATAAGAGAGTCTTATTACTCTTATATAGTAGTTTTAATTTATAATTTAAGTAAATAAAATGAAAATTGTACATATGTTAGTTTTTTAATTTTATTCTATTACTTAATATAATCAACAGTATATTTATTGCCTTTTGGTCGTAATATAGTAATTAAATCAAAGGTGGAGAGTTTTTTCTTTTTTCTTCAGAAAATACTTCCCAAAAGAAATGTTAGAAATGTTGACACACTTAACACATCAAAACATGGAATTTCCACACTCCACCTCATATTTCGTCTTAACCACCTATTATTTTCATCCCTCCACTCAAAATATATTACATATTTGGAAACATTGGCTTAGGATTAGTTGGTTCATTCTATGCTGGGGACCAATCCTAATCCACCCTTTGAAAATAGCAAGTTAGCCTTGTTTATTTTTTAATTTCCATTTGATCCTTGTTTCCTTTTCCCCTTTCACCTCCTTTTTGCCACTACGATGACATCCCTCTTCCACTACACTGCCTATACAGCCTGCCACCCCATCCTCAGCTTTGCCACCAGCTACCACCTGCGCCATCAGTCACGGTCTGACCAGCCACCACCAAGAAGAGTAAGAAGAACTATAACAATGACCACAACAAGTCAACAACCTAAGGGTTTGATAAGGACCACAACAAGAACAAAAATAAGACCACCACCCTCTGCATTCGTTTTTGCCAACTATTCCAATAGCCTATATCCTACGAAGATAGGAGGAAATTAAATGAGAGTTCCTCCCCTGTAAAGTTACCTTTTCAAATTCTAAAACTTGTGCCTATCAACTTTTTGGGTTTTAATCCATTATACTTTCTGGTTGGAAAATTGTAAAGTTTGTGCAAAATTAATCAAGGTCTAGGTATGTTGTTTCTGTCTTCTAGTGGACATCAAGCCGTTTGATAAGCAGGAAGCCTCTAAGTTCCATGAATTCCAGTTCAAGCGAAAGGGGAACGGTGAGTGGGTGACACAGCTCGGGGAATTGGTGAAGTTTATGGAGTCGGCTATGTGGTGGGCGGTGGGCAATCGTCATGGCGGGTGGCAGGTGGTGATGATTGACAGTGGAGGTAAGAATGATTGTTAAGAGATAAACCAAGTTTATTCATGTCATCATCTTAGTTGAAGAATTCAAGTTAAAATTTACTTCTAGCTTCTAGAAGATTATAGGATAAAGTAGAATTCAAGTTGAACTTGTATTCATCTAGTCGTCATAGTTGACTAGTCAGTAGAAGAGTTTCAATTGAACTCTACTACTACTTGCTTTTAAATTAAGCATGTTGGATTTTATTATTATTATATTGTAATAGCTTGCCTATATAAAGGCCACCATATGCATAATTGTAACAATGAAGTAGTGATAAGAAATTGTGATATGAGTGAAATGAATTGAAGTGAGTTTGTGTAATTCTCATTCCTCTTCCTTACTCCTTGATGCACCATTATGTTTAGGAAGTGAAAGAAAAATATTAATGTTGTGTTAGAGAGATCCTGGGGTGAGTAAGTCTTTGATATCAATGATGATGATACTGAGAAGAAAGTAAGAAGATTAATGTTGAAGAAGGTTATCTTTGTAAATTTCGAAATGAAATATTATATATAATGGTAATAATAAATAGGTGGACTAATGTTAGTCGCCCACATGGAGCGGACCAACTTATCCGAAGCCTGGAACATCATACAACATGAGTATCATCATTGATTTATTCCCCCTTCCTAGACCCTCAAAATGGGGGCATGACAAATCCCAGCCGATTAATGACAAGGAAATGACCCCAACAGCCTCCTTTGTCTCTTCCATTACAAATTATATTTCACAAGAACACATTTTAAAAAGCAAAAAAATTAATTTTGATGATGCATTATCAATATAAATTTTTTTTATAATATTATCTAATTAAATTCTTTTATTATCTAAATAAATTATTTCATTTATATTATGTTTGAAATAGTAAGTGTAACATATTAAATCAACTATACTTTTTAATATTGCAATTACATAATTAGATATTAATTTTTATGCTATTAATTTGTCAAAAAATTTTTAGTGTCCACTCACACACCCGCGAGGCAGGGAGGGGGTCTGAGACCCCTCGGTGGGATCACAAGCAACCCACAGGATGCACGTCTGCAAAGGCAGCACTACAACTTGACCAAGGCCTCACTGCCACTTTCGTCCTTTGTCTTTTTGGGTCCCTTTGCTAAAAAGGACCAAAGCCCAAGTCCAATTCTCCCCGACTTAAGCTCTTTGGGTTTTAGTTTTTGGGAAATGTTGTTTTTTAACAGCCATAGGTGTAGACACGTGAGAATAGTAATAAAAAGATAATAAATTAGAAGAAAAAACAAATGATGAAATCAAAATATTTTGTGAGCGTGGTGTTTAAGTGTTTAAGAAAGTTGGATGTTAGAGTAACATTATTATTAATTTTTTGACGTTTGTACCTTTCGCCATCCCCGTAATAACCCAAGCCATCACACTTTGTTTTATTTTCATTGATTTATTTTTTTATATTGACTGAAATAAAGTTTGAACCTATAAATTCTTCCAAACTATCCAAATCTATCACTACTGGCCATTTCTACTAGCTTATTATACTTTGTTTTTAAATACTTTCATTTTCGAAGATAACAAAGTGTGAAATTAATTAATCAGTTGAAACTGTTTTAGAAATCTCAATAGCTTATATTATTGACGAAAGAAAAAGGTTAAATTAATTTACTAATCTTTCTATTTTTATTAGGTTTTTAAAAGCACTTATATTTATCTATTATCACTTCACATTAATTGCATTTATTTGCACTGTTTCTAAAACACCTTTAAAGTTATTTTAATAATTAGCATTTTTTTTTTTAATTTGTGACACTTCTAAATGTCTTTAAATGTAACACAAAAAATAGTGAAATAAAATTTGAATAACTTGTAAATTTAATAAAATATAAAATAACGTTTTTTCAAGTAAAACATCTGCAAAAATAATACATAAAAAATATCAGAATATTGCAGTTTCATAAAATAAATAAATCAAAAGTCTTCGAGCAATATTTTCCCTGACAACATATTGAAAATTTTATATATATATATATAGATTTAATTGGAATATACTGATAGTGTAAAAAAATGTTATACATTCATCCAATTATATAATGATACATAAGAAAATATGGTTACTTTTTCACTTCGTTACTTGAAACGTCATACAAAAGAAAAAATTGATTGGATGACAATGTAAAAGAGTTTTACACCGTTAATATATCAAACTTAAACCATATATATTTTGAAAAACTTAGTTAAATGAATTAAAAGATAAAGTAGATAATGTCATATATATTTAATTACCTTAATAAATCAAATTTTCACTTTCTTTTTGCACATCCAGTCTCGCTCGATTCTCAACTTATTTAAATCCTTCAATTGCAGGCTCCAGTGAGGCCCGTGGCTGCATTTGAACGAGTCTGTTTCTCTAAAGTCCTAAGGATAAAAATTACATTCAACACATTGAAAAATTTCAAGAATAAAGATCTGTAAAAAGAATATATTCGCCAGTAGAGTATCGACTATGAAGTCCAAATTTGAAATCATGTGGTTTAAAAAAACCAGAGAGAGAGAGGAATATTGTCCAAATTTGAAATGATTAAAATCGGGTACTCTAAAGACCAAGCACAGGAACAAAACCGAGAGACATAGAGAATAGACTTTAATCTCGTGATCATCTGCAAAAGGTGTTCAAACCAAGATTCCAAGTTTACGTACAGAACTGAAAATTCTTATTGGAATGGGAAGATGGGGAAAAATAAAAATAAAAGGAAGAGGTCTTACAGAAGAAAAAGGTCATATAACATGTATAGGATCCAACGCTACGTTGCCATCGGCCATCGCCAGTGTCCCACTTCAACCTTTGACACTTAACAATTAGCACGTCAGTGAGTGTCGCAAAAATAATTAAGGGTTTGGCAGTTTTTAATCTTCTTTTTTATCTTTTTGTTCTGGGTTATCTTGAAGGAAGTAGTACATACTTAAACTCCGACACTCTGATTACTTTATACCAAAGCTAAACGATTTATTTTCATTTTATCACTATTTATTATATAGTCATGTGGATGCTTCCAACGACAAATAAACAGGCGGAAAAATGTAAAATTTGAAACTCTATTGTTTATTGGAAGAATGAATTAAAAGTTTATTGTTGTTGTTGGATTAAATTTAAGAGAGGATTAAAAATGGCATGAGAAGTGAACTTAATGACTTGAAAATGAATATAATAAATCAATTCATCATCAATTTTGTTGAAGTATTTTTATGACAAACACTATAATCTTTTTATTTGAGTTTTATAATTGAAATTGGCATAATATAAACCCTTGATGTTTTATCATTCTTTTCAGATAAAGCGTATTCACCTTTTTTTTTTCCGCGGAAACACTTACATTCACTAAGCTAATTACTTCGTTGTGGAGGAATGTTTGCATTCTTTTGTTGTATATATTGAATTACTTCATGATGCCGTTTAATTTGTAGATGAAAATGTGAATAACACGCAAGGGATATGCACCCACCTACCTGACCTAAAGTGCCTCATGCTTAATTAAAAACTAACAAATAAACTCCTTTGATTACTATTCAACATAATTACCCAAAACGTGAACAGAAAAATAAATGACAATATAATACTACCAGCAAACTGAAAACGGAAAGATAAAGAAGCGTTCTTTTAAGGGGCATACAATATACACAGTGGTTTAAGACCACCTTTGACCAAAAAGTTAGAACTCCATAGAGGAGACAATTAGAGGTTACAGGGTGTGGTCTCAGATGTTATGATACTGACAAGAAGTTAACTTTCTTAGGTAGGACGGCTTATTTGGGGTTTCTCCTACAATACGATTCCCCTTTTCTAAATGTTGGTCCACTGCCTCCTCCTTGGTTTACCACTTTAATTTTTGCTACTTCTTTTCCTTCCTCCAATTCCCTGCATGTTACACTTCTTCAATGTTGGTACTACTTTGAAACCTTGCCTGGCAAATGCGAAAGAAGATCCCGTCAACCCACAAAATCACTGGACCAATCCAATCCCAATCCACCTAGCCAAAAGGTCCCTCTCTGGTCTCGATGGATCAAATTTGAATCCCCCACCCCCATAAAGATATTACAAAAAATAAAAAAATATCCCAAACCCCTAAGTGAGAGAAAGACAGACATTCCAGTTGTATCTTGTTGCTTTTGAGGAATGTATAATTTTTAGTCGTTCCCAAAGTTTATTTTAGTAATAATTGTGTTACTTGTTTTATATTCTACTGCATGTTTTGTATCTGTGCAATAAAATATACAACTGTGGCTCCAGGTTGAGCACATTGGCTTGCATTGCATGCATGCAAATGCAAATCCTCCCACGATACCCACGTGGCATCTTGGTCGATGACATTATTTGTTATTACTATTACTCTTTAATTGATTGATTTTAGGATTTTCGTCGGATTATGCATTTGATAGATTTTGGCATTTTTTTTAAACAATATTATATGATTTTGGTGCTTACGTTGGGAAAGTGGAACACTGTGGCAGGTGAGTCCCACCAAATCCAACGAGCCACGTAACATCATGATTAACCAAAGCATTACGTGTAAGACCGTGCAAAACAGCGGTTGTGAGGCGGTGACAGCAATGACACACACGCACGCTCTCGTTTCGGATTTTAACTCTCTGATCCTTATTGAAAATGAACCCATGAATGAATGGCTGGATGATTAAGCAAATCCGAGAGTTTCCCACTTGAGAAAGAGCACAATCACATTCTCACTAATAATGAATGGAATCTTTATTTAATTATTTAATTCAATTTATTTGGCCTCTTATAGTATCCTCTAACTATCCAACTAATCTATCAACACTCGCGAAGAGCGTGTGAGCCACACTCAATCACTCTGTGTAAGTGTTGTAGGATCCACGTATGGTGAGGTCGCGTGAGGAGCAGAGGAAACTAACTCGCTCTGTGTGTGTGGGTGTTGTGTTGTGTTAAATGACAATGTAACGCTTAGCGTCTTGGGCTAATCGTAGTTTTTGCTCGTAGTTTACAAAGCGAATAGAGAGAGAGCATCTTTTGGAAAGCGGTGGTCTCGTCCCGTTTGTCGAACTGTGGCTCATCAATCTCTAGACGATCTGATTCTCTACCCTCTCTCCGTGAATGTTTTTTGAATCTTTTGATCGAATGGGATCGATATTCCAGATGAGTTTGTTTGGCCTTGGCTATCATGATGTGGGGTCCCTTTGTGTTTTTTCCCCCCCTTTTTTCTAAAAAAAAAATAAGACAACTATTTTGGGTTTTGTTTTAGGATTTACTGATTTTTATATATTTTGTGAGTACCCTTTTCTTTTTGGCATGTTTTTCTATCTTTGACCCAAAGAATGCCCTCTCTAGTGGGCTAGACACAAACAGTGAGCCAAGTAATGAAGCAAGGTTGCTTTGATGATTGCAGAGTATCTCATTTGCGATATAGTACCTTTATCTCTTTCTCTCTCTCTCTCTCCCTCCTCCTTCTTTAGCTTTTATTTTTTGCGAATAAAAAAAAAATCAATGAAAATCTCATGGATCTTCTCTTCTTCTACTAGTGCTGTGGACTACTACTACTAATACTGTGGCTCGCATAAGCAATATCTGCTCTCCTAAAAAGCAATGTCGTGATGGGGTTTGGATTCGGGGGCATGAGGTTACTATCATGACGAGCTTGGCTTTTGGTGGTTTTGGATTCACGTGATTCCCACGGTACGGCCAGCCACAGGTGGAAACCGAGCTCCAAAAACTGCTTGTTGTTGCTGCAAATTTGATGGATTGGACACCCTATAACAACTAACGGAGTGGGGGATGTTTGAGGACTAGTCATTGTTCTGTTGAAAAATTACCATCGTTACATAGACCTTGAGACTACCCACTACCTCCACGTATCTCACCCTCATCAATGTGCGTGAGACACAATTGACAACCCTAAATAAATCAAAATACAAATCCTTAATAATTTTTACATATTTTTACTAACCAACATGCATCCTGAATAACAATGGACAAATATTGCAAGTTGCAACTTATTACTAGTAACCTTAACTTTCTTTGGTTAAGTACACATTATAGTATATACTGGTATAGTGTAGTACAATTTGACATGTAGTGGTTTGGGAATTAACGGATCTCCACATTTCAAGTGTCATGCAACCAGAGAAGAGAAATTAATTTGGAAAAGAAGGAACTGGGGATTGGAATACAGGAAGGGGTTTGGGAATTAATATATGGGATTACCAAGGAATGCAGGCAAAGAGTAGAGTATATACGCTTAACAATTATTGGGATTAGAGCGTGGTGGAGAAGGGAAGAGAGAGGAGCGTGAGAATAAGTGGGGTGGAGAAGTATTCCATTTTCCTTGGGAGGGTGGCAGTGGCAGAGCCAGAGAGGCAGCAGGGATACGGATACGGACAGAGGTTTTTGATGTATTGGGTTTGAGACACTAACAAAGCCTCGTGATCGGAGAAGGCAGATAGATCCATGGAAGACTGTTCCCGCTAGTCACGTGGGCTCTTTTGACTACTCCAATGACCACACTAGCACCTTACCCTCTCTCTCTCTATCCCACCGTCTCTTTATTTATATATATATATATATATATATATATTTTTTTTTTTAATGTCTCCTTACTCGTTCCAACTAGTGCTATAAATTGAAACTACGCAAGGGGAAATCTCACACAAAGTCACAAACAGTGCCACAGATAGCAACTCAAAACACTTGCTCATACCCTACAACCACACTCACTCCCCCTGACTCTGACTGCATGACTCAATCTTACCCTTTCGTTCATCTCTTCATCAGAACCCACTTCTCTCTCCTATAACACACACACTACATTGGGTCCCTCCACACTGTCTACTAAGTCTTTATAACTCTCATCTTCTTTCCCCTCCTCTCTCTCTCTCCTGAAAACTCTCACCCCCGCTGTATATATATATATCTATGTAAGTACATGTCTCCATTTGCAATTAACGACAACGTGGACTGCAGGTGCTGACTGGTATTTCGCCATTTTATTAGCTCGCCAAGCTAACAGACAACACTCCTCTCACACACCGTACCATTCAGCTCTTTCTTCCAAGTCCCCTTAGTTTCATTTCAAACATTTTATTATTGCAATTCGCACTCAGTCTACTCCCCACATTGTACTTCTCTGCTCTAACCCCACCTTTAAATCTACAACCCCATCATCCCCTTTATCTCTCTCTCCCTCCTTGCCTATTAATTCTCCCTTCTTTTTCCCCCATCTTAGTCCTTCATATCCCTTTTGCTCTCTTTAATTGGAACAAAAACGGTTTTCTACATACGGATTCAAATTCCGAGGACAAGGAAGTGGAGGGGGCTATTCACTAAAGCTAAGAAATCATCATAAGCGAAGAAGGAGGCAATGATGCATCGTTCTTGCAGTGGAACTCAGGGGCACGTGATGGGACCCTGCACATGTGGTATGTTCCACTCCCAAACCAACTCCTTCTCCATGCTATTCTCCATGCCAAACCACAAGCCCTATGAATATGATGAACCCGACATGTATTCCTACACCCAATCTTCGTCCTCCGTGGACTGCACTCTCTCCCTGGGAACCCCTTCCACCCGTTTCACCGAAGACGAAGAGAAGCGTAGCCGCCATGAACGCCGCTCCTCCGTCTCCAACTTCTGCTGGGACTTGCTGCAATCCAAACACAGCCCTCATAATCATCATCAGTCCCAAACAAAGTCCACCAACCGTGGGAGTAGCAATGGTAACAGCAGCTCCAACAACAACGACCCTCTCCTCGCTCGTCGCTGCGCCAACTGCGACACCACCTCAACACCCCTCTGGAGGAATGGCCCTCGTGGCCCAAAGGTACATACATAACCTAACTAAGATAGAATCATAGTTTAAGTCTTGAAAAAACAATTGTAAGAACCTTTATTATTTTCATTGTTAGTTCCAGCATTTTTTTTCTCAGTTACTGAAATGGGTGGTTTTATGTGAATTGGATTGCAGTCGCTGTGCAATGCCTGTGGGATACGATTCAAGAAAGAAGAGAGGAGGGCGAGCGCCGCCGCAGCCGCGCCGGCTGCGGCTTCTGGAGGCGTCATGGAGTCGGCGCAGATGTACAACCACCACCACGGAAACTCGTGGTACGGTCACCCGCAGGGCCAGAAGATGCAGTGCCTTTCGCCGGCGTCGGGGATGGGCGGTGAATTGCGGTTCGTGGACGACGGCGACCATGATTCCGAGAACGGCATTCCCTTCCTGTCTTGGAGGCTCAACGTTACGGACAGAACAAGCCTCGTTCATGACTTTACAAGATGAGATGATAATAATTATTATAATCAATATAATAATAGAAGATGACAAAAGCAGCTAGCTTTTCTAATATCTATCATCCATCTAAGACGGTCTAGACCAAGCAAGCATTTTTACGTCAACGTTTTACGATGATGATGATGATGATGTAGAAGATGTTTTTGATTGCGATGGTTGTTGTCTCGTCACTATGATGTTTTCTATTTTTTTTTTTAATTTTAAATTTAACTTCTTTTTTTTTTCGTTTTGTTTGCTTCCATCTCGCAGTCTTGCATAAGATGGAGTGAGAATGGGATAATTCTATATTCTTAGTTTGCTTTTTCTTTGGACTTCTTTCTTTAACTTTCTCTTTCAGTTACGTTAACCTACTTTTTGGTTGGCTCACTTTCCCTCATAGTTATTATAATATGTAGTTGATGTTGACCGTGAATATGGACCGTTTGATATATTATCCATTTATTGGAAAGCCTTTATAACTTGGGCCATAGCTCTAGTTATGACCATTCCCTCCTGTGAGGCTCTAACTGCAAGTTTACGCGTAAGCAGTAGAGTATGAAGTTTTTTAGCGGATGTTTTGATCGAAAGACTTTGATATAGGTGCAATTTTTAGCATCTTATATCTGCATACACCAACTATAAAAGTAGATTTTATAATATTTATTCAATATATTAGTTTAATTTCTGTGCTCTTCTTGTTATCCAATCACGTGTTACAATTTTAATACTAATAAAGTAATATAATCTTACATCTATTACATGAAAAATCATCTAAATAAGACTATATAATTAGATGTTCAATGTACTCTTTTATTCGTGAATCTTACCAATTTTATTGTAAATGTATATAAAAATGAAGTATTATATACACTCATTCAAGAATTTTTTGTTTTGATATTTCTGAATTCCACGACGCAGACATTCATGTTCAAGCAGAAACTATACAATTTCAGAAGGAGAGGAGAGTTTCAGGTGCATTAAATTCGTTTGGAGCAACTCTGCTGGTCCAATGCCCATGTTGGATCACTGTTCTCTCTGAACCGGACACTGTGCGGTTCAGAACAGTAAAACTGAAATGTCTTTTTAGTAGTATAGAATGCTGCATCGAATCTAACCGTCCAATGAAGTTTGTGTTGCACTGCCTGGGAACTCAGGCAACTTTTTTTCATCATCAAAACTAATATGATTACCGGTATATATCCTTTTAGTACGAATATTAGTCTCAAAATTACTATTACTATTATCTGCCTACTATACGTTACAAAATCGATCGACAAGATGTATTTTATTTTATGAAGTTGCTATATATATCAAGTAGGCTTTTTTTTGCATTCGATATTATATTTTTTTCAAAAAATTCTCGACAGTTGCATTTAAAATACTTACCGACAGAAAATCTTATTTTATTAACTATATATTTTGGCTGACTTGAATGTGCGTTCTAGAATTATAAAATCCACATCATCTATGTCAGATCTTTATTATATGATTAGTTAATTAGCATGAGAGAATTTTACACAAACACGAGCGTATGAAGATGTCAAACCATCAAAAGCGCGGATCAAGCAAGATTGTGTTCTAGTACTAGATTTCACTTCAATCTTTGATGCATTACCAATCGTAGGGTCCAACCTCCTCTCATTTGAATCACCAAAACCTTCTCAAAGCTCAGCAGGGGTTTTAATTTGAACTCGATTTAATAAGAGCTTAATTTGCTCCACAGCGAGCAAGGAGGTTGAGTTTTGAGTATACACATCTAACCATGGTCCTTGACTGGCACTCCCCATGTTAGACGGATATTCTCTAACCCTGAACATATCCCTCTTTCTGACGATTATTTGCATCAATCAAGTTTACTTCTAAATTTTTAATATAAAACGTCAGATCAAAACTTTCTTAGTAAAGTGATATATATACAATCTTTAATATGTATTAAGTGCAAAATATATACAACTGACTGCAGTTATACATAATAATGAGTAGAACAATAGTAACATGTTTAATTTCATATGCTGCTTAACATATATATGACAGGAAGCTAGGAAAAAAGCCAAGTTTAGACATAAAGATTAAAGGAGGCTGGTCACCTGGTTCACCTGGAGCAACCCTATGTATATATATATATACATCGGTGTCTCAAGCAATTTCTTTCTTCCATACTGATAACTGCCAAATAATCCAATTTACATCTTCATCTCTTTTCTATGCCTAAATTATACATGGCCTTTAGTCAGTGAACTAATTAAACAAATGCTTGGCCATTTTGATATATCATTCCATGATGATGATTGTGTATGGTACTCTATTATCTGTTTAAATAAAGGAAAACTAAATTTCTTCTGATGGTCTTCCCTTGGTCTCAGGGACGCATATTGCCACAGAAGCACAGGTAAAGGTAGCTACCATTGCGTAGATTGTGGATAGATGTCCTTGTTGACACAGACAAACATTTAGCATTATGATGACCGGCATATAAAAGCATGCATTAATGATGATCGTACACCTCCTCTTCTCCATGTCAAAAGTAAGTTTGCAGCCATTGTGATCGTACAGGAAATCAGCCAATTTGTCCTGGTGAGCAACGCCCTTTATATATTCGCAGGAATTATCTAAAAATCAAGACTAACAGGTAAGATTCTCCACATAAAATTAGAAATTTAGAAGACCAGACCAAAATTTTAAAATAGCAGTGCCATGTGTTAGAATTTTTCAGGATTGGGCTATTATTGATTGGTGTATATTTTAATTTTATAAATTGGGTTAAATACACAGTCTAATTGTTCCTTGCACACTCATTTAATATTATCTTATGATCAAATTATGGGTTTGGAATTCACTATTTGTTATTAGGCTTGGACTCAATTGTGAATGTGCAGAAGGGTGTATAAGTCTATAGTAACTCAAACCTATGTTGACAGGCCTGGTTACAATTTATTTCATTTTAGACAAGATTTCCACTTCAATATGTATCTCCTGACCATACTCCTCCATTGAGGCATTGTTTGGCGCAGGAGGCAAAAAAGGAGTGGAAGCTCTCCGTACCTAACATATAGCACACATGTGTACACTTATAACGTTGACATCAATTTGCAGTATGGCTTCAGGAGTATTTCTAGTATGATATTTCTAGTATTTGATCCTATAAAATTAACACCATATTCTAAAAAAAAGAAAGAAGAAGAAAAGACTTCTATGAGTAGTCCACGAATGATGTGCCTTTAAAAATTATTAAAATTGCATAAAGGGAAATTAATACACCTCAAATACAAGATTTATGCTATGTCTCCATTTTAACAGTTTTACAGAACGAGTTTCGTATTATTTTCCATTTTTCAACAGAGTGTGCTTTTTTGGGGGACTAAAAAAAATAATGTTATGTACAGAGAAAAAATTGTCTACAACCACAACTTTCAAACCCAAGTAACTTGGGCCAAGTTAAAGAAAATAATACATTTCAAAGGTGTAGGATCCGGCCTAGGTCTCAATTACATGAAACAAGTTTTGTATCGTAAGTTTTCTTACGTTTTTCAAGGCCCAAAACAAAAAGTTATCGTACTTATAAATTCAATAGAGTAAGAAATTTTTGAGAACTAACTTTCTAGTTGTTTTTCCGATGATAAAACACGATTGGCTGAAGTTGAAGGTGTACTAGAAATTGCTCGCAATGAGTGACAGGGTGTAGTCCAATGATGAGCCGGATTAGCTGAACAGGGTGGACGGGGGCAGGAAACTCAGTTATGAAGGAGGGACATATTGGGAATGAGAATTAACCTTGCAAGCAAGGCCTATATGCCAAATGGCAAGACCAAGGTTATCAAATCGCGCGATTCAAATCGTGAATATTTAGACTAACATTGAGAAAGGCACAAGTGAGTTAATTTTGAAATTCTCCCTCTCCTTGAATTCTATCGATTAAGAAAATACACCATTTTCCCTTCTTGAGAATCACCCTAAATAGAGAAATAAAATAGAAACATAAACACAATACAATAATTTAACGTGGAAAACTTCAAAACCGGAGAAAAATCACGACCGCTATAAAAAAGACAACCAGAGAATAACACTATGTGAAAATTATTATAACACATAGACTTCACTCTCAAACACCCCATTGGCCCCCAGTACACCCACACTCTCCAAAGTAAATATTTAAACTACATCTCACAACACTCTAAAACAAGAGTACAGAGAAAAAAAAGTGAGACACATGCTTTGAGTGTTTTCGACTAGTGCAAATTGAAATGAAAAACATAGGCTCATATATATAGCTTTGACAACCTCCTCTCATCCCAATTCTAAGCAATGTGGGACTTCTTTCCCAACCCAATTTCAATCAAATACTCAACACTATCAGGTTCTCAATTCTCATTCACCTAATTTCTGTTGCTTTCTCAATTGCAGATATTAGCTATTGGTTCTGTTTCATAACTTAGTTGTTCTTAATTCCCTCAGACAGGACTCATTATTGTTACAGTTACATTGCATTTTCTGGTGTAAGGCCATTAGTACTTTCTTACTGCTTCACTTCAGTAACTTTTGCCATTTTCAAGTAGAGTTGTGCTAAATATATACTGTAAACATCATAACTGTTATTATATTTTGGTTAATTATTCGACGAGATTAATTAAAGAGTTGGCGAGATGTGCACATTTTCCAATTTGTGATTGAAGATGCACAAGAAATTGCTATTTGCTTTGTCCATTTTCAAATTGACGATTTAGCTATCTAATACAAAAACAGTGACGCGGCACCAGAGATACTCTATCCTACTCTGGAAGAAGAACGATCTTTTCAACCATACATGCTCTCCTTCTTTTTTTTTTTTATAATTGTTTTTTCTCTTTCGAAAGTGATATGTGGCAAGCACTGTGGTGAATTTCTTCTTCCACATGCATGCTAGTTTTTCTTTTTCCTTTTTTACCTGCGGCACCCTTTCGATGCCCATCGACTGTATTATTTTGCTATTAAGTTCCATAAACAGAAGTACGCTTGTTAATAAGAACTTGTTATTTTATAGCAGCTCACTAATAAGTGGGCAGAAGAATTTCCCTAACTCCTAATATATACATTCGTTGAATCATTATTCATACTACCTATGGACATATCTCTCTTTCTGTTGCTTAACATGTATACGACAGGAAACTGGGAAATAGGACGACATTTCAAGTCATAAAGAAGGCCGGTCACCTGGTTTTCCTGGAGCGACCCCGTGTATTTAATAGGCGCCTCAAGCAATTTCTCTCTTCCATCTGGCTAAGTGCCAAATAATTCATTTCGATCGCATCTTTATTCTATGCGCCTAAATTATGGTCTTTAATCACAGTCCAAGATGGAGGTGAACTAGTTAAATAAATGCATGACCTTGTGTATTCATTGTACCCTAGCAAGAAAGACTTAATTTCTTTCCAGATGATATGATTGTGTGGTGCTCTCGTTTCAGGGTGTGACAACGTTGAAAATTTGGACGGTCATGACATCCAAAATCTTAAAAATTTATAAAGGATATGTTTGATTCAGGTAAAAATAGGATTGAAATTTTATGGAACTATGTGATCTAATAAGCTACACTTTGGTTGAAAGGCATGCAACCTTTTCCTATTATCTTGCTTCTCTGTATCTTTTATTGAACGCATAGCAGCAATAATAGTGAATAAATTACTGAAACATGATGCACTCTTTTTACATCCCCACACACCCAATGATTAAATAGATAAACTGCGCGCTCTCTAAGACATGGTGTTCGAATTTAATGTTGGAGGTAAGATTGATTAAATGTCAAATAATTAGAGTATAATTGTTTTTCTTTTTTGGGCTTCTATTAGAATATTTTTATTGTCAACAAAATATGTTATTTTAATTTGTGGTTCTTATTCTTGTTAACTCTATTGTCTTTAAATAATACTCATTGGTAACCATATTTACGAGTCTTTGTGTATGCTCTTGTTATACTTCTCCCATTGCATCTCAAATGTAAAAATAAAGAAAACACACACACACACATATTAAAAAAGCAATGAATGAATATTGATAATGATATGAAAGTGTATTGATCAACGATACTATCCATATTTAATATGATTATACTATTAAAAAAATAAAAGTAGATAAAGTACAATCAATTTCAATAAAGGTATAACTCGTAAACAAAAATTAATGGTTTCTTAATTAGATAAATGGAAACATAAAGTGAAATGAAAATTAAAAAAAATATGAACAGTTAAGATACAAAGGAGAGAGTAATAAATAGGCTTACCCATTAGAACTTAGGTTATGAAGAGGCCTCTACTCCTAATCATGTGGTTGGTTATTCCATTTTGATGATTGTGGCACAAAATCATAAGCTATTTGTTGATATATATGAAGAGTTTGTCTCCCTATTTTTCAAGGATCTCTCACCCCTAATTATAAACACACGATCATGGATCCATCTTAAATTTATCATCCAAAAGTAAAAATTTCCATAATTATTCATGCTTATTGAACCATAAAATTCTAACATATCTATCTAAAGGAAAACTGAATTTCTTCCAATGTTCTTCCCTTAGTCCCAGGGACCCATATTGCTGCAAAAGCAACAGTAAAGGCAGCTACCGCTGTGTAGATTGTGAATGTCCCTGTTGACAGACAAGCATTTAGCATATTATGTTGACTAGCCAAATAAAGCATGCATTAATGTACTTGATGGAACGATATAGAAGAATCACCAGCAGGAATGATAAAAAAGAAAAAAAGAATCACCAGCAGGAATTCTAAAGTGAGTATGTGATGATGACATGTGTTGAGAGAAACGTGAGACGTTTGTAAGTTGTTATAGGATTGAAAGGATTTAGAATATTTTATACAATTATATATAAATGTAATCTTTTAGGATGGATGAATTACATAGAAAAGAATTGACAACTAGTATGTTTTTAATAAATGCAATCTAAAGTATATTTTTATCTTTTGCATTAATTTTTTCAGGAAACCATACTCTTAATTTTTCGTGTCAATTTGATACTTTCGTTTCAAACTCTCTCGCCACATTTCATCGTCACATTTATACTCAGGCTAGAATATTCCTATTTGTTATATTCTTTCCTATCATAGACACACACATGGATACCTCCACTGCTCCATGTCAAAAGCAAGTTTGCAGTCATTGTGATCACCCAAGAAGTCAGCCAATTTGTCAAGGTAGCTATGCTGCCAGCAAGACCCTTTATATTCACAGGAAGTATCTGAAAATCAAGACTAATAAATAAATAAGAGATTTCCTATATCTAATAAACAACTTAGTTAAGTCCTTCAACCATAATTCGATGTCAAAATGAGGCGATGGTGCTTTCAACACCAAAATTGAATATACATGAGGAAAACCATATATATGTCCAAATTATGACATAATTACTTGATCCTTCTCGAATTTATTTGTTTCGAATAGAAAGCAAGTAGCGCCGCGTACCTCAGACATCATAAGCCAAGGGATCGGTCCAATTCCTAGGGAGTAGCCAATTACCATATCTACAAATAAACAGCAGATCAAGCTGATAAGAACTGAAGACCTTAAATCATATTAAAAAAATGATGTAATGTTCAACCTAGTCCTCTAAACATACCACGAGCCCAACAACAGAAACTATTCCCAAAATGCTGTATAGATGAGAATCCTTGGATGTGACTCCCTGGTATATATCAATACAATCAACCAGGTAAAAACATAGCTAATAAGGTCATGATATTGAATGAGGCTTGTATGATTGATAGTACCAACCTCCAGATAGAATGCTATAGAAACAACGAGAAGGCTAATTGTCATCATAGAAGAGGATATCTGCAGAAGCCATAAGTGATAACATATTTCAGACTTAGGATATGTTTGGTTAGGGGATAAAAATATGGTGTAAATTTTTATGGATGAGTTTTATATGTAAATTATATATGAACCTCATTTATGGAAAATTTATCCCCAATTTTACTCCCTAAAAAGAAAAAAGTCTGCATTCATCTTCAAATGATATATAGTAAGAGGCAGCGTGGTTCGTGGAATGTTTGAACATTCCTAAGAATATAAGGCTAGGAATAACAGATTCTTGTGCTTGATTCACTGATAAAAAAATATTCCCAGGCATGTTTCATTCTCACCCTCTACCATGGGAATGTGAGATTCCATGGGAAGGGAATGTGTTTGACAAATTAAAAAGATAAAATTACTCTCACTAATATAACCTAACTCCCACATCTAGCACCTCTTTTCCCCTTTTCATCTTTCCCCAAACCAAGGACAACACCATCCTCCCCCAATTCTCTCCTTCGGTGGCTGCCAATCCTTTTGTCGCACAACCCTGACGCTAATCGCCACCTCCACAAAGCCATCCAAAACCGCTAGTGTCATTAGTGTCACACTGTCGCCCTTCACCACCACATGGGAAAGCTATTCCTCGGAATGCTATTCTCGGAAATGTAAAAGCATTCTGTGAATTGTAGCCCTTTAAGAAAATGTTTTAGTAAGGATTGGTTTTTTTGCTCATATTACCCAGTACTCACTATTAGAAGCAGCCTCCGGCCACATTTGTCCACCAACCAAGTAGTCATTGCAGTAGCTATGACCTGGAATAGAAAGCTGATTATGACAATTGAAGAACATGTTGTGGTGTTAACATGAAATGAATAAACACGATATGTAATTTAGCCTTAGTGCCTATCTAACCTGAATAGCTCCAAGTCCAACTGTAGCAGCATTGCTTGATGAAATTCCTGTTCCAAAATGGAAGTTTAAAATAGGAGCTACTATACATTTGTCTTCTAAAACCTTAATTAACAGCCGATGACTAGATCTAACCTGCATCAGCAAATATGGTACTTGAATAGAACAAAACTCCACTGGTACCACTCAATTGTTGGAGAACAAGCAATCCAATCCCTACCTGCAAGCTCTCAGTTAGCCAAAGGTATAGGTTTTCAACTTCCAGGACAAACACACAACAATGACACAAGCTTGGGGGCAGAGATGGGGAGCAGGGGAAGCAGTACCATGAGAACCAAAATGGAACACAGCATACCATCAAAGGATACCAATATCTTTTCATCTTGAGATCTGCAAACCGGACTGTAACCCCCTTTCCCGCTGATGCCACCGATCTCTACACAAAAAGCAAAGTGATCATTAGCTGCTATTTATTGTTTTTAAATAATAACGGCACCTTGCATTGCATATGACTTGATAGCCAAAATTCATAAACCCCGCAGCAGTGAGCTAAATACCTTAATTTCATATACTTCAACAGATATATCTGTGTCAAATCCTCGTAACACTTGCAAAGAAGTTTCAAACTCTTCTGCCATCCCCATCTTGGCCTAGATTTTCACGATTCCCCACGAATCAGGGTGTGGAAAAGAAACAGAAGAAAGAAGCTCAGGTAGAATACAGCATCACATTCTCCTTTTCTTTTTTCTTTTTTTCTTTTTGTCTTTATCTGGGGGGGCCATGCAAAGACGAAGATCAAAGGTAAAACAAAAATCAACTACTATAATTGCACGAAATTTGATCCATACCAACCACCTGGGAGACTCTGGTATGAAAAATAATCCAGGTATTAATATTGTACAAGGTAAAATTCCTGCAGTGGAACAGAGAATATTTTCGTTACTGTTTGGTTGCAGACGCTGAGTAATGCTATGCTTTTGAAGCTGTTTAGCCTATGACATCCTGTCAATTGTTTTGGTTCCAATTATGCAAAAATCTTTGACACAGTGATTGACACATAATCATGATTATATAATTAAGAGTAATAAGAATATGGAAATTATTTGGCTATCATAAAATTTGTTAAGAACAAATTGATTGCAAGCCACTGATACATTCTCATTTAAATTTAATCCCGCACCCCTATGATCAATCCTCCTCTTTCAGATTTGGTTCCTCTGCTGCACAAACACTTGCTCCAAATAAACATTTTCCTTTTATTTATGAAAGATTCGTGAAAGAGACTTTTTGACTCGGATTATCAAGAGTAACATTTTTCCATTGACAAAGAGACCAATCAAAAGAACCAACTAATCATTACGAATTTACCTATTACTGCAAGCGCTCTCCAGTTTACAAAATGGCCTAAAAGATAAGCCAGCATTTTTCCAGTGGTGATAGAGAGCTGAGCAAAAAGTATCACAGACACATGTAACAAAAACATTTCAAATATATAATTAAGGGCAAAATATACAGATGAAGGAAGACTCGCGCTAATTCAGGGTAAACAATGTAAGCGCCAACCTGGTTGACTGACCCAAGGGTACCTCTCATGTTTTGAGGTGATATCTCAGCTATATAAACAGGCACCTAAACAGAAAAGAGTTTAGAGGGAAAAAAAGAAAGAAAGAAGCATTCTTCTTGATTGTCCCAACAAGTAAAAGGTAAAAATGGCCATCAAGATTACCACATAAGAGATTATACCAACGCCAAAACCTTCCAATAACCTTCCCATAAATAAAAACGACGAGTCCTATAAAAGCCATAAATAATACACCGTATAAGGTAAGGAGAATCAGATATAACAGCACCCAACTACCCATTTTATTAAGTGCTAATTAACACTTACTTTGGCAAAAGAAATTGCGAGCCATCCTATTATATTGGGGATTGCAGCAATCATCAATGACTGCATTCAACATGCCATTTGAAAAGCATACTAATCATCACACTCCTAGATAGCTGCTATTTTCTATACTTTTTCTTTTATAAAGTCAACTTCGAAAAAAAGTTTACAATGATACATACCCCTTTGCGTCCGATGTATTCTGCCATTTGACCACTGACTATAGCTCCCACCATCGCCCCCACATTGGATAAAGATCCGAATAAAGAGAACTGATGATGACCCCAACACAAATATATACATATATACTCAGCAAAAAGTAAGCAGAGTGATTCAAAACTCGTCATTCAAATAAATCTAACAACAAAAGTACTCTGCCAAACCTCGGAAAGTGAGAGCTTTAGATCGCTTATCATACTATCTTGCGTAGGAGAAGAATATCCACACTATACAAAAGCAAACAAATTAAAACAGGAAGAAAAGAAAACAAGAGACGTATAAAAGGATTTATGATGGCCAATGAGCTTAAGACTGTGGAAGCAATAAATGGCTGACTAATGTTGATTTTAGATCGAAACCAGACATAAAGAGTTAACAACATGGAGTGACATAAACATAAAGCTATGTTCTCATCTCCCCACCAAACGGTTTCGGATTCTCATTCTCTCTTGATGATGTTTACTCTTGATGACTACTTTTTGTTGCGAAATAAACATACAATTCCCTGCTTGCAAGAATAAGAGGAGCAACAATTCTAGCAACGAAACAATGGCAGCAATCAACACAAATAAACCAGAATAATAATTGGAACAATGCACCAAGATTTTTAACGTGGAAAACTCCCTCAATGTGAGAGATAAAAATCACGGGTCGTCCAGACCAATGAAATAGTTCCACTATGATCAAAACAGGTATAAGAGAGTCTCAAATAAATGCACAAATCGTGCTAACAACAATTTAAACCAACCAATCGCTAATTCACAAAATTGAGAACAAAAAAATGTGAAATACCCTAAAAATTGGAGCTTCTGTCCGAGACAAATTTCTCACCCTCCGGACCTTATTTCCACAATCCAACCGTTCAGAATGAAGAACCACCTGTCTGAAACCTGTTGTCCAAATTTCAGCCCGATCCAACGACGAAGGACTTCACAAACGACAGTTTACGGTGACAGCTTAAATCAGAAAAACTGATTCCGCAAACCGAAACAGCACCTCTGTTCAAGCTCAATATCTCACACTCCAAACCTTTACTCGATGATCTGACCGTTCAAAATGAAGAACCACCTATTAGGAACCTGGTGTTAAATTTCAACTCAATCCAACGGTGAATGAATTCACAATGGCCGATTTACGGAGACAGGTGGTGACAGATAAATAGAGGAGGGTGGAGGTCGAGTTCTCTCTTCTCTCTCTCTTTGTGGCTGCGGATTTTTAACCAAAATGAGCCCTCTCCCCTTACCCTAGTTGACTACTCTCACTAGGTAAGTGACTCATAAGTGGACTTGGGCGGTTTGGGTTTTTCTCCACATGGAAGGGAGCCGAACCCAACACTTTTAACCTCCACATAACATTAGTCTAAATTAAAAGGCTAGTATGTAGTGAAGAAAATTTTTTAAAGCATACCGTGAAACCAAATTGAATAGGACCTAAGGCGACAACGAGGACGCAGAAGAGGACAGAGACAGGCATCTGGCATGACCTGAATTGAAGATCCTATGACGCTGGAATGCTTGGAACCCATCCTGTACCAGCTCCCAGTCTTGAGGAACGGCTTCCTTATGTCCTTTCCTTCATCGCAATCGTCCCTCGACCTCATTGCCGCTGCCTGGGACCAATTGAAGCCTCGAACAAGCTCCAAAGTGCAGTGCAAGCAAACAAGGTGGATCAGTTCAGTGGCTAATAAGTGCAGACCAGTGTTGCTTCTTGTCAAGTTTGTGAGATCCTGAGTTCCATTAGGCAGCGGACTAGTGACAATATGGTACGGATTTGTCAATTGGACAGCACACACGTATCGTGTTGTTTAATTATATTAGGAAACGGACAAGAAATGAGACTATGAAATGATTGTTGGCTTTGCCATTTTCATCGTTCAGTGAAATCATGCCTACCGGTTTCGGGTACCATCTAACACGTTGTTGTACTTTTCATGTGCTGTCATAATTGATGTTCATACTCAAATTGGCAACAACAACAGTTGTTTCCGAAGAAAATAAGGTTATCATTCTTGATACACTGTGAATTGTGAAATTTTTACTTGAACAACTTTGAAGAATGCCATACAGTTTAGCTGTCTGTCTTTCATTACCAATACTACTTTACATTGGATTGGATGCCATTAACTAACTGATGTGAATTACTCGTTTCCGTTATTAAAATGCATTCGATGTTAACTAAAATTAGGTTTGCACACCAAACCAAAGTATATATGAGCTGTACATATCGTATATAAAAGCATTAAGACGTAACAATAAGATGATTTGTGTATAAAGAGAACGAGAGTCAAACTATTTTCCTGACCATAATTAATTTATTTTGGTGAAATTTGAATTATATATTCCTTTTGTTCCGAGGCCATACTCAGGAATCATGGCCTCTTGTGAGGAGTTGCTCGTAGCGTTGTCTCTTGTCCCGATTGGATCAATCCAAATCCGAATCTGTTAGAATAATTTAGTATCATAATTAAGCACATGATGTCATTTTATTCTCCCTAAAATGTTATAGATTTTAAAAAAAATAATTATAAAATTTAAATTTTATATATAACTAAAAAAACTAAAAATTAATTTTGCAAATAGAAATTTAATATTTTGTATATTTTATCAAATAATTATATATTTCCTGTTGTCACATGTAAATTATTTTTATGATCAGCATCCCTAATAATTTGAATTGAACTTAAGTAAAAATATAGTAAATTTATTATTGTATTCAATTTTACCACTAGTGACTGAGGTTTGCGTATCAAAATGGTATATGATCAATGGCATATGAGTAAAAATTAATTTTCTTTACTTATAACAAGTAGTTAAATATGAGTTAATTGAATTGATATTTGTCCCCTTCTGTTTATATATCACTGTGATTGGGATTTGACTTCTATATATATTTTATTGTTAAACTGTTTAAAATATGTTTTTATAAACATTTATTGAACTCAAAGGCATAATCCATTCATAAATTAAGGTGAGTCTTTCTCTTTAGTCTACTACTCCCTTCGGTTGAAAATGACTGATCAATTTTATGAGTTGTATTTAATCAATGATAAGAATTAAAAAGAAAATTAAGATTTTAACCACAATAAAACTTTTTAGATATGAATACCGTTTATATAATTTTCTAGGATATTTTTTAAAGGACAAATCGAGATATTATTTAATGAGATTAATTAATTTTAATATGCTAATAATATAAATCTTTTAAGGTAATAGATAGGTAAATCAACCATTTTTACCAATATAATAATATATAGTTTGATGTATGTATAAAAAATTCAAAGAGTGTATATAAATTAAATATTTCTCTAAAAATAGATTTTAAACAAATTAAAATCATTTATCAATTAATACGAGAAATGTCAGAGTATTTTCTTTTTTTTTCAAAAAAAGGGTCAAAAGGTTGAGCATAGGCATTTGCTCGTATTTTTTATTTTTTACAATAATGACTAAAGAGTTTTTTTGTTTTTTACAATAATGACTAAAGAGTCCCTTCCTTTCTCTCTATTGAGAGACGTCCGGTTGAGCATAGGCATGCTCGTATTTGTCAACCTAGCAGTCATCCTCCCGAATTCCCAAATTTTATTTTGTGCCCTAAAAATCAGCCCCAAATTTCGACAAGGATGAGGCGAACTCGATCTCAAACCAAAGCCATGTCCGATCCTCAGCCTCAGGAGTCACAACCACCAACAACCACTCCCTCTTCCGAACTCCCATTTCGCGCCCGAAAGATCCCAAGACTCACCTCTTCCTCCAACAACGACCCCAACACTCCAAAACCTGCTCCAACAACAACCATAACACTCTCTCCCGTTCCCATTCCGAAGCCGTTAACATCCATCGGCGAAATGGACCTCGCCCTTCTCCACCTCCGCAACGCCGATCCTCTCCTCGCCACCTGCATCGAATCTTTCCCACCACCGAAATTCCCCTCTCACCGCTCACCCTTCTTCTCCCTCGTCAAAAGCATCATCTCCCAGCAACTCTCCAACAAGGCAGCCGAAGCTATCGAAAACCGTTTCCTCACTCTCTGCGGGGGCCGGGCTCTGCTTGGGCCCGACTCCGTCCTCGCTCTCTCGGCCCAACAGCTCCGCGAGGTTGGGATCTCTGGGCCCAAAGCCACTTACCTCCATGACCTGGCCAGCAAGTACCGAGATGGGCTTCTGTCGGATCCCTCCATTCTCGAAATGGACGACGAGACGCTCTACACTAAGCTCACGACGGTTAAGGGGATCGGGCCTTGGTCGGTCCACATGTTCATGATGTTCACGCTTCACAGGCCCGACGTTCTACCCGTTGGGGACCTCGTCGTTAGGAGAGGCGTGGAGAAACTGTATGGGCTCAAAGCATTGCCCCCGCCCTCGCATATGGAGAAGCTCTGCGAGAAGTGGAAGCCTTATAGGTCCGTTGGGTCATGGTATATGTACAAGCTAATGGAAGCAAAAGGGGTGTTGCCAAAAATGGCACCACCAGTAGCAACACCACAACTGTGAAAGCGCATAGTCTCATTAACTGTACACGATTTATACTGCAAGTTTTGTGGGTCGTGACTTTTAATTTGGGCCTCCCTCCCATTTGAATTCTTGGGCTGCCTTAGATAGTCCATTAATTGAATTACTTGGCCTGTGTTCTTGTGTTTACCTGCTTTGTTTTCTTGCTCAGAGGGTTTTCGTGCTAGTGTGCTGTAGCTGGCTTTTTAGCGGGCCCTTGGGAAATTCTCTCTTTTTTGCGCTTTTTGTTTAGTTGTATGGTGAAACTACGAATCATTAAAATTAAGGTAGTGGATTAAGGATTGTTCTATTCTTTTAAAAAAAATTTCCTTTTTCAGCTGAAAGCAACAAATGCAAAAAGAAACGCTTGATCCTATTCTATCATCGTCACATCTAATTGAAGGAAAAGATCAAAGTAAAAAAGAAGAAGAGAACCTCTCTTCAACCACCAAGAAAAAAGACAAAGGGGAGGATCGTATCTTGGCTTGAACCGCTTTAATATTAATCACATAATAGACCTCTTGGGATAGACTAGCCCACTATCATACATGAGCTACACGACAAAAAAAAAAAAAAAACGATGCCATCATGCTTAAAGTTTTGTTCCCTTTTCTCTTTCTCATAATAATCATGCATGCCCGTAAACTTGATGCTGTCAATCATGGTAGCTGTTCAGCAATCTTAATGATACGCATGGGTAACTAGGTAAGTATTACTATCAATTGACCATGAACATCTAGTTCCTACGGCCTTAGGCGTTCTCCGAATAAATACCCTACAACTACAAAGGTATATTTGAGCACTGAAATTGGGATAGGATTCTTGAATTGACTTGATGATGATCGGTCCCTGAGAGGTAAAAATAGAGGAAAGTAAGGAAAAGCAAAACAAAGGGAAACGTTGAGGTAAAGTACAATCTGAGATCCATGCGGACAACATAAAATAAAAATAAAAATCCAAAGAATGGGAGACTGAGGACACAATAGGGCACTTTAGTTTTTGTTTCGATTAGTTATATTTTACGGGGAAAAATAAAGGTGAGAAGATAGCGGGACTTAAAAAAAACTAGCAATTTACATTTACTTCGCCCCAACAAAACATTAAAACATGTGATCCATCAAATGCGAGACTCTATACCTGGTTGCTCTTTATCAACCCCTTCGGTTCATTCAATTTGTGACTTTGTGCAATTTCTTCCTGTTCCCTTACATAAAATCATCGTAACAAATAATTAAGCCATATTCTTGATATAAATCATAAAGAAAATCCAAACCCAACAATTGCTTCATAATCTGGTGGGATTCGATAATATTGTGTCTCAAATCACAAATGATTGGTGACTGATTAACATATATGTGTTATTGCTAATTGGCACATAATTTCCCTCTCCCGTATTGCCTTTCGTTGCGCAATTACATTTAGATTCAAGTGGAAAAAAGTTATAATAAAGTACCAAAGAAATATTATTTTGTTCAGTTTGACTATAGTATAGTTTAACAAGATGAAGTAAAAGCTTAAAAAAAAAAAAAAAACAGCAATAGTTTTTTTCCCCCCTTTTTTTGGGTCTGGCAATAGTTATTCTAGTATCTATCTAAGGATGGAGTTCCATTTGAAAAGCCTAATCATGTTGCAAAGGACCATGCTGTCACGCGATTCGCGGTTATATATAGAATTAAAATACTTATAAAAGCATACCAAAAAAATAAAAATAAAAAACTTATAAAGACATTTAGGGAGTGGCTATTATCACACCCTTTTAATGGCTCTTGTTTTACTCTTTCTAAAATATCCTTGTTCAATATTTATTCTAACCATTTATCTATTGTCACTCTTAATTATTATTCTTTCCATCCTTGAATCATTGTCCAATTACAAATGCTAACAAGAATTAAGAAAATAATTGATAAAATATCACTGCAAGTAAAATTGAGGAAGAGTTTACTAATCGCCTTTGTTTCTTTTCAATACTTGAATTTTCTCTCTCATCTTTCATTAATGAGTTAATAATATTTAATAGATGTATTATTGATAGAAAAAGGTTAATACTACCTAAACTTTTGAAATAAAAAATTATTTCTAGATAAAGCAAAATTTGACAATTATTTAAGGATGGAGAGAGTAATAATTAACTATTTTTAAAACTTCTAAAAAAATCATGATATTGTTGTCACGACCCTTCTTGGACACGTGACCGACACATGAGAAACTTCATCCCCACATAAATCTCGTGACCTGCATAATCTCTACATGCCATATGGATTATGAAAAATACATAGAATAAATTTTTTTTTTCTACAAACAATCACTTGCTCATGAAAACCATATTTATAACACCAAAGTGTCTTAGTAACTTTCAAGGGCTAATCATAATATCACAAAATACGCATAGAGTCCTTTACATATAAAGAGTATGTGGAAAATATAGATTATACAATCGAAATAATATCCTAATGTACAAGACAATGCAAATGAATTTCGTGCCCTACAGTCCGAGATCCTGCCTACATTACACTGGAGCACATCTAGAGCACAAAACCTGGCACCTCACCTACTGCGCTCAGCAACTGAAATCTAATGTTGTTGGGATGGAGGTGGTGTAGAAGTACCCTTAGCAGCTACAGTATTTGTAAAATATGAAAAAAAATTAGAGGGATGAGTTTTTTACCCAAAACTCAGTGAGTGGGTCCTTACCTAAAACTCCTTCATGGGACACCAAGAGACGGTACCAAACACCATAATAATAGTGATAGCAATAAGAGTATCAAAACGTTTCATAACTATAATTAGATTATCAAATCTTGGCTTTCTATCACATAACCTAACAGTACTCTAATAGAGAAACAGTAATGTATGTTCTAGTTACGTATAATGTCTGTAACGTAACAAAATTCTGAATATTAATGTATAGTCATATATGGGCGTTACGTATCGTCATCCCCAATATGATAACAATTTTTCTGTTATCCCTGGCCTTGGGCTACTTGGTACCAATGTTAACGAATCAACTACCGTTAACACACAGCCTATTTCTCTATAGTTACTGCCAGTTCAGTTAAAAACCTCATTCTTTTCTCTATGATTTCCAAAATCTTCTATCCTAGAGTCCAAAATCCCTCTTTATATAACAACATACAATATCAGAATCCCATAATCATAAAGCTAACTCTAAATGATTAAATTTGCAATGAAACTATACAAAAACTCATCCTCAATGGTAGATGTCCCATGGTTTTCAAGAAAACATGTTTTCTTATTAAGCCAATAGTTCATAACACAATATTTCATAGAAATCTCAGTAGTTTACAAAACAAACTAAAAAATCATATATACTCTCATGTTTTAGGCGAAAAATATATATAATGATTAACATAGAAGTTACAGATGTGAACTCACTCACCTGGAATGGCAACAAACACAGAAATAGCACTAGCAGAATTCTGGGAAGTTGGAACAACACCCATACCTTAAAGCTTTAGAAGTAAAAGATTGAAGTTGATTTTTAGAAAAAATAGAAGAAAATGAAGTTTAGGAGTGAATTTAGGGTGGAGAGCGAAGGTTTTCATGTTTCTTAGGGGGAGGAGGTTGTATTTTGGGTGAGTGAAGGTTTCAAACCCCGAAATGGGGGTTTTTTAATGCACTGTTGACTGTTGCAGTGATTATCAAAGAGCATAAAAATAATTCTCTACACCGCCTTACTGTTCGATGACCGCAAAACGCTGCAATGCTCACTAGAATGTTTTTTTTTTTTAGCCAAAGGTATTACAATTGTTTCCATTGATATTTTTAAAATAAATTTTCAGTTAACCTGTTCCAATAAATTTAGATACATATAAGTACATTGATAAAAGAAGAAAATGAATAATAATTTTTAAAATTAAGCTCAAATGAAAATGAAACATAAATGATGATCATTGATTTCAATACTTTAATAAGTTGAACAGATAGAAATATTATTATTATTTTAATCTTTTATGAATTAATTTAGAAAGTTTTAAATATCATGTCTATATTATATGCATATTGTATCTTAAACTTATACACATCAAAATTTATGTTTTAACCAAACACTTATCCAATAGCAAAGTAAAAAATTAAAATTAATAAAGGTAAAAAATCATTATATATTTACTTAACGTTTAATTAATTCTTTACAGTTAATTTTTTTTTAATCAACTCACTACATTGTAATTTGTAAAAATATTTGTATTAAAAACCCTAAAGCAACTTATAGCTAAAAAAATTAAATACAATAATCATCTAAAAGTTTCATTGACTGCTACTAGGACTTGCACTCTTCCAATAAAAAATATTACAAATTAAATTTTTTTTTATCACAATAGATTACTTCGAGATTTAATTATATAGGATTTATAATATAAAGACTCAATTAAAAAAAATTAAATCAGATAGATCTGATAAAAATTTTGATGGACAGATATCTTCAAATTTATTGAACATACTTCTTATTTAAAACAAAAAAAAGACATGTACAATATAATGTAATTTGTGAAGAAGAATTAGAATGTAAGGATTGTTTTTTAAGAAGGTAAGAAATATAGTATAAAATCGAATGTGTGTGGTAATAGACAAAAGATTTAAATAAATATTAAATAAGAGGATTTTAGGAATCGATAGTAATAGTCACTAAAAAGGCATGACAATAGATATAAAGGTGTAACAATAACCACTCCTAGATATTTGAATGCCTAAATCTCCATTTTCAATTGCCTCATTTCAATGCTAAACTGATTATTGTATTTTCATGACGTCATTTCCTACCCTTAACTAGAATAAGTATAGTGGATAACAGACAAAGTTAAAAAAAAAAATTTAATTTCTATACATTGATATTATGATCTAATCAAATTATATTATTTTAAAGACTTTTTAAGTAATGAATATAAGACTCAACTATTTTTACTGATATAGAAATATATGGTTAGATGATAATAGAAAATATTTTCCATTATCAGTACAAAAAAATCAAACTCAAAAAATTAATTTAAATAACAAAACTAAGATTAAATTAATTCCATTTAAATTCAACTAAATTTTGAGTGAAATTCTAAATACAAACAACTTCCATTTTTTTATTTTTATCATATCTTCCATTTTAGAATTAAAAAATCAAACAGGACACACATTAAGGAAAAATATCTTGGTAAATGTAAAAAATTATATGAGTTAATAAAACTATCATTCTCTAATCATTAGTATTCATTTTGATAAATATTTTAATTATTTAAATAATATATTTATATTAAGGTTATAAATAAAAAAATTAATACTATCTAAATATCATAAATAGATAAATATTAAAAAATAAAAAAAGTAAAAAACTGACCGTATTTAGGGAGTAATTTATTGTTTCTAATTCTATTCCCTTCTATTAATGAAAGATTAGTCAAGGATATTGTCACTAAAATAATATCATTGGAGAGCATTACAACTAATGGCTATGGCTATGTTATGGCATGTAATTTTGGAAGTTAAAGTTACGAGTCTGACGTAAAGTTTAAACAAAGAATCTTTATCGCAATCTACTGCAAAGCTAAGCCAATGGCACTGCTTACACAAAGATAAAGCTAAATTGGCAAGTGGAAATCGATGGATTTGCTGCTAGGGGGTAAGATTTCAGGCTCTGCATAAGTAGTGCGAACCCCACTAATACGAAACGTGGCACAAATGATAAAAGATTGGGACGTATTTCAAAAGAATGCTGGTTCAAATTCTCCCTATCAATATAAGACATTTGTTGGTGGATAATCCTGTATGAACCCCGCTTAATTAAGCTTGAGAGTTGTTAAAATAGGTGTCTAATTCATCTAAACTTTTTATAATAAAAAAAAACTAATAAATTTGCATTTTACCACGTGCCCGCGTGCGGTACCTGACGTGACTCACAAACCTGTAATCCATCGATGTTAGATTTCCTTGTCTTTGATTCGGGGCTTGGTAAAAGGCTCGACCTAGCGTTGCTTTGTACAGTAATGGTAATGCATAGGCGTATTGTTCGGGTTTGGTAAGAAAGGTGACCATCTAAGATTTGGGGCTTCCAAAAGCGCTGAAATCGTCACAAGTTGATTAATAAGTTATAACACAACAGTTCAAATTTGTGGAACTGGTAATTTGATAATGTAGTATAAGAGTCTTCGTGATAATAAATTTCATCAAACCAAGGTAAGGTAGTTTTGGGCATTGTCCTCCTTTCAAAAGACGTATTAAATAAAAAATCATGGAAGAAAAAATTAGATCGGACTAGCCAATTTGACAAGTTCAACCAAAAACCGATCACTTAGCCAATTTTGTTAAGGTTAAAAAATTTGGAGAAGTCAAAACCGGTTAAAATTGGGGAAACTGGAATAATTGGTGAACCAGACCAGTTAGGCCAATTTGAAACTTTTTTTTTCTTCAAAGTTTAAATAGTGATATCTTGTAGTAGCTACAGAACAAAAAAAAAAAAATGGAACCTAAGAAGGGTATTAACAAAAATTGCTGGGTTCTTCTTCTTATCTCTTCGTCATTCACATCTACTTACCATAAATTTCGTTGATTACTAACAAATATTATTTTTAAATACTTTGTGATCGTGTTGCGAAACTGAAACTAGAGAAATTTGATATGAATTATATTTATTTTTATAGATTTATGAATTTTTTTGTGTTAATTATGTTAATATTAATGATTTAATATTATGATGCATTAATGATATTTTACAAAAAAAAGAAAACCGGACCGAGTATCGAATTGACCATATATATTATTTCGGTTAAACCAGTTGGACTTCTAAACCTTTGAACCAATACCTTAGTCAATTCGATACTCGGTCTAATTTTTTGTTTTGGTAAAATATCATTAATGTATCATAATTCAACAGTTTAAAATTTTGAAACAAATAATTTTATAATAGTCCATTCCATATCTAGTTAAATTTTTTAAATATTTAATTAAATATTAATTTTTGACTGTGTATACAGATAAAATTTTATAATTAAAGAGACAAGCGCGAGCGCGCGCGCACACATATATATATATATATATATATATATATATTTCCAAGTCAATCGGATTAGTTATTACTCGTGATGGTACATGCTCTCGATTCACCGTTACTGTAGACGAAAAGGCCAAGACTTTCAGACAAAAAAAAAAAGGCTAAGACTTACATGGGAGAGTTGAGTTTGGCAAGATCTCCATGGTTCTCTCGAATCTCATCCGTCCAATACTGAATAAAGGGTTAAGATTCTGATGTGAAATTCCAAGATTTGCCGCTATCTCCATAACTTAGGAACTGTGTTGATAATATTATTCAAAAAAATTTCTGGAAGAGGCCATGCGGGAATAATACTGATTTAGGAGTAGAGATCTCAAATAATTTTCGAAGATAACACATGGACCACATCTTACACTTCCAAATTGGAAAATTACAAAAGTAAATAAACATTATGTAAATAGACAATGATATGCTGAATTGCCCACCATTATTCACGAAATCAAATTTCATAGTGAGACCGTACGCAACCGTGAAGTCTTGAAGAGGGGACAGCTTCCCTTCATTTTGAAATTCAAATGTAATTATGGAAATACATTTTTATACCATTTGCTGCTGTATAAAAATTAGGGTTCATTAACAAATATTCTAAGACTACTCGATGAAGAATTAAGACAAAGAAAATTTTGATTATTTTTAATGTATTACATTAAAAACTTATAACTTTTATTTTTTAAATCGCAATGTTCTACTTTAAATTCACTAACAAATATCTTAAACAAAATTCATATAAAAAAAATCACATTGTATGAAAAAATTTTAAATTGGTTCAAATGGAGGTGGATATTCAACGTATGTGACCAACTTGTACATGAGTAACTAGAAGAGAAGTGGTGCGCAAAAGTTTAATATAAAATGGAGTCCACTCCACACGGACGCTTGGCTGGGTATCAGCCACGTTTATGATGTTGCACTCTTAGTTAGGCGTGTATAATTATTGGCTGTGCCTTAATATGGAAGTACTCGGAAATTGTTCCGTCTAACAAACCAAGAATCATTTATAATAAATAAAAGATTATGATAACAATCAAATAAATAACTATAAGATGGTGTATTAGATAACTTACAAAATTGTACTACTAGGAAACAGAAGCTTTGAGGTGCTCACGAGATATTCTTCCAGAAGTTATATGAGTAAAGTTTTATTTTTGCCTATAAAATTGTAAGCATAATTCATTCTATTACTTGAAATTTTAAAATAAACTCTTTAGTTCCTAAAACTTTATTTCGTAGGTCAATTTAGTCCCAAATAAAATCAATGTTAGTCACCCGATACTTTTAATTGATGTAACGCGCTAAATGACACGTGACATGAAACGTGTCGATGATGTGGCATGTTGATCCCAAGTGACATATTGACATGGTATCAAATCAGATTTGTCCTTGAAATTTTATAAAACGGGTCAAAAAAGTTTTGAATCCCAAATTTATCATTTTTTATTTATAAAATCTAAATTTTTAATAATTCTTAAATTCACTTATTTTTCTCTCATTTTCACACCTATTTAAATAGCTCATATTTTTAAATATCCTAAACACAGTCAAGAGCTTAATTAGTCCAAATTTAAAACCCTCAATGCTTAGATAATATAATTAATTTATTAACTATTGTATTATTTTTTTAAATAAATTGGGTTTTAAAATATGAAATAGGATGAATGGGAAATATTATATTATGAAGCATGAATGAGTTCATCAATGGCCTATGTGAAACCTTATTGTTGTGATATATTCTCTTCTCATTGTTATTCTATATGAGAGAGATTTTTATTTAAGTAGGGTATGAAAATAAGAAAGAAATATGTGGGTTTAAGAAATATTGAGGATTTAGATTTTATTGAAATAAAATAGGAAAAATTTTGGGATTTTAGACTTTTTTGACATGTTTTATAAAATTTCAGGGACTATTTTAACACATTTAGAAATTTCAAGGACTAATCTAAATCTATTTTAATATCGTGCTACGTCATAAAAAGTAATGGTTGATTAATGTCTGTTTAATCGGAAAATAAAATGATCTATAAAATGAAATTTCAGAAACCAAAATGTTAATTTTAAAAATTTAAGAACTAAATTGAAGCGTATTTACAATTGTTGGGACTAAAGTGAAACTTTTTCTCATTGTTCAACACTTCTTGCTAGTTCCAGATAAATGTGGCAATAATTGATAATTGAGGAACAATTTAAACTTAGTTAGGGCATTCTTTCCTAATTTGACGGGCAAATGAAAAATAATTAGTGTTAGGATTGATCACAAGAGATTGCATTAAGACAAAGCTAATCGGAATGAGATTGACGGAATCGGCACGTGCACATCGTAAAATCAAATGCTTCTTTTTCGAGGACATGTAAATTAGCAAACCACATATATGAACAAGGCTAAGAAATTTAGAAGAGTTTAATTTAATAAAATTTACCATTTGATTTTTTTTCTGTTTGATGAATAAATTTACCATTTTGAGTGACGAAAAAAAAAGTACTGATTTCATAGAACCGTGATTACTAGCTAGGAAGAAGATACATTGATGGCAGCGAGCAGTCAAATTCCATTGACTTAAACCTTTTTTTTATAATTATATCTTACTCCCTTCATTTAATATATATATATATATATATATATATATATATATATATATATATATATATATATATATATAATTTTTATATTATGCGTAGAAATTAAGGTGATATTTCAAACACTTCAAAATCAATTTTGAGTCATTAGAATTGATTTAGTGCATTTTTCAACATGTTTGCTTTCAAGTTTGAATCCAATCTCAAAATCAATTTTGCTGTCAAAATTGATTCCAGTAAAAGTGGTAAATTATTGCATTTAGGTTTTCACTCTATTCAAGCATTTTTGGAATATATATATATTTTAAATATCAAAAATTTGATTTTTAGTCCTTATATATATATTTGGAGAATTTTCTTTTGGTTCTTACAATTTAATTATAGCTTAATAAGAATAAAAGTTAAGGAAAAAGGTTTATCACAGTTAGAATCATAATCCAGTTTATTAACCGCCTTGCTCTCAAACATTTTTCTTGATGTAAAATGACCATTGAAAATATTTATAAGTTTTTATTGATAATTAGTACATATCTAAAATATCACAAAGGATTCTTTTGGATATTTTTGTCATATATTAATTATCGACAAAACTCATACAATGATCACTTTATGTTAAAATTATCTTTCTTAATAATACTTGTATCTATACTTTAATTAGTAATAACTATTAAAAATACTCATTTTTCTTGTAGTGTTAATTTATCAAAATCTAGAAAATGAAATATTCAATAACAACCGTTAAAGATAAAAAAGATACTAGTATTCTATAGGCACCAAAAAAAAAAAGTAAATACAATCGATTTATGAAATAAAATGTAATTGTGTAGTATTACAAAATATTACTACGTTTTAGCAGCGCAAAAAAATATTACTACGTATTTTTTATTTTAAAAAATAGTAATATTTTTATTGTAAATGCATAGTAAATTATTAATTATTAATATGTGCACAATGTGGCGAGTCCATGTATGCATCGACAATACGAATTATAGTTCGAATCTGGGTTAATTGATAATGGAATTTAATTGGATTGCTCATGCTATGTGCATTTGTGCTAGCCTTTGATTCATATTATTTGTTATCTGCTTAATTTGTCACTCGATTTGCAGCGTTTGAGTGTTTTTTTTTTTTTTTTTATGTGCCGTTTGAGTGTGTATTTTAATGTAAAGTTTGGGTATCCTATTTTGGTCCAACATTTTGTCATTAATTTAAGTAAATTTCTCTCGCTCTTTTGTTTTTCTTTTTGCCCTCTTACCAAATAATAATAATAATAATAATCATTTTCTGTATATTTAATTGCAAAATGATTTTACATGTATTTTAATTAATGTAAAAATTATTTCAAGTTTCCTACAAAACGCGTTTTAATAAAATTGTTTTAGGTTTCCTACAAAACGAATTATTTTAATTATTGTAACAATTATTTTAATTACGTATGTAGTCAATTTGAGTAATAAAACCTCATCCGAGAAAGTAAATTGAGAGAACTAGAACGATGAAAGAGCTGTCTTAAGTTGTTTTTTAACAAAAATTTTATTAGGATTTTAATGTTAAAAAATATTTATTTGAATACCTATCATAATAAGTCTATTTATACAAAACTCTTGATAATATTCTTCCAAAAAATTAGACTCAATACTCAAAATTCCATAATCTGACTAGGGTACAATAAAGGATGATTAATAATAAATCCAGAGGGGAAACTTGATCTTCTAATGATTAGATTTAGATGCCCTCTTATGAAAAAGGGAAAAAAGAGCAAGAAAAGCGGTCAATATCACATATTGTCTAGTCTTTGTCACCTCAAATACATAAGAATAAGGACACAACGCCACAACTTCTTTATTTTTTTGATATGAACACCATAACTTTTTTCAGTAAGAAAAGGGTACGCGTATAATTATCATCGATTAGAAAGTACACATACGTTATTCATACATATATACAAGCATAAAATATAGACTATCACGCAAACATTAATTGAAAAAAAAAAAATCACGTAAGCATCAACTCAAAACACATAGGAATCATATCTCGCTAGTTCTTTATCGTAATTCTTTACATTAAAGGGAGGATCGATGGAACTAGAATAATTGTCACTTCCTGGGGAGAGTATCTATCTAACAACTTGTGCAATTAATCAAAAAGCATTATCTTTTAGCAATTTAAAAGCATTAAGCCATCAACCATGAAGGTAATAGACAGATTGATTTGGTGCAGTGAATAGATCCGACAGTACAATGTATAACACATAGCAGAGCAAATATTGATCTTTAAAAGAAGATTAATTATATATAACTAGAAGGCTTAAATCTATTTTTTTATTTAATTTCTGTATGTTAATAGTCAGGGGCAAAGCTAGAGTTTTTTTTTTTACTAAGGGAGGCTAGCACTTAACAATTAAATAAAACAATTAAGAAAAACTCAAGAAAAATAAAACAATGGAAGCTAGAGTAATTTTAATTTTATTTAAAAATTAAATAAAATTCATCGTATATAAGAAAAATAAATGTTTTATGATCAAAACTCAAGAAAAACATGCATATGTACATAGCATATTATCTATTATAATATTTAAATATCTAATTAAATAAAAATTTTATAAAAATTAGCTAAATCATTTTTTTGGGCCAAATTAAGAAGAATAAGCAATTTCCCAAAGAAATTGAAAATTTTAGGGTGGGTCATTGCCCCCCATGAGGCCCTTGTTTATATAGTTATTTGGCTATTGTTATATCAATAATGATAATTGACTCTCACATTAACTAAAAAAAATGCAAATAAAAATAATATATTATTGAATGTATATATAAAACACTTTAATGCATCAAAATTAAAATCTTTTTTAGTTTGCTCCATATTTTTTAATATTATTTTTTTTTCAAACATGTACGATAGCCACCAGTGTTAAATTATTTGTATTAAGTATTATTCTTGTTTATTGTCCAATAAAAACTTTGGACTGACCGGTACGTGATCTGAAAAGATTGTGCCGACAGTAATTCAAGCATACCATTTGTGAATCACTTAATTTACATTGGGAAAGAGATCATGAGTTTTTTTTTTTAATTAAATCTCTTGCCATTGATTTAAAATTTGAGATCGGGACAAGACATAAAAAAACCAATGATGAGAGATCACGCTAACAAGATCATATACAAATTTAACATGAGATGATTCATTCCTCTTACATTAACTCTTATTAGGATATGTTTGGATTGATCAAGCTAGGTAGAGCAGAGTGGTATATTTTAAATTGTTTCATTGTTTGTATTTTCCAATTTTAAATTGTTTCATTGTTCCATCAAATTTCATCCATTTTTTTCTAACTATTTTCTCCCCCAAATTGGACGACATAGGATGGAAAGTAAAATACCTAAACAATGAAGCAGAGTAATTATTTCACTCATCTCCTCTCTACTTCATTCAATTCCACTCTGTTCCACTTCACTCCGCTCAAACTCTATCAATCCAAACCTATCTAATGGGCTCAATGGTTACGCACCCAACTACTATTCATATCTGTAATATGCCAAGATATGTTCGTTTCTTGTCTACATGTGACTGTAAGATTAGAGTGTCTCTTGCAAATACTATCCCTGACGGGTAAGGCCGCATTCCGATCAGCCCGAAACCCAACCAAAAACAAACTCAAACTCAGTATAATCTACTTCATTCAACAAGTAGAAGCCAGAACGAAGAGTTTATCATATAGCAAGAAAATTTGTAACAGGTACGCCAGATGAAGTACTAGCAAACTTTAGCATATTCTGTATTAGTTTTTGATTCTTCAAATTAGTAAAGAGGAAGTGTCTGAAAATTGTTGCAACGAAAGAAACAAAAATTAAGTTGGAAACGGGAAAGCGAGCTGTAAATAATGTAATGATGGAATGTGCGCACAATATAGTCCTTGTGTTCAAACGAATATAATTGATTATTTAATCCTCATTTAAATGTCTTAATTGAAAATCATCCACAACTTATATTCCATTATTTCGAAGAATTGTGAATAGCTACAGTAAACAGTGACGACTGATAAACAGTTCTTCAAGGGTAATACTAATACTATTACATCAAACATAATAAAAGCATGGACTCAACGAAGAGAAAGTCAAATGATACAGTAGCCCAAGTTAGGCTTTCTCTTTAAAATAAGTGGCCAACGTGACTCGGTACTAGAAAGTAACCAAAACACCACAAGCACAAAATTGATGCCTGAAAGAGAAATATGTAAGAAGATGCTAACATTTAAGGGTAGCAAACAGCATCAATTGCATCGTGAAAGAAGGAACGAGGTAAAAGTGTTTTAGTCATTGGTCCAACCAAGAGTGGGCTTTCAGATATTGCAGACAGCAGCAGGCGCACAAAGGAAGTCACTCACAATTAAGGCACACACAACACACAAAACACTACACAAATAGCCTCGTCTCGAGTACAGAGAGAGAGAGAGAGAAAGAGAGAGACAGAGAGAGAGAGAATCTGACATACCATAACAAAGACAAGTGCTATGTAGTGGCCCAGCAAGCATTCACTTCGCTTTAATGTCCTCACATCCTTAGAAAAAGAAAAGACCCCTTCTCTTGTATTCTACTGATCAATAGTATCTTAAGCTAATCAAAACCTTCCTTTTTATGAGCCTCTTAAATTTGGATTTCCATTGTGATTTGCATGTCTTAAAACAGCTTAGCGTTTAAGGTTACAGGAAGATTCGGAAGCAGGAGACATATCTCTATACTTTCTCCCTTTTAATTAACTGTGCTGGTTTAGGACACACGCGACACATTCACTTCACTTGAATAGGTTTTGGTTTTTGGGTATAGGGTTTGTTTGAAAGAGTAGAGTGGCTCAAAGGGCAATAATTAAAAGCTGGACCAGTGTGCTGCGCAGGCTGTGGGAGAGGACCAACATGCCCTTGTCGGTTGTTCTGCAAGACAAAGCTCTCTTCAAGTGTAGTCACCACTCATTGTGAGTGCAAAACCAACCCTCCCATAGTTCCTTTCCTAGATGGTTTCTTATGGAACTGGATGGCTGGTAGGAAACAACACCTTCTAGACCCTACGCCTCTTCCCACCATCCCATGTTCTTTTCCTAATTCCTTTCTGATTAATCACACATGTCTTTCTTAATCAATGTTACAAACAAGTCTTATTAACCAGGTGTTGTCGTGTTCATTCTCTCTCTCTCTCTCTCTCACTCTCACATACTCACAGTTACACACCCTTTGTGTCTCCCAAGGTGTTGCTGGTGCAATTAAGCTTCCAACTCCTCAATTCTCTATTCTGTTACTATTAGATTAATCTAGCTGTGGAGGTAAGTCTTATTGTATTATTTTAGGTTCCCTAGGGACCCCGCTTGTGACTTGGGTCTCATTCAGAATTTTCAACAAAATTATACTAATACCTATCTTTTTTATTTTTTAGTATTTTGTTCCCCCTTCTATCTAGAAGTTATTTTTTCCCCTAAAAACAATTAGACCTTTCCAGGTCTAGTGCTGCTATATAAACAGTCAAAATCTCACCCCCTTAGATCTCTTGAGAATAGGACTATTTAGTGAAAATTTGGTTGGTGGGATTAGCACCCAGAACGTCAAAATCAGAATAAGCAAAGGAAAGAATAATTGTGGGTGTGCTAGCTAGTAATTAGTATATCTTTGATTGAGATTTGAGCATGTTCTTCGATTAGATGGGATGAATTAGGGTTGAACAGGCTACAGGAAGATCCACAACCATAATTAAAAGACAAAAGAACATGAGGATGATGATGGTTTAAGGAGGATTATACCAAGTCATAATTGAGGTGCAGTAGTGAGGGTGTGTTTGTTGTCAAGCTTAGATCTTGAAAGAAAGCATTTGATGGAAAGGAGAGGGCAAGATAAGGAGTTAGAGATGCCAACCACTATGGGTTCTTATAATTCCTCCTCTTCTTCAAAGCTCTCTTCTCCAACTCTAGCTTCAACTACTGTAGGTGAAAGAAGTGACCAACAACCATCTCAAACTCATCACACAACAACACTAATCTTCAATGATCCACCTCAACATCTCTATCCTCCTCCTCATCTTCTTCCACCCAACAACCAGCTCCATCAATCCCAAAGACACAGCACAGATCCAGATCTAACCTCACCTCATCCTATTGCCACGACAAGCACCCCAATTGCATCAAACCCCACAAGAACAGCACCACCACCACCACCACCACAAACAACAACAGCAACACAAACACCTGCAACAACAACTACTACTACTACAACCTCTTCCACCCCACTGATCAGGTACCGAGAATGTCTGAGAAACCACGCAGCCAGCATGGGGAGCCATGTGGTAGATGGTTGTGGGGAGTTCATGCCAAGTGGAGAAGAAGGCACCCCAGAATCATTGAGGTGTGCTGCTTGTGATTGCCACCGCAACTTCCACAGAAAAGAGGTTGAAGGATGCCCTCAACATCAACATCATCATCATGCTTCCAACTATCAAAGCTATTTCCCCAACAAACACAATGGTCACAGCAATATACCTTCACCTCATCTTCAGTTCCACACACCAACATCTTCTCTGCATCAACAGCATAGATTCTCTCATGGGGTTGCTGCTGCTGCTGCTACTACACCTCCAGGAGGCCTTGTTCCGCCGGTGATGATGGCCTTTGGAGGAGGAGGAGGAGGAGCAGCTGAGTCATCAAGCGAAGATCTCAACATGTTTCAGTCCAACATAGTTGGAGGGCAGTTATCAGTGCAGGCACCACTGTCAAAGAAGAGGTTCAGAACAAAGTTCACACAGAATCAGAAGGATAGGATGATGGAGTTTGCTGATAAGCTTGGGTGGAAGATCCAGAAACATGATGAGCAAGAAGTGCAGCAGTTTTGTTCCCAAGTTGGTGTCAAGAGGCAGGTTTTCAAGGTTTGGATGCACAACAACAAGCAAGCTATGAAAAAGCAGCAGCAGATGTAAGCCTCCTTAGAGTTCTTGCCCCTTCTCTCTCTCCCTATTCATCCTTTTCTTGTTGTTTGAGACGGAATAAAAAGTGAAGGAAAAGAAATACAATAGATTTTTAAGTGAATAAGTATATAGATCATTAGATGTGCATATTCAAACAGAGGAAGCAGCTAGCTAGCTAGCTAGATACATTTAATTGAAGGCAGCTGAGTTTGGATTTCACTCATTTTTCTCTATCTGTATGCTCCCAATTAACGAATTTGATTTTTCAATTTCAATATGCTATATGTTATGCTCTTTGTAACATTGGCAGCAAAGAAAATATAAATAATGTAATCGTTAATTCTCAGTTTCTCACCTCTTGCCTTTTGGCATGACTGGCCATATATATTTTTTCCCCTTGCCAAAGCAAATAAAAGGAAAATAAAGAAAAAAAAAATGAGAGAAGACTTGGACTCTTGGTAGCTGTGATAGACTTAGATATATACTCCTTTGTCCACTTATAAATGTCTCTAGAGGAATTAATGAAAATTTGGTATATTAAAAAATTAATATATCTTATCTAGGTGCATTGATTTTTAATATATTAAATTTCTGATGATTCTCTATAAGACACTTATAAGTGAATGGAGATGTTTGTTACAGGCTACTTAGGCTAAGTGTAACGATATTTCATGCATAATAATCCTTGAAAGACTTTTCCATCTTAATCATGGGAGCCTCGGTTTATGAACCAATTCACTTTCTTTTCTTGCTAATCAAAGTTGAAGGCTCTGGAGAGGATAGGATCCCACACCCTACTACTATTTTGTCCTCTCATAGTCATAGCATCAGCATGCGACACCGACACATGGATTAGTAGCAGACAACACCCGCTCTTTTTCTCAAATTACCTTTTCGAAGCATAGTGTGTATTCAGCGTTGTCTCCACCAGTAATGCATAATTAAATGATGACTAAGGAACAAGTTGGAAGGCCAAGATTTTATCCTTTCAAACGTTTTTCTCTAAAGAAATGTTTGAGATATTCACTTCATTTGATACATCATATAGTACCAACTCATCTATTATTCTCAATGATAAATTTTTCATTTTAAGTGCTCTGTGATCATTTTTAATAGTGGATAAATGAATAAACACGCTTTTCAAATGAAATGAATTGAAATAACACAACTATTTTCTTCACCCTCTTATGATATTAGGTGAATAGAGTGAAAGTTAAGTCCTTTTTCTGCTAAATAAGTATACTACACACTAAAATATGCATGTATAAAGCACTGGCGAATGGCAAATATTTATATTGTATGCAGTGATTTTACTGCCGGATTATGAAAAGGCTTTCTTTCTTCCCCTTAGCTGACTTCAAACAGCGAATGGCCTTCCCTTCCAAAGTATAGTTGATGAAAAATGGCTCCAAAGTAAATTTGATGAAAAATTGTCAAGAGAGTCGCAATACAATTTCCTATGAAATATAGCCTCGCAAACATTTTTGTATGGATAAAAAGAATGTGTCCAATGAAAGAACTAGTTTGAGCCATACCGACCCTATCGAATTTGATTTTGTATTACGTGATTAACATTCTAGCTCCTAGAGAAACTTAGTATAAAAGGGATATATAATATTTCTTGCATAAAATGACATTTTAAATTGGATCCGAGCTCTTCCAAGTTCACCGGTGACAAGTTAAGGGGAAAGTTTTATAGAATTTTCGTTAAAAATGAATACAGCTTTAGCTGAGAGCAGATAAAGAATTAGATAAGCAATATATTTCCCACTTCACTTCTTGCTACTTGTGTTCATCTAACTAGAATTTGTACAAGGCCAAACACAAGAACATTTAACCAACAGCAAAATTAACTATAAGAGAAATTACTAGCATGTAGAAGTGTACACTGTAGCAGAATGTAATGCTCCCAGCAATCAAAGCAACCGAGCAAGACGAGAGGGTGATAGCAAGAATAAAGAATCATGAAGAATTAAATTCAGGTAAAAAGGTAGATGGTAACTTTATGAGGTCAATGGTTCAACTAGTTAAGCAGAAGGTTTTGCACTGAGCGCAATAGTCACGTGGGATTTATAAGAAATGCTATAGGACGATGAAAAGTTAAACTATAATCAATCATGAAAACCTTGTTTTGTCATGCATTTTATAGAATATAATCTCAGATAGCATCTAATGGCAGTGACCAAAAATTGTCACATGATTTGGTCCGTAATGAAAGATTTACATGTGAATGTCTTGAATAATAAGAACATACGTTTGGGATCATGCCCATGTTTTGTGCAAGTTGACCTTCATAAATAGTATGATATTTTAAGTTTCTAACTTATAGAACATACAAGTTTAAAGAACTCAATTTGTTTCCTATCTATTTGGTGTTTGTTCACACAAAAGTTGCTGTGTGAAATTATAAGACCAATTCCGTACATCTAATATAAACTGACTCACGGACGCATATGGACCACCAAACTAAAGAAAACCATTAATCAAGATGCAGAAGCGATACAACTATAATTACAAGAGACGGGATTGCCTTTATTAAACCATGCACCCTTTAGATGATCATGCTCTTATTATAACAAAGATGACAGATTACGCATGTTAGTAAAGGGACCCAGCAATAAATCAAGCGTCAGTGTACACTATCTGCACAATGTTATTGATTAGATACATAGCCTATGGTGGGCTGCAACGTCCCAACAACATAATTGGGCAGTGCCCTTTCTGAGTCTACTATCTTGATAGATCAGAAGTACCCCACTATGAGGGGCCTTCTATGCCTTTCTTCTACCACAAGGGACAACAGAGTTGTGTTGCTATTTTCTTAAGGAAAACGCCTAACAAGTGCTTTTGCATATCTATCAAACAAAAGGCATACAAAAACAGGAACCCCTTAAAACATTAAAAGAAAACATAGTACTTACGATAAGTTGCGGAAGAGCCGAAAAACACCAACTGAAAGATACATTGTTGAGGTTCTTATAGCTTGCATAATATGTTGCAAAAAACTGAACATACCCTCATAGATCTGGGCTGTTCCTCATCTGAGCTCCAAGATTGGCTGTGGCATCTGAAGCCTTCTCCTTGGCAGCCTCGTACTTAGCCTTGGCCTCATTAGTCATGGTATTCTTTGCTGAAAGGTATGCCTCACCAACTTGATGTTTAGCTTGGTCAAAAGTTTCTGCCATTTTGTCTGTACCATATCCCATTGCCCCACCCATCTTATCTCTAGCATCATAGGCTTTATCTCCAACCATATTCATTTGCTCCTTGGCTTCATCATAGGCATCACCGGCCTTATCTCTTCCACACTCCGTTGCTCTTTTTACTTTATCTATGACATCATCAGTTTTCTGTGAAGCCATCTCCATTCTCTGCTTGCCTTCATCATAAGTATTACTGGCTTTGTCCTTTGCATATTCCATTGCCCCAGCCATTGTGTCCTTGGCATCATAGAACTTTTCTGATGCCATATCCGAAGCCATGTTAATTTTCTGCTTACCATCATCATAGGCATTGGCTGCTCTATATCTTCCGTAACTCATGGACTCGGCCATGTTATCTTTGGCATTTTGAGCCATAGTTGAAGCCTTGTCCGAAGCTGAGTACGTTGTCTGCTTAGCATCCTCATAGGTATCTGCCATTCTTTCTCTGGCACGACCCGTGGCTTCGTGCATTGTGTCTTTTGCATCAGTAGCTTTATCTGTTGGCATTTTGATGATCTCACCATCTCCATCATAAGCCTCGGAAGCTTTCTCCCTTCCATATGCCATGGCTCCTGAAATTGTTTCCCTTGCATCTGCAGCCTTTTGAGATGCATAATCCGAAGCTTCTGCATAAACCAAAGAAAGGAAATCACATTGCTTCAATTTGATAACACTTCAACGAGATGCATGTAAAAAGAGTGCGAAGAATGAACAAATACCTGATGCTGCAGATTTCATTGTCTCTGTAGCCCTTGAAGCAGCATCTTCAGCTTTAAACTTCATGTTTTGAGCCACTTGTCTCCCATGATCATTTTCTGACCCAAAACTTCTGTCACAATAATTGCAAACTAATGAATGAAATGATAATAACATTTAAGCATTGGTTTAACAAAAACAGAAAACAGCAACTTAGGAATAAGTTGACAAAACAAACATGGGTGAACCATAATAGAAGGAAGGAGCATCAACCCACACTATGGAAGCATTTGCTAAAAGTTTCCATGAGCCATCTGATCAGCAGGAATGATACTAAGGCTCACTCATCTACTTATAGTCTTACATAGGGTGTGTTTGGATCATAGCTAGCAAAATATGGTTTGGTCACATATATAGAAAAGTAACTTTTTTATTTTTTCACTTTAGGTTAAAAAACTGAAGAAATGTTAATGTGATTTTGCCGAACATATTGAAATGAAGCACAGTTTAACCATTCAAACCAAGGTTTGGGGTGATCAGAAATCTAAACATGGTAATAGTGACTCGAAAAGAATAATGCTTGTTTGCAATTATGATCAACATCACCACCAACTCCTATGCCCCTTACTTGTTCTTCTCACATAATGATCACCAGTAAAATCGCATGTCACTGATCACTCTCCATGTCTTTTTTTTTTTCCCTGTGAGTATTCCCTCTTTCCATTGGCTATTATACTCCTATTTATGATTTATGATTATTATAAAGTATAAAAATATTTGGGCCACATCCTAATCTAAATATAATTTATAAGTGATATATGTTATTTTTACCCATTTTTTCTAGACATCATTTGGACGAACGAGGAATCATCCACTAAAAATTGGGGATTTTAATTACATTACTGTTAAGTTTATGATCTTCAGGGAGAATGATCAATTTAACATTAGGGAATCATGTGTTAATAATGATGTACAAATTTTAAAAAAAATTAGTTATGTTCCTGGTGAAGTGAATGTGGTAAGGGGAACTAATGAATTCCAAAACCGTTCACCACGCAACTGAAACTCCCCTTATTTATAGAACAATCTGTCCAAATTAGAAAGGGTCCGAAATATAAGTTAAAACAAACATCTTTGATATATCATGAAGTTTTTTTACCCGGTGCCCTTCAAAGATTTTAAACGGGCAAATTTTTCATGGAAAAATATTATTTTTAAATTTTCAAGATTTGGGATACATTAAAAGGTTTACAATCTGGCCTTTTTTTGTCTTTTTTTTTTTTTGGAATCCTCTTACATTTCACCGTATGTCACATCTTGAGAGTGAAAATGCGGTTAGGTCACAACAACACATCATAAGGGGGGCTTCATCTCAACCCTTTATCTATGGGGTGTGAGTGGGTGTATCTATTTGAGGTGCGGATGGATCAAAATTCCAAAAGTAGTAAATATATGCATTGCTATGTTATAGCACATGCAAGGAATGCCTAAGATTTGAGAAATGATAAGCATGCTCATGAAAGTATGAGACACCATATCAATACATATATTATCTATCATTAAATGAGATATGGATTATAATTGAATGGATGCACGTCCTATTTAATAGTGGTAAAATGTGAATTGATATCATACCCTATATACTCTATAAGTATAAATAACACCGAGCCACAACTAATCGATAGGCAAAACAAAAATGCTGGTCCAAGCCGGAAAAGACATCACATCACCTGTCTATTAGGACTGAGACAATACTACGGTCAGGTAGCTTAGCAATTGCTTTATTATTATTATATAAGCGGAACAAAACAAACATAGTAATGGACTTGCATAACTGAGATTAGATCAGATTAGATGTAGGATAATGAAAGAAAAGATTACTCAGAGAACTTGTGTTGAGCCCAATCAGCAAGAGACTCGGACTTTTCCTTGGCCTCATTAAAGGCTCCTTCAGCAAAGCGCTTGGCATCCTCTGATGTGGCTTTGGCTTCCTCAGCAACTTCATCACCACTCCGACCCCTGCACAACCCCACACACACAGCCAGCCACACCATCAATAACAAAAACTTCATGCTTTTAGCCATTGTTTTCCTCGTTTGTTTTCCTAGCTCCTCTATTGTCTTGTGTTATTTCTTTCTGTCTTTTCTGTTGTGTGTGAATGAAAGAAAAAGAAGTGAAATGGTGGCAGACGCAGGTGGTTGGGTGTTATGGAGGTTGGGAAGAGATACGTGGCGAAATTTAGAGGGTGAAGAGAGAGTGGGCATACCAGCTTTTTGCCACGTGTTGGACAGGCGTTGAGTGTTGGGGGCTCCTCTATTGCTCCCGCACCGCATGCCCCGCAACACGGCCAATCTCGTTGTTGGCTTTCCTGTAACGGGTTTTGCTCCACTTGGCTCCTAGGACGTCGTTTTTCCCACCGTAACAGACCGTTACAAATTCCTTTGCATCCTTGGATTTAGGATACCTATTCACAACTTAGGAAGATCCAAGACATAATATTGCTGCAAACATTGTTTGTCATGTATTCTCTCTCCGTTTGGAAATATTTTTCCATTTGGATAAACAGATACACCATGCAAATTGTTCGACCACATTGTCTCTAAGATGAGTAGAATATCGGGCCAAGGATTAATTCGGCTTAGACTTATAATTTCAAATCCTAAAAATTATTTTTTTAATTTTAAGAACTAAAATAATTTATACATATAGTTTTAATAACTAAATTGATCATTCACTCTCACCACATTATATCACAGAATGAATTCGCAAAGGAAAGTAAGTAGTTATTCAAATTTAAATATTGTTTCATTTCAGTTAATATGTCAAGTGTTTTATTTTTATGTTTGGAAAATATTTGTTCATTAATATAAAGATAGTATTATTTTTTCCCTTTCAATAATACCTTTAGAGTGCGTAGCGTAGGGATAGCAACAGGGTGGGTTTTTACTCGACCCAACTTCGCCCCGTACCAGGTAATATTAGTCTCAACCTGCCCCGACCTTACTCATGGATTTTACAAGTTTAAAACTGCACCCGCCTTGTTGGTATTCGCCTTGCCCCACTATTTTTAAACCCAATCCAAGCGATATAGGTTTAAAACCCGAGCCAAGTGACATGGATAGGACAGGTAACCTGCAAGTCAAGTTGAAATTATCATCCTTAACGCAGTGTTTGGTAGGGGAAAGACACAAATACAAGGATAGTTTGTCCCTGTATGATGTTTTAGTGGTGGAGACGTGATATGGGGATGGAAATATTTTCTGTCCCAGAGACAAATTTTCTGTATTTTTGTCCCTCCAAAAAGTGGGGACAGGACACGGAGACAGAAATTGACAGCAACCTCCAATGGTGGTCCAACCGGTCAACAGTCAATGCCGGCCAGCCACTGGTCAACGCCAGTATTTCTGTCTCCACTGTCCTTGTCCTTGTATTTTTATACGCCACAACTAAACATGATACATAGATAATATTTTTTATGCCTTTGTCTCCATTGTCCTTGTATTTCTGTCCCCGTCCCCACAGTCCCCTTTACCAAATGCTATCTAAGAGTGCATTTAATTGTGGGGCAATATAAAGGAACAATTTTCTTGAATTAACTCTATAAGTGATTGAAGTATTAATTGAAACTTACTTTCAATTAGAGTTATATACAAATAGAGAGATATATTAAGTACCCGTTTCGAAAATTAGATTATTTAAGTACTTATATATAACTTAAGTTACTTTGGATAAATACTTCATAACAAAATGTTTTATTTTAAAGTAAACACCCAAATTGATCCATGACAACCAAACACAATACATGGACAATATTTTTTTTGTCTCCATCTCTACTGTCCCTATATATCTGTTCATGTCCCCCTTACCAAACGCTATCTAAGAGTGCGTTTAATTGTGGGGTAATATAAAGGAATAATTTTCATGAATTAACTCTATAGTTGATTGAAATAGTAATTGAAACTTACCTTCAATTGGAGTTATATACAAATAGAGAGATATATTAAGAAACCATTTGGAAAATTAGATTATTTAAGTACTTATATATAACTTTTAGTTACTTTGGATAAATACCTCATAACAAAAATGTTTTGTTTTAGAGTAAACACCCAAATTGGTCCCCCGACAATTTTATTCATGGACAAATTAGTTTCTGATAAAAAAATATTAGTGTTGAAGTCTTTCACAACTGTAAAAATAGGACACTATAGGTCCCTGCCACTTACAAAATATGTTGGTCAGGGCAATGAAGATGGCAAAGAATTTCAGTTGGGAGAGGATAAAGCTCATCTGAGAGGAATTGGAGCTCAGTTGAGAGGGGGAGGAGATCGGCTACGGACACGGGGCTTAGCTGACAGGTGGCGGAGACTAATAGCCGTACGATGGGGATTAAACAGAGATGTCAAGGACTAATTTGTCCATCAACGAAATTGTCATCGACTTATAGTACCTTTTTTTTTTAAGGATTAATTTTTCTATCAATAAAATTATCAGGGATCAATTTAGGTATTTACTCTTTGTTTTGAGTTTTTTAAAATGCTTATTGACTTCTTAAAAATCACTGAAAGTATTTCTTTTGGAAAATAAAATACTGTTTAACTACACAGACAAAATATTACAAATATTACTTTTGACTTTTAAAAAATTAAAAAAATCACAAGTAGTTCAACCGAATTCTAATAAAAATGGACAGGGGAATATTGTCTAATTGTATAGAACAATATATATAAACTAAAATTGGCGGAATCTGTCAAAAAAAAAAAACCTAAGCTCTACGATAAAATGTCAAACTGAAACAGCAATATCCAAAATACTTATTGTCAGCTGCGTTAAGAGCGTTTTTCCTTCGCAGCAAAATCTCTTTGTTCCCAACAGCACCAAAAAGACAAGTTGCCCTTTCCAGGATCTTTATTTGGAAATCAACAGATGTCAATTCATGGCAAAACAATGCATTGAAATTACAACTTTGAGTATATTTTATAAATTTAATAATCAAATAAAAGAAAGAAAAGGCAATAAGCTCGTCTGCTCTCAAAGGCCGGGATTCATGCTATATGCTATCAAGGCCTGGATTCTCCAAAATATTCCTCTAATTTTGGCTTACAAAAATGCCTCTGGGTCAAATACTTTAATGAATCTGCTTCATCGGCTAAGAATACAGGCACAAATTACAAGATGAAGAATAATATGAGGAAGATAACTCCCAGGGCAGGTTGATCACTATGGAATTCAGATCAAAGAACAAGCAAGTCATTGCACTTGGTCAGGTATGCCACCTTCAGCAGCCAGTTTTAATCGCTGATGATGTTCTACCACCTTGTAATCTACAATTTCTTTAAATAACTGTGAATCCAAGATGCAGTCTGGTCGCCCATACACAGCAGCTTGGATGCTGGCCATGAGTTTGGCTATCTCACGGCCAGAAAATCCCTCTGTTTTCTTGGCAGCCTCTCTGAGCACTTCTTCAGATAAATCCTTTACAGTGATCTTCTGGGGCTGCTTCTTCAGCAAGAAGCCTCCCTTGGAGTTATTGTTGTCATTACATAGATATTTGTTCAAATAGAGCTTCAATAATTTTAGACGTTCCTCCTCTCCCGGAAGCGGGAATTCAATCACTTCATCGATGCGATCAGTGACTGCGCTGTCCAGATCACCTGGTCTGTTGGTGGCAAGGACAAGTACTATGTCTCTGGACTGATCACCAGTTCTGAAGAGCAGTGCGTTTAGAGCACTCCGTTGAGCTTCACTCATATGGGTGCTGTTACGCCTACATTGAATCAAATAATGGTCGTTAAATCAATTGCTTTGGCGGTATAGGCCAGAAGTTTGAAAACCTTTCAAGTTATACAACCAGCAAGGTAAACTTGTAAGAGGAAACAGACAGTGAATCTAAAAATGCCAATCTTAATTCATTCACATATTTATTTTGATATATACGAGGAATAAAGTGAAGTTGAAGATATTTCAGCCTCTAGATACCAATATTTATTGAACATACAATTTAAATCTAAATCATTACTATTTTTATAGAAGCATAAAGATATGCAACGCAGACGGCCATAATATAACTTCTACATTTCACATGATATCAGATAAACTACATGAACCGCATAATTTTGGCTACCCTGCTACGGTGTAATTTACATACAGAAATGCTTCGCTGGTTATTTAGTTATAGTCCTCAAAGTATATCTTAACCAGTTCTAAACTTACTCGCAAAGGAAAGCATCTGCCTCGTCGATGAAAAGCAATAGGCCTTTTCTAGATTTCTTGGCCCAATCAAATATCTCATGAATTTTGGTAACAGCCTGTGGGCCCAAAGGTGCAACATCTCCTCCGGTCATCATGGCATAATCCAAACCCTTCACAGCAAAATTGAAGTGTCAACAGCAACTAAAGACACTTTTTTAGGGAAAAATGGATCTACAGTTGATGCAAGTAAAGAACAGTATTTTCTATCATAATCGAATTATTATTAGTTTGTTCATACATCACATCTGGTACACTAATCCTGAAAATTATGTCAGATTGTCGGTAAAAAGAACTCAACATATCATACAAAAGAATAACTAGTCAACAGTACAAATAAGACCTTGGAACAAAAGAACTAAACATCATACCGATTTTCTAGCTATTTCCCTTGCAACCATGGTTTTACCAGTCCCAGGAGGCCCATAAAAAAGCATGTTACGGAATGGTGCCTGATGGGCCTTGGTATTTGATGTCGCCCGTGCAAGATGCTCTATTCTTCTCTGCAATGATGGATGGAGGATTACATTTCCAAGACCATTTTGACTCTCAGCAGGCTTTTCTGCTCTAGCCGAAGTACTGTAACTCAACGCTTTATTTTTGGCTTGAGATATGATCCTTGACCCAGGAAACTTTGCCATGGATGACTCCCGGATCAATGATGGCTGCCCCAAAATCCGATTGATATAGCCCCATGTAACTTTAGCACCTTCTCTGCAAATACAGAAAGTACAATGAAATATAATAAGATGATATTTACAACATGAAAAACCTTGATTCTATTTATATCTTGTTTTTCTCCTCCCTTTCCGTGTGAGCTTGTTATGGAAAGGTTGTGAATTGGACTTGGAGTTGGATGCCAAAGCAGTGGCAAACACTTATGTGGTGTAAAAAGACAGATAAACTTTGTTGCTATCCTCCTTCCTTTCTTAAATTTGCCATTTTTAGTTGTCATTGGTGATGTGGATATAACTGACATGTCCCCAATGCACACCTACCTAGTGTCCAACACCACCATGAGAAAGATAGTACGCAACCAATCCTACCGCCACAATGTTTTTGGTATGGATGCAGTACACACTAACAAACATTATAACAGTGACATACATAGAATGATTGTATATCCTAACAAAACAAGAATAATTTTTGGCAAACACACATGTATAAACTTATTGCCAACAGAAATTTCAGACTCACAAATGATGTATATTCAGATCAAAATCAAATGCATCAAGTAAAACAACACATGTACCTCGTTGTATATACTCCTGCAGCTAATGCAGTAGCTCCCCCAACAGTCATAAGCAATTTGTCCCTATCAGTCAATAAGACCCTTAAACCGCCTGCAGATTGCAAGTAAATAGATGGCATTAAGCAAAAAACTTAGTATGACATAATATCCAAAAGTTGCATTATCAGTAGCATGCCTTCAATATGACCAAAAGTTGTGTTGATGGCAGCAAGCCATTTATCTCTTTCGCCTTGCATTCGTTCTATAAGCATTCTCCTTTTATGATCCTCAGTCAATTTTGCTTCATGGGCTCGGCCTTCAGCCTCTGCCATTGCCTTAACTCTAATGGTTTCTCTTTCTATCTCAGCTCTCTCTCTCTCAGTCTGACGCTGCTGAGATTGAATCTGCTCTTCAGTAGCCCGTCTTGCCTGCTCCTTTCTGACAGAAGACTCCTCTTGCATCTTGACCAATTCAACATTGTGCCGCCTTTGAGCTTCATGATCTGTCTGCAAATGGCAACTTGTGTATAACTATTTGATGTAAAAGATTTTAATTAAACAGAATTTTAAAGATAGAAAAGCTTTATTTGTGCAGGGCACTGAGTCCCTGACTATTGAAATATTCACCAACAGTCAGACCACTCTCTGCAAATTTTCATCGTAATTCCTGTTATTACAGAGTTTTGAACACCAACATAGGAGGGGGAATAAAAATCATAGGACGTCAAGCCAATCATTAACTAAGGTCATATGTTTCTCTAATTAAAAATATTCAAAAGGAGGATAAGAGTATAGGTTCATGAGGAAAGTGTAAAATATAAAAAAAAAAATGAAAGGAAGAAGAATATAATAACCATAAAGTTAAGTCATGCTCAGCATGACTATGCACATATTTTCTAATTACATCCACCATTCTCAAAGCTATTATGAGTTATGACTTTTTGATCTGGCAGAGAGACGTTTCTAAGTGGTAATGTAAAAGCTTTCTAAATTCAACTATTAATTAAAAGAGCATATTGTTGTTTATTTAGCCTGCACCTGCATTCTTTTCCTTGCCAACTCATCTTCATATCGCAAAACCTGGGCCTGTCTCTGTGCTTGCTCTTGTATTAGATTCCGTTGTTCTTCAGCCATTTTCCGCTGCCTTTCCTGCAATGAAAATTTATTGACACATCAGAACAAGACAGCAACTTACGATAGTACACACCAGAATGATTCCCCATCTGATAGACTCTAAACAACAACGTCATCAATCACCAAACCTTTTTCCAATCAGGCGGAGTTGATTTTATTATCAAACAATGCCATTATATCCTATCATAAACCATGTCTATAAACAAATCATTTTAAATCTATATCTTTCTTAATGATAGACCCCAAAACGCATATAAATTTTCAATATTCCCTGCTCATATCACACTTATGGCCTACAGGGAACTGAGAAATGATGATGTTGATAATGGTAATTATATAACAAGTGGTTTACATGTATAGCTTGGCTGGAAAACAGAAAAATTGCAAAGGGAAACAAATGCTCATAAATTTGGAAAAACCGTCCCCCACCCTCCAGTTTGACGCCACAGCAATCTGACTCTCTGGAAACTAGCATCCCCAGAGTTACTTGGCTGTTGAATGTAGACCTAAGCTTTATGGATGACAGTTCTAGTTCTTCAATTCTAGTCCAATCTATTTTCCAACTATACTTTTTAAAAAAAAATGTTGATAAAATTATATCGGTAAGACAGTAACTAAACATTACATCCACAGGCATTAGCACAAATTTCCAATGGCATGAAGCAAAAAATCCAAAGTGAAAGCGTGAATCAGTAGTGATGACTATGAGAATTACGAGCCACCTATCTGTAACAGATCACTTACAATATCTCCTTGAGATTGAATAAGTTCGAAATGAACTTTCTCAGCATCCAACTCAGCAAGGCGAGTTTGTTCCTGCTTTCGCATCAAATCAAACACCTGCAAAACAACTCCAACTATATCAGCAAACTACACAATCTGTGACATCAAAAAATTCACTGAATCATCAATCCGTCGCCAAAATATCGAGAAACTCAATATTATTATTTTTTTCGAAAAAAAAAAATTCCACTTCTGACACATTTCTACAGCTGAATTAAGATGAAATACAGATTGAGCCGGAATCTAAAGGCCAAAAAAGAAAAGGAAAAAAAAAAACCTGTTTAGCATAGGAAGAACTATTGATTTCACGGAGAGCTTTGGCGCCTCTTTCTAACGATTCCGGGTCGAAGCCCGACTTGTTTGGTTCATCGGGCGGAGAAGGCTCCGACTTGGCGTCGGAAGAGGGGTCGGGCGGCGAAGGGGAATTGGAAGGCGAAGAAGAAGAGAGGAAAGGGAAGCGGAAGGGCGAGTCGGCGTAGGCACGATCGGAGAGAGTGGAGGCGGAGGCCACCGCAGCTGCAACCGCCACGCACGAGGTTAACCTAGCTGCTGCTGCTGCTGCTGCTGCTGCCCCCATGGCTTTCAGAATGCACCTCCTTCGAAATGGATCATCAAACCGAAGAGGCTTAGAACAAGTTAGGTTCAGTCGGTGTGGCGCCAGCTTAAACCCTTCAGGCTCTTGCCTAGGGTTTAACTTAACGGGTAAAGGGGGAAAAAAAATAAAAATAAAAAAAGGCGTTGCGTGGAGAGCAATTCAAACGCTTGAAACGACTACCCTTTATTGTCTATGTTTTCGGTCAGAAACTGTCGTTTATGGTCCGAACATGGAATGAACCAGAAGATTTTAGCCGACTTGAAGGGTGGCCCAGATACTGTGGCGACGATGGTGGGCTTATGGCCCAGTGGACCATTACTGTAAAAAAATGTTATATTTTATGAAGACTAGCTCATATCAATCCACTTTTTTATTTTTATATTAATTTTAATATTTTAAATTTGTTATATATTTGTTTCAGTTTTATTTTGTATTTTTTAAATTTTTTAAATTCTTTCAATTTTTTTAACTTTCCTTAAATTCTTTTACACTATGGGCATTATAAAAATATAAAAATTGGACACCAAAATAGGGTTAAAGGGAGAAATTCTCTTTATATATCGTATAGATGTTTTCTCACAACCAAAAACAAATGATGTTCTAACCTAAAAAAAGGGTAAAAAACTGTTCTGGACGAATATCAATACTTTAATAATTAATAAATAATATTTAATTATTATAAATTTAACAATTTAAAAATATTATTTGTTTTATTTTGAAAGAAGTAAAACATGTATTTTATTGCAAATTGTTAACTAAGGAGTGCCAAAAATCTTATAAAAATTGAAGATATTAGGAAAACTTCCTTAATGTGTGTTTGTTAAGATCTATTGGTGTGCACTTGGATGGAGTAATTATAGGAGGGAATGCAATTTTTGAAAGGATTTAAAATTTATGATGATAAAATATCTTATTTGAATATTCGCTTAAAAGAAATTATAGAATTCAAAGGATTTTAAAAATGAACTTTACCTACCTAAAATAGAGGATTTTAATTTCCACCTATAGGGAGTGAATTTTAAAAATCCTTACACGTATAAGCATACGCTTTTCTCATTTTAGTAAGTCTTACTTTTATTATATTCTATTATAATTTCTTTATATTTATGAGATTTTTTTAGTATTATTTTTAATTCATTTTGTTACATTTTAATTTTTTAAATATTTTGGTTTATATTACATGATGTTATATTTATATATCATTCTATTTTATTTATATAATAATTAAATTTTATAATTCAAATTTAAAATATTTTGTGAATGAAATTTAAGATAATTTATGAAATATAAACTAATTATAATTAATTTTATATCAGCTGAATTTTGATTATTAATAAAAAATATTTTTTTAAGAAAAATATATTATGTTTTTCAAATAAAATATGTTAAAATTAAGGTAATATAATTACACCACCCAAACAAAGTATTTTACAAATGAAAGAAATTTAATTATCTATCCAAATAAAAAATTTAAAAATTAAAGGGAATTCAATTGAAACATTTTAATTTCCTAACATTTTCAATTCTCTTGTATGTTAGAAATACTCCATCCAAATGCACACTTAGGGATATTTACATAATGTATAATTACACTTTTGCTACCGTAATATTAGCGTTTTTTTACCCTGATTATCTTTTTGTTTGATAAATTATGCTCACTTTGTTTCCTTTATAAATTTAAGGAGAAGGTATGTGTTGAATCTATAATGCAAATGATATGATGATAGCAAACCATGTATGATATTGTTTATTTTCACTAATTTATCTTGGATATCAAAAGGAATCTTGCCAAATAAGGAAAATGACAAAAAGCCATACATAAAAAAGGAGAAAGTGTCTTTGCATATTCTTTCAAACATTACAACAACAAATTGACACATCATTAGCATCTTGGAAGATGTTGCAACGATCAAAAATAAGAATTGGGGAGCAAGGAATTGTTTCTCAATACCTTGGTCTCTCTCTCTCTCTCTCTCTCTCTCTCTATATATATATATATATATATATATATATCTTAGTTCTTTCTTTTAGAACTAGTCTTTGTGACATTATACTGTCTTAGTAACTTAGTTCTTTGTGAACATACAGCTTAGTGTTTTCCTAAGCCGTTTTGTGAAAAGAACAAAATTATTTTCTCAACATATAATAACACCTTGTTTAGTTAGGAATATACAGCCGGCTAGTGATAAATATCTCAGTCATTTCTCTTGCTATGTGGTTTCTTAATAGCAAATACGTGTACTGCATCGGGTTTATATCAAAATAACTCTCAATAAGTTATATATGTCACGTTGTCATGTTAAGACAACTTCAAATTCTGATATATTTTGCTGGATTATTTAATCGTAATACCATCCACACAATGGTTCCAGATAATGGTACATAAATTCTTGTAATGATACCAACTACTGCAAAGAATGCTAGGCATATACTTTTTTGGGATTAAACTAATAATCCAACTAGCTAGCTAGTTTTCATCGCACTTTCATTTTCTTTGCTCTTATATTGTCAATCCATCAACAAGATATTATATATGTCGATACAATACTGCATTGCGAGATTGTTTAAGCTTCAAGCCATCTTTTATACTTTGATTTTAATTTCTTGCATTGAGAACTTGTGAGCTGATGTTCAAAACCTGCAAGTAATTCTTCATTAACATTAAGGACCACATGGTTAAGCAGCAAACTTACCAACAAGGCTCACCCTCGTGTTTATTCATGACAAATTGACAATACAACCTAGAAATACACATATTAACAACTAATTTTGGTTTACTTGCATGAATTATTTCACAACACAACCTAAATACCAGCTTAACCTTATATATTTTACATTGAACTATCATACGTTTATTTAAGTCCGTTAGGGACATGCCATTGATGAGTCTGCAGGAGTCTTGGATTCTTGATCATCAAGAACCTGCAAAGCAAGAAAAAGAAGGGATTCAACTCAGCGTAAAAGGTTTTACAATTATGTGTATCATGTGACATGGAACAAATTAAACCTATGAAAATGAGCAAAATTAGTCTTGGAAACTCTGTTGAGAGAGACTATTTACTAGTTACTAGTTTAAAAGAGAAAGAGCGGTGCAATACCTGTATAAGGAAATGGCACTTGGCCACGCTCAATGCGCTTGATGTCTTCTTTGAGGATCTCATAGTGCTTTTTAACATCCTCAACGGGTTTTCCCACCACTTTTGCAATATTCTGCCACCTGTCTGGGGTTTCCCTATCATATATAGCCAGGGCCTCCTCAAACAGTTTGTTTTGTCTTGGTGTCCAAGATGATGCCATCTGGAGGAGACAATAAAAGCTTTATAATAACTTCTCTTAGTACTAATCAGGGACCAAACTCGAGCTAAGGGAAAATGATGGTTGCTTTAGAGAAGAAAGATGAGTCCAAGTCAAGTATGGTATGGGAAAGAGATAACCAGGATTGCTCTTTATAAATAGAAGGTAAAGTGTTTCAGTGGGGTTGGGGGTGTTGGCAGAATATATCTTCCAAAAGGACAAAAGATTTGTGACCCCTTCTCTCTGGAGAACCGAAAGACAGATCAAGATAAATGAACAGCAAGTGGGGGAAGAGAATCAAGATCAAATTGGACATGCCTTGGACATGCCTTTTAATTGTTTTAAGCAAAGATGCTCCTTAATTATTTATGTCACTGCAAGTTGAAATCTCCATTTCTGTTTTTAGTTAGTGCCGTGTCAAAAATGTTATGAACAGCAGCCAGAGAATTTAATTGATAACGTGGCCATCTTTGAATGGAGTTCCTGGAATATGACTTGATGGTCAGGAGTTTCAGTTCTAGTTGTGGAAAACAATCTCTCATCTTCAAAATCTGCAACAATATTGGTGGTTGATCATGCTTAACTATTATTGCATCAGTTAACATGAAAAATGCCTGGAGGACATGTTATTGTGGAATTTAAGTCAGTCCTATTATTTTACTCTGCATATGGCATTAGATATTTAAGACAGATAACCCCTCACAATCACAATCAGTAGCTGTTTTGTGAATGGGGATATAGTCTCATGATTTAATTCCCTTTTTTTTTTCCCCTTCTTCAAGTGTATGCCTTTGGTGCTGATTGAAGGAAATTTCTCTGACCTACTACTTTGATCGGACAATAATTTGCTCTGGCTGTGAAGTTCATGTTTAACAAAGGAGTGATTATTTTTCTTCATCCTGTGCTTAAGCATGTCAGCACCCCAATTTCAAAGTTCGAGTGCCGAACTTAATAGCGTTTGTGAGTTCAACTTTTGGAGGAGACGTGAGTCTACAAACCCAATCCCTTTCCTTTCCTATATTCCCTCAAAAAATAAACTTACAAACACACCTTAAACAGACTTAAAAAACCCTGACAAATATATATTTCTTGGACCTGTTCTTGTTTCATGCTCATCAAATATTTGGATCCATTTTGAAGATAATCTTTGTTCAAAGCCAGTACACATCATGTGACTCTAGAAATGACATAGAAATAACGAATTAGCTTGCTAAAGAATACTTGTTCCCGCTAACAGTCTGTCGGCGACGTTGTGCACTTATGGTGGCTATGTGCATTGTATGTGGTCAATAAAATAGCAAAACAGGGGGTTAATTCCATGATAAGTTCAACGAGATCAAATCACTGTTATTGCCTATCCATGGTATAATGCAGGCATCTAGGAACAGTAATTGTGTGATAACTTGTAAAGTACTATGTTTGCATTCAGGTAATCGAGGCAAAAATAATACATACACAATAAAAAAAATTCCACATAATTTTTATTTTAATGTGGGATCAACTTAGTAAAATAACAGGGGGCAGGATATGAAAGCATCTAAATACTTCTAAAAGAAATTTTAAATCTCGATGGGCGGGCGCGAGTGCCCCGCCTTTTATCAATAAATTTCTCCCTGTTTGCATCAGAGTAGATTAGTGTGATGTTGTTATCATCGCTACCCTAATATTATTGCACGGTGCTATTTGTAAGGAGAATTTTGCCTTATGATTTTGAGGGAATACTATTTATAAGGACCCTTGTGGCTATTAAGATCAAGATCAGTCCTTAATATCATCTAATTAGGATTTGATTTCTGAAATTATATATGAAAAATATCTCATGACTAAAGGTTTAAGATCTAACAAACTTTTACTTTAAAGGGATTAGTCATTGCTCTTGATATAATATCTTGAGAAACCAAATATATATATATATATAAACCGCAAATTAAATGACCTTGACATGCCACTCTTCCAGCCCTAAACGGTATTTGTCATTTACAAAAGTAGTGCAGCTTCGAAAAAAAAAAAGTAGTGCAGTTGGGACTTCGATCGATCCTGGTATTTTTGCACCATCAAATATTCTATGATCCGGTTGTCCAGTCAAACGCCAACTAAAACAACCGGTAATGGATGCCTGCATTTCATGAAATCTTTCTAAAAATACTAATACGACATTCGAAGTCATACAACACAGGAAAACATGATCCGCGTAAAAGTTGTGTGCATAATGCGCATCCGAAAAAATAAATTGCTAATAATAATGGTAGTAATCGGGTTCTGATATTTTACCCACACTGAATATTACCAAATAGCCATTAAAAAACATAAAGAGATATTATAAACTTCACATAGTAGCAAAATAAATAAAAAAATTATTTTAACTCACAATTTATAAAATATTATATTGACATATTCATATTTATTATTAATTTAAATATTGACTCTATTTAAACTCAATATCTCATAAATAAATAAGAAGTCAAAATAACAACACTAAAATGACGAAGGAACCTTGTTTCTGTCAATTGTCAAATATGCTTTTGTTAGGCTCCACTGTCATGCACCAATGATTTTGTTTTGTTGTGGCAGTGCGGCTCTTTTCCTTTTGCTTTTTTATTTCTCCCTCTTTCCGAACAGTACGGCTTTCTTCAGACATAGACAAGGTATATCCTGTCCCTTGAGAATACTTGGGTCTTGCTAGATTTATTTATTTATTTATTTTATAATAATTAAACTTCCTGCTAGCTATTATTCCAAGTATACAGGCACTTTCCCACGGAAAAGAAACGGCCATTGGATTGTTAAATAAATTTCAATTTTGAGGACTTCAATATTATATTTGGTGGATACTAGAACCTCATTTTCGTACCACTCAGGTAGCAACTTGTCCTTTTTTAATTTGAAACCTGGAACGGGAAATTCTGTTGATGAATACGGAGAGGATATTTTTGCGAGTATATTTCAATTATGGAATATTTTTTCTGAAAAATAAATGCTAAAAAGACTAAAGAGTAATCAATTAACGTTCCAAAATGGCAACAATTTACCTTGATTCATTACTCTTTCCATGATTTCATTAACTTTTGTGTCCAAAAATATGTCAGTTTATGATCATAATTGTAATTTTCCAATTCTTTTGTTTGGTTATTGATTATATACGATGGCATACAAGTGTGATAAGTGATTTATTTTAAAAATGAGAAGAATAACTCTAGTTGTATAACTATACATAAGTGAAAAAAATAAAAGTTATTCAATTATCACATAATCAATTAAAAAAATATGATTTTATGTTTCAATCATATGACCATATGACATGAAAAAGCCAAATTGTAATACTAATATGTATGAAAGTACTGAAATAATTGCCTGCCTCATATATGTTATTATGAAATCTAATCCAACCCAAGAAGCCAGCTAAAAACACAATTTATAATGAGACATTTTGTCAGATTTTGGAGAGATGGTTTTATAATTAAGATAATATTAGAACCACCATGACTAAATAGTCAGAGGTTCAATCATTGTTATCTCTCATTCAAATAAATAATTCACGCTTCAAATTCAAAATAAAAATATTTGTTTGAAGAAACGTGTTTAATATAAAATCATTCATATATCTCTACTTACTAGGCTAAGCTTTCGGGAGAGACGATTTAATGATAATATTATACATTTTTTTTATCGAGAAGCTATTATTAAACAAGTGGTAAACAATTTAGTCTCTTATAAATACACATGTTGGAATCCACAAAAATACAATGTTTATTTGATAGAACCCATAAACAACGATAATTATTGATCCAATGAAGGTTAACTCTTTATTTTATGATCATTTGACAATCCTTCTCGATCGATATCTTGAGGGGATCCGGCTTATATCTAATCAAGAGTGATATTGATAAATTAAAGTCCGAATACGTTGTTGCTACGGGTGAATCTACATAGATGGTGGAGAGCATATGCCTGCACTGCAATTCCAGAATAAATTTAATTTTATATATATATATTTGCCTCTATTACTTCCTAAGATATATTTAATTTCAGAATATCGAGTGAAGCTTTTTATTATGTTTATACAACATCTCTGCCCCATTACCTAGATGTTCTCGATATGTCACTGATTGTTGCTAATTAAATATATAAAGCTTGTACCGCTCTTGAATCATTCACATTCACAACACTGCGCTATTATGTCATTTAATTTTGATTTCTGGAACGAACCTTCCAGTTTCCACTGATTTTCTAATTTCTATTAATCCATTTGTTGCCCCTTTTTCTCAGATATATAGATATTATTCTCTTTTCTCGGCACTACCACCTCATTACCTCCAATTGCTCTAATGCATCTAACACTAATAAGAAGAACAATTCAACCTTTGGTTTCAGATGCGCCATATGGTTTTGTCGCACGATGTATAGCTTCGTCAGAATAAGGAATCACTGAGCTAACCATTCAATAAAATCCGGCAACATTTTCTCAAAGCGTATATATAATCCATGAAAAAGAGTGTACCTGTTCCATGCTGTACGTACGTAAGCTTTCATCATGCCATCAATTATTGTTCTGATTGTTGTTGTTGCCAGACCTTTTGTTCTGATCTGCTTCAAGGTCACTCATCATTACTCTTGTCCAGGTACATTTTGCAGGTGTCCATTCCATTTTTGTCCTTGTCCTTTTCTTTCTTTTCTTTTGTTTGAAATATGTTTATTTAATTCCTCAAGGGAACATATAAAAGTATCTCTCTCTCTCTCTCTCTCTCTCTCTCTCTCTCTCTCTCTCTCTCTCACACACACACACACACACACACACATAGATAAGCAATTCATGCAACTTTTCACTAGTATGAAGTGTCAGGCAAAGGCAAAACCTATCCTATAGCCTCCCTACATAATCCATAAACGTGGACGACATGAAATCTGAAGCATGGAAAATTTGATTTGAGATTTAATGTAATATTTAATGGCCATCTCATAAGTCAATGTTGTAGTTTGTTGTGTTTTGTTTTTCATTTATGTTCGTAGCCTATATAAAAGGGTTGCATTTCACATAGTTGTATGTGGTCAAGTCAATAAGAATATTGTTAATATTGTATGTAGTTACAAGACTAATGAATTGAATAAAATTTCATCTTCTTCCTTAAGCTTTCATTGCGATAATATTTGCGAGTGATTATGTGTTTCTTATATCATTTTGATATCAGAGTAGGTTAAATCTAGCGTCAAATTTTTAGAAAATTTATGAAAAATAAAAGTGGTCTCATACAATTAATTTTTTTTAGAGTCAGTATGGCTAACAATTATAATATGGTTTGGTCCGATTCTAAATTAGATGGAAAAATTGATTATTATTATTATTATTATTGGAAAACTTTAATGTGCACCCATGTAAAACTCACAATATTTAGAGCTTTGTTAAATCAGGTATTCAAGAAGGAGCAGATCAAGCAACTCAAAGGAAATACCAATTGACATTATCACAAATTCGTCAAAAAGTGGATTATTTGGTGGATGGCAAAATTAGAAATGCCAAAACTGCCATAGAAGCATGGGATACTCTAAAGTTATCTTGCAAAAGTGTAGATAAGGAGCGAAAATTCAAATTGCAGTCTTTGCACAGAGAATATGAAATGTATGAAATGTCCAGCTCAGAAACTAGTGAACAATATTTTTCTCATGTCACTAATCTTGTCAATAAGATGAGAGTATATGGAGAGAGTATATAGAAAACATCAAGGTAGTTGAGAAAATCCTCCTTACTATGCCAATCAAATTTAATTTAATCATGTAGTGACTATAATAATTGAGTCACACGACATAGACAAAATGACAATTGTAGAATTGCAAGGAAGCATACAAAGTCATGTTAGCAAGATCTTAAAGAGGACAGAAAAATCAGCAAAAGAAGCCTTGAAGAATTAGGTGAATTTAAATAAATTTGCTAAATTAGATCATGATCGAGAAGAAAGAAGTTATGACCAAGACAAAGGAAACTTTAGAGACAAAGGCAGAGAAAATTTCAAAGGAATAGGTTGTTGCACGGATTACAATCAAGGAGAGACAATAATTTCAGACCAAACAATCAAGGAAGAAAAGGAGGAAATAATTTTGGACCTGCTAATCAAGCAAGAGGAAGAGATAATTTTTATTAGGAAAGAACAAACTTTAATCGTTTTCACTATAGAAAGCTTGGGTACAAAGTTGCAAATTGTATATTTAGACCAATGAATTAAAGCAACAACACTCAAGAAAATGTTTCCAAGAACAATTGTCAAGATATTGGTGAGAATTCTAACCCACAAAATCTATTTTTGGCAAGCAATTCTTTTAATGTAATACATATACTTATTGTAGCAATCATATGTGTGGCAAAAAGGAGTTATTTTCTTTATTAGATGAAACTGTAAAATCATTTGTAGAATTTGGCAACAAATCAAATATTTCAATTTTGGGAAAAATTAGAATAGAAATAAAATTGAAAGATGGTTCTCACAATCTCACTTCTAATGTATTTTATGCTCCTGGTCTTCATCATATTTCATTGAGTCTGAGATAGTTGTTAGAAAAAGGCTATAATATTTAAAATTATCAAGGATCTACACAATATTTGACAAGAATGAAGGATTTATAGCCAAGGTAAAAATAACTAAGACCAAATTTTTCCAATTGAAAATTCAACATGAAAAAATTTCTTGCTTGAGTTCAATGATATCTGATGATAATTGGTTGTGGCATATGCATTTTGGATATTATCATTTTTCTGGATTAAATTACTTGTTAAGAAAAAACTTATTTATGGTTTGCTAGTTTATTCAAATTCCTAATAGTATTGTGAAACTTATCAATTAGGAATGAAACACAGAGAATCATTTCCTATTGAACTGAGAGCAAAAAGTTAATTAGAGATTGTGCATTCAGATCTATGCACCATCGATATTACATCACATAGTGGAAGCAGGTATTTCATTACTTTTATTAATGACTTTAGCATAAAGACTTGGGTGTATTTTTTGAAGCAGAAATCAGAAACATGTGATGTCTTCAAGTCATTCAAGGTATCTGCGTAGAATCAATCAAGATTATAAGAACAGAAGAAGGCAAGAATATCTTGCATGTGCATATTTCTTTAAGCAGCATGGAATTCAGCATCAACTAACAGCCAGATACATTCCTCAACAAAATGGAGTCGCTAAAAGGAAGAACATGACAATCATGGATATGGTGATAAGCATGTTGCGGTTTAAGCAACCGCCTAAAGAATTTTGGGAAGAAGCAGTTGCTACTATTGTGTATATTTTGAATAGGCACTTAACATGGAGTGTTCATAATAAGACTTCAAAAGAAACTTGGAGTGGAAAAAGACATTCAATTCATCACCTCAGAGGTTTTGGGTGTATCGCATATGCTCATGTACTAGATCAGCTAAGGAAGAAATTGGATGAAAAAGGTGAAAAGTGTATTTTCATTGGTTATAGTATGAACTCTAAGGCATATAAATTGTATAACCCAAATACAAAGAAGGTGATCATCAGTCAATATGTGATTTTTGATGAAGGATCAATGCGGGATTGGTCTTCCAAAACTCAAAAGGAACCCATGGTGATTTTTGACAGTTATGAAGAAGAACATGTACAGGTAAGCACATTAGCTCAACTAGAATCATCAAATCAACCTAAGGGGAATTGCCAATTACCAGCGAGAATGGAGGATTATATTATGAGCAATGATAATGATCCATCTAATAAGGAGATTATCAATTTTACTTTACTTGCAGATTGTGAACCAGTAAGCTTTGAATAAATTTCCACCGACAATAATTGGAAAAAAGCAATGAATGAAGAAATTTTTGCAATTGAGAAAAATGATACCTGGGTACTAACAGATTTGCTTTCGAATAAGAAGTCAATAGGAGTAAAATAGGTATACAAGACAAAGTATAAACCCAATGGTAAGATTAATCAATTCAAAGCAAGATTGGTTGCAAAGGGATACAAGCCAAAGCCAGGTATTGATTATATTGAGGTATTTACCCCTGTTGCCAGACTTGATACAATTCTGATAATTATTTCTTCTGCTCAAAATAAGTGAAAGGTATATCAAATGAATGTTAAATCAGCTTTTTTGAATAGTACTTTGGAGGAAGAAGTATATGTTGAGCAACTTGCAGGTTATGTAATCTCTGGAGAAGAATACAAAGTATACATGTTAAAGAAAATGTTGTATAGTTTGAAACAGGCACTAAGAATGTGATACAAGAAGATTGATTCTTATTGCATTCATAATGGTTTTCAAATATGCCCATTTGAGCATACTTTATACATCAAATCTGCTGAGTTTGGTTATATTCTCATTGTGTGTCTTTGTATTAATGATTTGATTTTCACTGAAAATAATTTGAAGATAATTGCAGAATTCAGATAAGCCATGATAAAACATTTTGAAATGACAGATTTGGGTTTGATGTCTTACTTTCTTGGCATTGAAGTTGTTCAACATGTTTGTGGCATTTTCATTTTTCAAAAGAAGTATGCTAATAATATTTTGAAGAAGTTTCAGATGGAGAAACATAGCCAGTCTCTACTCTAGTTGAAGAAAAACAAAAATTGATAAGGGAAGATCAAGGCAGAGTTGCAAATCCTACCCTATTGTCAGAGTTTGATTGGAAGTTTTAGATAAGTGACTGCAACCATATTAGACATAGTTTTGGAGTTGGATTATTGAGCACGATGATAAAGGAAGCACACACTTATCATTTGCAAGTAGCTAAAGAGCTATTCGTTATATCAAAAGTACCATGATTGATGAAATTTTTTATGGTGATACTAATAATATAAGACTTATTGAATATACAGATAGTGATTTGGTAAGTGACATAGACGCAAGGAAAAATACTTCAAGATATGTTTTTCATCTTGGGTCTGGCACAGTATCTTGGTTTTCAAAAAATCAACTGATTGTTACACTCTCCACAATTGAAGCAGAATATATTGCAGTGGCCAGTTGCACTACACAGGCAGTATAGCTTAGAAGAATTTTTAAAGCATTAAAGCATGAGCAAAATACTCCCATAGCAATATTTTGTGACAATAAGTCTGCTATTGCACTTTGCAAAAATCCAGTATTTTATGGGAAATTCAAGCATATTGATATTTGATTCCACAAGGTTTGAGAATTGGTAACTGAGAAATAAGTATTGATTGATTACTGTCACACTAAAGCACAAGTTGTAGATATTTTTATAAAGTCTTTGAAGAGTGAATTATTCTACCAGTTGAAGAAAATAATTGGAATGATTAACTTCACTACATGCTTGATTTAAGGGAGGAAATGTTAGGCAATAAATAAACAAATAAATAAACCAAGCATGACAAGAATGAAGACTTTGCATGCTTCCAAATCTATAGGCCATCCTATAGCCACCCTACATAATCCATAAGTGGAAAACATAAAATCTGAGGCATGGAAAATTTGACTTGAGATTTAATGTAGCATTTAATGGCCATCCCATAAGCCAATGTTGTAGTTGTTTGTGTTTTGTTCTTCATTATTCCATATAGTTGTATGTGGTCAAGTCAATAAGAAAATTGTTAAAGTTATGTATAGTTATAAGACTAGTGAATTGAATAAAGTTTCATAGTATTTCTCATCTTTTTTAAGCTTTCGTTGCCCCAATATTTGTGAGTGATTGTATGTTTTTGATATCATGAAGAACAAATACTGGATAGCTAGAAAACAACTATACCTTATTCTATGAGTGAATGAATTAAGTTTTTGATGCAATTTCAATACAGTAGTTCGTCAGAAAGTGTAGCATTAGGTATCGTAAACAACACTCCAAGTATCTCCTAAAAACTTAGGGTCTAGTTGAGAGTTTTTTTGTGATGACCATTAATTAAATAAAATAGAAAGGGAATAGATAGATGCATGCATGCCACACCTTTGATTGGGAGTTCTAAATATAATAGGGTGTTTGGAAATCTCTGAAATTCAATTCTATGAAGGAATTGAATTCTTTTCCTTGATTTGGAAGCAACATAGTTCAAAGAATTGAAATATGATGATAATTGAATTCTACCAAAACCATATAATTGAAATTAGACCCAAAATTGAATTCCAACAAATAAAAATGCTAAAATAACTTTATTTAAATATAATGTGTTATTTCTAACCTAATAATAAAAAATAAAAATAGTAAAAATAATTAAATTAATTCATTTTTAGACTCATTCCAAATTAAGGAATTTAATTTAATTCAATTCGATCTCATTAAAAATTTTCAAACACCTTATAAATAAGTGGAATGAAATGGTGTATAATTTTTATTTTCTAATTTTATCCTTTTATTTTGTAATAAATATTTTTCAAAGATGAAGGCCAATACAATAAAATAATACAAAGTATCAAAGCAATCACTCTTTGATCCCCCAAATCAGGAGGTCACTAAATGTATTATAGCTAAAGGCATTGAGTGGCTTGGCTGACCCTCCCTTGCCCTACCCTTCCTTCCCATAAATAGAACCCTTCCAAACACGTGTTAAATGGAAATTTCCCTTCCCTTGCTTACCTTACATTTTGTTCACTTGCCCTTAGGGTGTATTTGGATTGGTAGAGTTAGGTAGAGCGGAGTAGAATAGAATGAAGTAAAGTGAAGTGAAATAATTACTCTGCTCCATTGTTTGAGTTTTTTTCCATTTCATCCTTTGAGTTTTTTTCCATTTCATCCTATTATATCCAATTTGAGGAGGGAAAAGTTGAGAAGAATAGATGAAATTGGATGGAATAAAATCCATCTATTTATGCTTCATTGGATATATACAAGTTTTACAAATCCAAATAATGAAGTAAATTAAAATATCACTCCACTTCAGTTCGCTCAACTCAAACCCATTTATCCAAATATATCCTAAGACTCATGCAGTGGAATCCCCCATTTATATGTATTTTTCTTCTTGGTCGTCTTTTTTCACTTGTTTTTTGTCAGATTGGTCTTCTCGTTTCTTGGTATTAGAATCCTCCAAGTTTTGTTTTTGGGTCGAAATCCCACATATTTTGGGCTGCAGGCCCAATAGGGCCCATTCGTGAGTCTGGAACTACTGTCATGGCCATTTTGTGGACGGTGGAACCGACAGTAGCTTCAGTCAGACCTCTTCGGTCTACGCCATTGCATCCGTGTATGTCTGACATGCATGCACTAATCACTGGTCCCAGTCGTCTGCCACTTCTATGGACTGATGATCTGAAATCTGAATTAAAAATTCTTATTATTATTGTCATTATATATTGTTGGCTTGGACACAGACACGTGTATCTTTTCATCTGTTAAATTCTCACTTTATCTTGTATATACAAAGCTACAGCATACGTCGTAAATACATGTACATCTCTGTCGTAAATACATGTACATCTCTGCATAATGCTTTTTCGCATACAAATTTTTTTCCTTTGGCCCCATGAGACCAATATGACATTTTAATTTGGAATATAATAAATTGGTTTCACACACACACTAGAAAAATAACACAAGGAATAACATAGTTGGAACTAGTTGAGTTTTTAAAATATTTAATCCGAGACTTGATTCCTATGTTTGGAAATGGTTTCATAGCGAGAAACAAAATTCACATATATGAACTCTATGTTTTGAGTAGATTAATTTTTTTAAAAGTAGATACCCTTTATTCATTCAAAAAAGATAGATGAGAGGAATATTTGATACATCTTAATTAATTTTGTTTGGGCACATACTTTAATGTTTCAAATAGATAAACTCTAGAGTCTTGCACTATAACAGAAGATTGGAAACAATACTCTCTTATTTAATTTGTAAATCTTTTATAGAATTTCACAGCAGAGTTGTCATATTTACCAGGGTGTCACAGTATTGGACTTTATCTCCTCTAAAGTAAGAAAACTAGCAAAAGAGAAAACTAGTGAAGTGTAAAAGTGAGGATTTAATTCAAACATTATAAGCTTAATATCAAATGCGAGAAAATGAAATTAGAAGACAGCAACAATTTGAAGGAAAGGAGTTGCTATATTTCTTCTTAATTATATCCGTTGGTGTATAGATTAACCATAAGCTATGAGCTGCCTTGTATAAAAAGAAGAAATTTTTTTCACACTATTACATCTGCTTTTAATTACTCATGCTTGTCATGCTTAATTGACAATTTTTTGACAACCAAACCGATCCACAAAAGATGGATCGCGTTTTATTTTTTCACCAACATTCACTGATCTTGTTGACAAATATTGTCTTGGGTTTTGACTCTTGGTGATCCAAATTTCTTCTCAGACTTTTCCCACTTTAACTTTAACACTATATATGATGCAATATTTGTTGAATTGAGCGCTTGTTGCTAAGCCACAAATTATAGCCGTACGTTTTTACAATCTCTTTGTGCTTGACGATGATTATATTGTTCATTCTAGCCGTAGAACGAATGGTGGTTTTTCGAGGCGGTCGTGAGAAATTAGAAAGCATGCTTAATTGGTGTCTGGAATTTGAGGAAAAAAAAAAAACTATTGTGATTGCATTACAAACTCGATGATGTCATCTTGTTTGCATAGTCATGCTAACAGGTCGATCATCAATTCTATAATGTGGAATAATTTGTGGTATATCATCGGGAAAAAGAAACTGTTCATATCCAACACTTCTCGCCGTATTATTGGAAGTCTCGAATTCCCTATCGTTGATACTATTTTAACTGTTAGAAATGCCTGGTGTTTTAATATAATGCTATTTTCTCTGAGCTTTGCAAGATTGATGTTAGCTACTTTAATGGAAAGCCGTAACGAGTGGGTGCTATCAACATATATGATATGCTTTTGCATAAGATGCTCGCTTTATTTATTTTGTTTTTCATTGGGCCACCATTTATTCTTGCAGAATTGCGGCATCAACAATTTTACATAGCGTGACTCCTTTTTAACTTTTATTGAAGAGTGGATATATATTACATGATACACACACACACACATATCAGTACTGTATCGTATGGCTTCTGATTCATCCACTAGTTAATTTTTTTCTAACTAATTAAGATTGAGCTGAATTCCCCGCAAGAAATGATTAGTTTCTGGACTGCGAAGTTAATAATGTTAAGACTATTTCGAGTTCGATAGTAGATACCCGAAAAGGATTAGGATTGGCGCCTTGCAACTTGGTTTTGGAAATGGAATTCTTGAAAGCGTGTTGCCCTATCAATGAGAGGTTGAAGTGGTGTTGGAGGTAAATATCATTGGGTGAGGCTGATGTGAGTGACTACTCCAACACATATATGATGGGGATGGAATCTGCGTTTAATTAGTGGTCAGTGTTCTTGGATAATGTTGGCCAAACATTGCAATATCCTTATCAACTTTTTCTTCCACTTTCCAAGAAAGTTATGCTCACTACTGCTGGATTCTTCTAAGTTCCTGTATTAGATTTGATATGATCTAGTTGCAGCTCCTTTGAGTTCTATAATATTATTGGATGGACATCCACACCTTGACCCGAATAGGCAATTCCTGCGACTGATTGGTCAAGTTTCCTTTAATTTGGCCCCTCTATATATAGAACTTCAGTCTTCTATATATGCATATACCATTATCATCAAAGCTTTATTATTCCTAGCAGTGCTAGCTAGCACATATATGCATCGAATTTTTGCTTTGCCCTAGCACAAAAAAATTGAACAAGAAATTACCTCACTAGTAGTGTACCTGGTCCACGCTCCGGCCAGGTCGTAGCACGATTTCCCTGGAACGGGTCTTGGAACGCTAGAATGATTACTATTTTTGGCTATAAGTGAATAATAAAAATAAACATAAGAACGATACTGATTCAATTGATTAGTAATCAGGTGTACACACACTGTGCTTATGTAAGTGGTGATGGGTAGTTCTCTCTTTTTTTTTGTGCTATTTCGCTCCACTTTCTTTGCGGAGTGTCAAGCTTTCTCAATGAACTATCGAAAAAAAAAATATAACAGACCTAGCTAACAGGAGTGTTAACTCTAATAATATTTAGCTAGCAGAAAGGTGAGCTACTAACTGAATATAATTACAAGAGTCCTATTATTGGAGAAGCTATTATATATTCCTTTACTTATGGTGTATATATCACATTTCATGGATATGTTTGGAGGATTTCTGAGCCTTGATCCGTTGTAAATTCTTATTTTCTCTGAGTCTGATGAGAAGCCCCTTTAATTTTTGTGTGCTTGGTTTTCTTAAAAGCATAAGTACTTATTTCTCCGAAGATATATAACAAGGACTAAACGTGCCACCGTACAGCAATATAAAATTAACTCATGAATCATCTGAGATATAACTAGTTTGGAAAACTAGAACCAAAAATTAAATTAATACAGAAGACATAGATATATATAGCTTTTTTTTTAATAAAAAAAGATATTCTTATATATATAGCCATGTATAATAGAATTGCACCTTACTAACTTTATTCACAATACAATCATTTAAACACAAGATGTGGCACAGCTGATAGCTATATGTGTTGCTTAAGCATTTAGTCAGAATTTGATTCCTGATAGCGTGTATAGAGAGAGTCTTGTGACCAAAGGTTTATCCCTTATAGGAGCTTTGGCTTTAAAGACCAAAGGAATTAGCTATTGTTATTAGCATTGGATATCCTGGATAACAAAAAATATATATAATAATTTGTTTTAGCCTTTATAGTTTTTTTTTTTTTTGGCTTGAGAATTTTTTTTAAAGGTATGTTTGTTTGTTTCAAATTTTGAATTTTAAAAATAATTGAAATATTGAAAACTGATTATTTTTATAAATTGAGTAAAATATCACTTTGATCACTGAAATTGTGAGCGTGATTTACTTTAGTTCCTAAAATTTTGAAATAAACTCTTTAGTCCCTAAAATTACATTATGTATGTCACTTTAATATCTGTTCAAACAACCGTTATATTTTCCCGACGTGACACGTAAAGTAACACGTGGCATACCACATGTTATTTACAATTTTATGCTATGTGACATGTCACATGTCACTTAACGTACCATGTTAGTAAAATATAACGGTTGACCGATGGTTGTTTGATTAGGATAATAAATTACCTATGGAATATAATTTCATAGGCTAAAGAGTTAATCTCGAAATTTCAATGACTAAAATGAAGTATGGTTACAATTTTAGGGACCAAAATGACACTTTACTCCTCATAGATTACTATTTTTAGTTTCTAAAAAATTAAAAACTTATTTTCTTATATTTTGATTATTTTAAAAAAATCTAAATATATGAAAAATAATTTTGTTGAGTGAAAAAGTAATTTTCACAAACAAAAACTCCCATCTAAACGCCCCTAAATTGACATATATGAGTATGACAAAATTTTAAATCCGATCCTTGCTTCAGTTACGTTTTTATTGTGTATTAAGTTAAATAGTATATATGCTTCGTTTTCCCTTTTTTTTTTAGTGAAAGATTCAGTAGTGAATGGACTCGATACTCATTGCTCAGGTACGGTGAACCCAAACTTGAAGTTGTCAACATCAGCGACACATGTATAACATGTTTCAAGCAAACAATATCAGGAGTTGTTAGAGTAGTGTGGAAAGGATTGATTATCCGTATTTATAAAGGCTGAAAACGTCAGAGGCCCTCACAACGATAGTTGCATGTATTTAAGTTCCTGTTCACAGTGTACGACATCATTTTTCTCATGGAAGTCAAATAACTCATGCTAATTTACATATACTGTTTGGGGCAAACACTAACATAATAATCTTTGGTTTAATTAATGAACCCCGACCCAGGGTGCAGAATACGCAGTGTTTGCAGTGCCATATGATGTAATTGCTTGACACGAAACATGATTTGATGGCGTTGTGATACGATTTTGTGTCCGCGGCGGATTTAATTTAAGCATCTCTTCACCAAGCGATAAACCAAAAAACAAGTTCTGAACTGAGGACGGGGGGACACACAGTTTACATGGTTGCCAATTTTTCAAACGCATGCATCTTCCTTTGGACTCTACTGGGTCTTAGCTTTCGAATGTGAATTGATGTGTCGCATTCTCTCAGCCTCTTTTCTGTACGACTCTATCAGAGCAAATCCAAATATGATTACATCGGTCAAGTTTGCATGGAGAATTAAGGATTTTGCATGCCATTCCGTGTCAGGTAAGGTATATATTGGTAAGAAAGTAAACGGTTTGGAAATTATTACTAATAGTTGATATAAACCTAAGGATACACTTTACAGTTCTAAAACATACGTACAATCCTAATGTAGTAGTAGTTGGTAAGAGTTTTTTTTTTTCGAAATCACAAAAGTTTTCTGGATCACAAACTGAGTAGTTATGATCATGAAAATTATCTTATTTGATTTTATATTCCAATAATGTCGCACGACGTTTTCAGAATTTTTTCACTGTATTTGATCATATCAAATACTTAGATTCCTCACTATTAAAGAAAAAAATAGCTCAAATTAGATGATGTGATTTACTTTTACAACCTAAATTTATCCACCCAAAATCTTCTCAGCATTCATTAATCATATTTATGACACAAAATATAAAACTGAATTAACTGTATATCAGGCATGACAAATTAATAATACTCTGTGATTAAATAAGACAAATATTGCACAAAAGTGATGTGAGGAGACGGGTAGACATCACGAGTCACAGACTCTCTGCGAAGTTCATATTTCCTTTCAATGGTTTTTATTTGTACCTTGTTTTTTCTCTTTTTTTTTTTTTTTACGTGTTGGTTAATATGTACTTTGCCATTCACCCCCCACGACGGAGAAAGAAGAATGCCCAAGACAAGAAAAACGAAAAGAGTCAGAACCAAACACAGAGAAATTGTCGGATGTTGATCACTCACTTTCCTTTCCTTTTCTTTTAAACTAGCTCAATTATTAACATTGTGGTGGATGTTGTTGTGCACCTTACAAATTTGAGTGTATCATGCATGCATCTTGCAATCTAAATCATCTAATTATATTTAAATATAATAAGATTTAATGGCTTAAATTATTTGAAAGTACCTATATAATGTGAGGTGGAGTACTTGCAAAAACACTCTGATACTAAAGTTAATGGGTGTGTGAGGAGTGGCAAGGTGTATGTGAGTGATAGAATTGTGTCATACCTGGGGCGTTAATCCTCTTATACAATGTGAGGTTACCTATAGAGATAATCTTGCTTGAATGAGGAAGATATTCTTGCAATTTAGCTAGTGCTACGTATATTTGGTATCAATAGGAGATATGATATCATATATGAGATATAGTGCAATAATAATAGGGTATAAAAAAATCTTGTAAGGGATTTAGAAGATGTTCTCAACTAAATCCAGACAGATCCATGGGAGAGCTAAGCCCCACCACACTACGTGTCCGATCTTTGAGGGCCCATGTCGAAGCTCTCGTGGCTTGGGCCGATGTGTTCGGCAAATATTTATAGTCCAGTACAATATATAACTTTAGTAGTGGTGAATTACTTTAGATATTTCACTCACTAGTTGCTGATATATTTGAAATATTTTAAACTAGAGCATAAACAGATTTTAAATCTATTTGTCAATGTTCGGTATGGCCTGTTATTCTTCTTTTTCTTTTAAGTTTAAATGCCACCTATTTAAACGCTTGACCCAGCTTAAAGTCTGTCTACAAAAATTATGATTTAAAATATTTAAATATAATAATAAGAAATGGCTAAAATAGCTAGTGAAATGATCCAGCACTGATAAAATATGAGTTGTTTGTAAATTACATGGTTTAAATTGTAATTAATGTGTGTAGTGCACTCGAACTTATAGGATGCACCACTGAATCCACCAAATATTGTTAGCCGCTTTCCTTATGGGGAGAGGAAAAATCAAAAGGAAAATATTATTTGTTACTAAAAGTTTCCGTACTCTTTTTCACAAATAAAGTTAACTAGTGTTTTATCCGTACGAGGGATTTTATATTTACAATTTTTAAAAAAAAATTGATGAAAGATATACTATAAATTAAATTGAATTACAACATATTAATTTTGTATAATTTATTATGAAAATAATTTATCACGGCCTTTTTTTTTAAGATAAATATATCTTATATTTAAGATAAATAATTTACCAAAATTTTATGCTTATATATCAATATGTGAGTGTATCTATTTGTTTGTAACTTAGGACTAATTTTAATTTAGAATAAATCGATAGTAATGAGGTTGTAACTAAATTATTACCTATGTAATGTATATTTTTGTTATCACTCATGTAATATATGAATTTGGTATATAAATATAGTACATTAATTGTTACTTGTACAATTCATATGTTTGCATTACCCCCTACAAGATATATTCATTAATTGTGTTTTAGATTGTTTGAGTTAGGAAAAAAAATGTCTTTATATATTCGTTATTAAAAAATGATGAAATTAGTGAAATTGTATATATATTTAATTTCAATTGATGCTAAGATTATTATTATAATTTTTGTATTTATAATAAATAATATATATGTTTTGTATACTAAGGAAATGAATTATTTTTGTGTTTATGATAAAAATGTTTTACTCTATAGTCATTTACTTATAGTTGATTGAAAGGAGTTCTCATTTATAATTAAATCCCTCGGACATGATATTAGAGCTAATATCAGATTAAAATGATATCAATTAAGAATAATATCAAAACAATGGTATCAAATAACATGATAATAACAGATTGACATGGATGCAAATATCAATGATTTTTAAAAAAAATTAAATTACGTATTAAATTTAAAGATTGAGATTGACAAGATAGGAGATACATATAAAATATCTTTAGTTTACACAGTAATTATTAGAAATCATTTATTGAAAATCAAGAGAAAGAGAACTATTTAAGAATTAAATTAAAATAAAAAATTATAATTAATGAAAGGGCTGAAATTTTTAGGCAGAAAAATAAAAAAAAATGGAATTAACATGTAGGATTTTCCACACACACATATGTTGACTAATTGATCTGAAATGGAGATATGATTTTCAAATATTATAAAAGACAATACGATTTAATAATTAAGAATTATTTGACTAAAATGAAATAAAATATTTAATATTTAATGTGAATATTTATAAATTTATAAATTATTGATCGATATGACAATTAAAAGAAATAAATGAAGATTTAATTAAAATAGTTGAAATCTTTCGTTTCAATTTGATTAAAATTGGTTAAAACAAAATTTGACTAAAATAATATTAATTTGATTAAAACAAAATCAATCATTTAAATCAAAATCAATTTGACTTCACTTAATCAATTTTAATTTTGTTTTAATTCATTTCATTTAAAATCATAATCAATTCTTTAAGTAATAATAATGTATTTGACATATTTAAAATGAAATCAATAATATAATATTTAATTTATAAATTTATAAATAATTCATATCATAATTATTAGAAATAAAAGATTAAGCTTTAACTCTTAAATTTTATTAATTAAAAACAATTGATTTTGTTTCAATTTGATCAAAATGAGTCCAACTATTTAACTGGCTAAAACGAAATTTGATTGTAAGAGTATTAATTTGATTAAAACAAAATTAATAATTTAAATCAAAATTAATTTGAGTTCATTCAATCAATTTTAATCACGTTTTAATTGACCTCATTTCAAACCATAATCAACTCTTTAAGTAATAAAAATAGTATTTAATCAGTTCTAGCAAATCAATGATTTCTAATCAATTGAAAAATAGATAATTGTTTAATTGATTTTATCCTTTTAAAATCAAATAAAAAATTATTTAGAATTAAAGTAATATTAACAACTAATTTCATTTTTCAATCAACCTAGCATATAAGATTATAAGGAAATATTTTGAATTTTTCATTTGAAATGAAGATATGATATTCTAATTTTGTAAAAAAAAAAGAGAATATAATATTGAAGGTTAAGAATCATTTAAAATAATTAGTGTGGTAATATTAAAAGATGAATATAATATTAAAAAATATTTAAAAATGGGCATATGATATAATTTTAAATAATATTAAATTTCAATAATGTATTTTTTAAAACATTTAAAATAACATGCTATCACTGATTAATTTCAGTCTCAAATCATTTTTTTTTTGTGCTCACCAAAAAAGACTCAAATCAATATAGTATTAAATACTAAGAAAAATACATCAAAAATAAAAATGAATAAATTAAAAAAAAAGCAAAAGAACCAATTAATCTAAATATCAAAAGAAAAAAGAACTATGTAACAACTATGTAAAGATAAAAAATGAAAAATCAATATAACAACTATGTAAAAAGAAAAAAATGAAAAATCAAAATAGATGATTGATGAATATACCATAATAGTTTCACCAAATGGCTGCAAACAACTCAGTAGAGATCACCCGAGCAATAGAAAAAAAATCAAAACATTGAATCAAAATATATTTATTTATTCTTATATTGTAAAGCTAATCAATTTATATTGCAAGGATCTTACTTTTAATCATATATAAATTAAGAATAAAATTATAAATTAATTGAGATTTAAATCATATATTAATTTTCCTTAAAATAAAGAATCAAGAATATAAAAAAAATAAAATAAAATGGGAAATGAAAGTAATTAGAATTTTGGATTAAAAAATGAGTTAAGGAAAAATTGTCACGTAGTATTTTTTTTATTTAGATAAACTCTCTTTCATATAAATATTAAAAGGCAAATATAATATTAAGAAAATATTTAAAAATGGACATATGATGTAATTTTAAATAATATTAAAATAGTTGTTTTGACCTGTGAAATAATACAACACTCATAAAATATAAGAGTTGTTTATAAATTAGATGGTTTAAATTGTAATTAATGTGTGCAGTGCACTCGAACTGACAGGATGCACCACTGAATCCACCACACATTGTTAGCCACTTGCCTTATGGTGAGAGCAAAAATCAAAAGAAAAATGTTATTTGTTACTAAAAGCTTCCGTACTCTTTTTCACAAATAAAGTTAATTAGTGCTATTGAGGGCAGTGGTTTTTTTAATTTCTCTCTTTATTATTGAAAAAATAAAGTGCTCTTAATAAAATTTTACTAACAATATTTTGATTAATAACTTTAAAATATCAAATAATCCTATTCTAATTACTGGACAAACTTTAACCATTTTAACACAATGCTTTAAATTCTTATTTAATATGTCATGTTCCCTGCAATAAAAAATTTTCTACGCCAAATACTCAAGATGATTTAGCATTAGTCAACCAGGATGCAAAGCTCACGCTCATATGATTTAGAATGATGATACAGTACTTTTTCTATCACTTCTAACATTTAAATAAATATATAATTTAATTTTAGTGATATAATACTATTTTTTAATTAAGTATTGACGCATCAATTATATAATTGACGCTTACACTTTTGCTTGAAAGGTTAATTACACAAACAAAAAAAATTCACTGGATAATATTATAAAAATTTTGTTGAAACCACTAATACATCAAAATTAAATTTAAAATAAATTTTATACTAACTTTATTTTAAATAAAGCTGTAAAAACTAACATCATGATATCAGATTGAGTTAACAAATCACTACCGTAAAAGGATTGGCACAACAAATATTCCTTACGTTACTATACAGGGAATTTTTAACAACCACCAGATTGCCGGCAGGACATTAACGTCGCTTTAATTATATAAAATAATTTAACATGAAGGTCAAGTCATCAAAGCAGAAAAAAAGGGAAAATGAAAGTCATAGTAAAGGCAAAACATATGTATTTGAAAAAAGAGAAATTTCTGTATAAGCTTTTTATGTAGATAGCTTGCATTTGACCGATGGGTGATGAGAGAAAATAAGGGCATGCTTGGTTATCGTTTTTATGTTATATATATATATTTTTCATAATTTTATGAAGAAAATGATGAAAATAATAGATAAAAATTGAAAATAAAATTTTATTATTTTTAGTATTCTCAATATCTTTTGTCCTAAAATTCTAAAAATAGAAGATAAAAAGAATGGAAAGAGGAAATTAAAACAGTAATAAAACATGCCCTAATAAAGTGTTTTAAGCTTTCAACAATAATGAGTTAATGATACTTAAAAGTTCAATTAACAATATAATTAGAGACAACAGCTAAGATATGACACCTATTTGACAAAATCACATGCGTCAGAGAGTAATAAGGCTTTTCATAAGAATGAAACGTAGTAAAATTCTTAGTAACAAATAAACTAGTCTATATGTATAGGTTTATATACGTATGTGGTTCTGGAAAAATAAGTGATTTTTTGTTTGGATTCTGAAAAATAAAAAAAATAATTTTAGTTCGAACATTTTCAAAAGTATTTTGTTACTATAGTTGGTCTGTTTCTATTAAATATAAATAAGATTAATAGAAAATTATTCTCTTCCTTTCAAAATATATGTTGATTTAAAACAAAAAAAATTAAGAAAGATAATAAATGATAGTAATAATTAAGTAAAGAGAAATATTATTTATACTCACTATTTATATGATATCATGTCGACACACTTTTATCTACGATTGAATAAGTTATGGACTCAAGTTAGTTTGGGACCCACATCTCATTCAATAATAAATAAGAATATATCAGCATAATGTTCTACAAAGTGTGAGTACAAATAACATTACTTTTGAATAAAATATACTACCTCCATCTATAAATACATGCCTTTTAAGGTTTTGACACATGGATTAAGAAATAATTTAATATACGCAAGCACACATAAAAAAATAATTCATATTTACACAATTACCCTTACAAAAAAATGTGTAATAATTATTACAAGAGAAGTTTGTATGTGTAGAGAGAGAATATGTGTAGGGATAAGAGTGGAAAAGAATAATTAATACTTCATTAAAACTATCAATGATAGATAATAGTGGGCAAATTTATTTGTTAAAAATACAATTATTCATGGACAGAGGGAGTAATGAGACATCTGTCTACATATTAATTAATACAGATCAATAATATTCAAGGCTAATATAAATAGAATATTTAAAAAATGTGAAAATAATTAGGGGTAGTATTGGAAGAAAAATTAATATTTTATAGAAATGTAAACTTGATAAATATTTTAGAATATGAAAATGAAAAGACATTCTAAAAGGGAGGGAGTATGTTTTTCAATATTATACAATAGCCACTTGTCTGTCTCTATTTAAGATGTGTTATTTGAAGTATAAATATCTTATAACCTATTGTTGTTTTTTAGTAACATAGTCTTTAAACAAGTATTCCTTTCGTTGAATCTTAATTATGCTTTTTTTCCTTCAGATTTTTGTTTCACTTCATCTATCCATTTATCAAATTAAAAAATGTTAATTTTTATTTACCAGTTATACGTTTATTGTAATATAATTAACTATTTTTTATTTTTTCAAAAAATATAAATATTAAATAGAAATAATCTTATCAATTAATACACTTTTATATTATTATCAATATCCATTCATTACTTTCTTAATATATCTATTCTTTTGATTTTGGATAGTTGAGATGTGATAAAAGGAATATTGACTTTAGATTAGGTTCTGCTAATATGAAATATGACTATGACCTGAACACTACCTGCAAAAATATATCAGATAAAATTTTACAACTAGAGTCTGATTCAATAAACTTTAGATCCGATCAAGTTACCTGGTTGAACTGGATCGTAAGTACCCCATCGCAAGGTGAGAATATAATCTCCCAAAAAAAAAAAAAGAAAAAAAGAACAGCAACTGAGATTTTTCTCAAGAAAAAGGCTAAATGGAAGCCGCTATAAATACTGGTCAATAAATGAAGTTGGAGAGCGAGATGTTTGTTTGTCCTTATTCTAAATGTTTTGGCCACGTTTTAGCTTTTTTCCGTGATCAATGTACAAAACTTACTCAAACAATAATACCACTAGTAATAATGAATGTAGCACTAATAACAAGTAGAGAAATGTCTCTTTCGTAAACATTTAAATTGACATCCGTTGATCTTAATGTTAGTGAGTAAAAATAAATTGATAGCAATAGAAAAATAAATAAGATATATTGCTTGTTGAAACTACTTACCTTAACCATCATACACCATTAGAATTGGAGTAATGGTGAAGAATTTAGATAATTTATTTTACATCATAGGTTCAAATTTATCAAAAGATATGATTATTGATTCAAAGGGTGATTAACCCCTTAATTTTACATTTCATTAATTTTTCCACTTTAGATAAACCAAATCCAAATATCTATACAAAGATATCTTAAAAAGGAATATATAATATAATATAAAAATATTACTCTTAAAAAAACTAATACATATAATATCAATTTAACATTGGTATTATTTAAATTTACTTTTTATGTACACATGATTATTCAAATTATTTATTACCGTACAAACAATCATAGTTAATTTTTACACCCACCAAATTGAAAATTACATAAATAAAAGCATATAATTAAACTATTACATAATAAAGTCATTTACAACGCGAAGCGACCAAGATCAAACTCATAATTTAAATTTACACTAATGTGAATTGTTATTATAGTATCACCGAGTAGCACCATATCCACTCGGCGTTTGAAATGACAACATATATATTTGAACGACGAATGAAATTCTACAGCAATGAACACAGTGCGCAAGTGGGGGGTTTTGACTTGATTAAAGGATTAAACATACATGAAGGGTAGGTATTCAAGGGAGTCTGCGGGTAGAAACGTCCATATCATTGTCCCAGTCAAGCAGCACAGACCGCGGGCCCCACCTCGTCGCCCCGTTGTTATGAACGTTCAACAATCATCAAAGCCGTCACCACCAATACAACAATGATCCCTTCCTTAATGCTTGGCCTGCCCGCTCGGACCACCGCGGATAAATCAAATTCTTTCATACAATTACATTATAGTGTGGAGGCATTGAGTACTAGCTCTTTATCGAATAATTATTTAATTTTAAATATTAATTATAATTAAAGAAATAATTAGAAAAAACCTAGTTAGAAAAAATTTAAAATAATTTATTAATTGTCTTTCTTTCACTAATTTTTCTTTCTATTTTGCTGATGAGTTAATAATATTTAATAAGGATACTATTAGAAAGAAATAATTAATACTATTTAGATTTTTTAAAGAATATTTATCTTTTTAGAGAAAGAAAATTTTTGGAATGAATAATTGTTTAAGGATGCACTAAGGAAAAAAAATGTGTGAGGGATCAATTAGTGAGGGTGTATGAAGAAGATTTTATAATCAGAGTCAAAACTCATATTTTTTAACTTTACACTTTAAGGAGATTAGATATTTTTTGTCCTTGAATAATTATTTAATTTTGAATGTTTACTATAATTAAAAAAGTAATTAGTAAAATATTAATATTAATGGATATTATGAAAAATTTACTAACTTATCTTTATTTCTTTTTAATATTCTAATTTTTTCTCTCTTCACTTACAAATGAATCAATAGTATTTAGTATGGATATTATTAGAAAAAAATAATTAATATCACTTAAACTTTTAAAATAGATAATTATTTAGAAATAAAATAAATTTTTAAAATGGATAATTATTAAAGGGGATGAAAGTAATTGGTATTTTAAATAAAAATAAAAATTAAAAATTAAAATTTCTCTAAAATATTAGCTTATTCTCGAATCCAGAGTACTCCAAACAGATGCCACCGGAGAATCTAACAATATCTCGGGCGTGTCATTGTTTACTGACACAAACAAGACAAACAGGATCCGCGGATTGATATAGTGCGAAGGTTGTTTTGTACTCGCCTTGCTTTGTTTCGTTTCGTTTGCTCTTTGGTCGACTTAGTCATCATGGAAAAAGAAAAGCCAACACTCAACTTCTAATAACTCGTTGCAACGAAGAAGCTTCACGTTGACGAGTCTCTCTCTCTCTCTCTCTCTCTCTCTCTCTCCTTCCCTGAAGCTCAGGCAATTTAATTACCTACTTTTCATTTTTTCCCTTCTCTCTCCCTTATCTTCCGCGAAGAAGACTCGCGTTTTTTGTTTCGTGAGGTCAGTTTGATTGATCATCTTTAATTCATGGGCATGCTTAGCATCAACTGAACGTACATAGATCATTCTGTAACTCGTTTTGGTTGGTGGGTGTCTCTGGGTTTTTTCTTTTTCTTTTTCTTTTCCTCACCCTTCTCGTCAAGTCAAGTTTGGGTTCCTCTTTGCCCCTTTCATCAATCTCTGCATGCTGGAGATTATGAACTCGGGCACTCCCTACTTTTTCACATCATTGAACCGTTGCTTTTTGTTCACCTTGCTTATCTACGGTAGAGCTGGGCAGAAACTCCTCCTTGTTTACTTCTATGTTTGATTTGGTGGAGATTTTGCTGTGCTAATTGTAGTGGCAAAAAGGAAGAAAAGGAAAAACAAGGGTTAATTGGTTCTGGTGGAGCTTGAAATTCTCTCTCTGTAAGCAGAGGAGGAGGTTGCTTCTTAGTAGTTATCGTTCTAATTCAAGGTAATATTATATTCTCCTTTGTTTGTGCTATGGCGTAGTTAAAGTTACTTTAAACCTTCTTCAGCCTTAGGTTCTTCAAAAGGTGTCAATTAATTATCCTGATGAACTGCATAGATGTGTGACTGTCGTACTGAAATTCTATGATCAATTTCTTAGGAATTAGGAACCGATTAGTTTTTCTGATTTCTTTATGTGGTTAACTCGTCTTCTCTTAACTCATATCCATGGAGTATATTTTTTATTGGTGAACCTGGGCATCTACTGTCCGAAGCAATGACTAATCCCGCATAAACCTCATGTACATGGGTTTCGTTTTTGGCTACAAGAGACTCTCCATACATATCGATAGGGATCAAATGCCTTACTAGATGCTTAAAGAATACAGCTATTAACTGTGCTAGGCCTTGTGATTCATGCATGGGGTATTTAATTACTGATAAATGAGAATCAAGAAGAATCCAAAACCTGTTGAATTCAACTTGGAGATGAAAAATTGAGTAATAAATCATTCTTAACAACACTTCGACCTAAAAACCTATTTCTGTACTCTCCCAGAGTATTTTGTTCTTTCGTTACTACTAAACTACGCAAACCTGTTATGCTGCACAAGTTAATATCAAACGACTTCTCACCTCGTGCATATGCTACACATGATTTGGACTTGAGGTATGGTAGAGTAACACTCATTTATTACCGGTGGGATCACTAGGCCAAACAGCTAATGACTATTTATTCTTCTTTTATTTTGGAGTTTAGAGATGAATATTACCTGCGGTACTTATCATCTTTTGCGGTAAGTTTCATAATGCTAGGCATATAGCTGTTTGGTTTGTGGATTGCTGCTAGGGTAATCATGTTTTTATGTTGGAAGTGCAAGTTAACAGAAGCTTGATAGTTCACCCCAATCACCTATTCTTTCAGATAATATGGATTTTTTTTTTTATTGACTACCTTAATTAATGTTCTTTTCCTTTGTCTATTTATAGGTCTGGGACACTACCTTATGGGAATTGTTAGTGGTGAAGAAGTGGAGACGTTACAGAATCCGCGCTCCTTCAAGGTACAATATATAGTTGGCTTTAGGATTTTCTTGTAACATTATACTTTCAGTACCTATTATATTGACTCAATTTTGTTAAAAAGAACAAGAAACTAGACTCGTCATTCAGTTGTATTTTGCAAATTAATTGGTTTTGGTTTTTTTCCCTAGTGCTTATGAGGTAAAAGAAAAAAGCAGCGACTTTGCAACTTGTTATTGTCTTTTAGGATATATTGGTGCCTTTTTAACTACATTTGGAAACTAGAACTTAGCATTCTATTGATTTGAATTCAATTAAACAGGTACACGGTAAAATTTGCATGGAACTCATGAAAATACTGGATAGAGTCTTAAGGGTATTTCCAGCCATAGAGGAGGCACGGCCTCGAAGCTCTTCAGGAATAGAGACTCTTTGTTTGCTGAACAATGCAATTGATAAAGCCAAACTACTTCTCCAACATTGCTCTGAATCCAGCAAACTCTACCTGGTGTGTAGTTTTTTCTTTTAATTATTTTATAGCTTTCTGTGATCTGTGTCACTAATATCTTAAAACAGTTCAGGGAAATAGGGCCACCATTTGTTCCTCATGAAGGTTCAAAACTTTAAAACTTTTATCTTAATATGTTTCTATAATATCGGAGTTATGTGAGCAATTGGGAAGAAAGCTTATCACAAGAAGAAAAATATGAGCAACTAACAATAAATATTGATCATCCATGTATTACTAGCGGAGTGCATGGGAGTCTCATGGGCTTTATATTACTTTCAGGCTGTGACGGGGAATACAGTACTCGCAAGATGCCAAAAAGCAAGAAAATTATTAGAGCAAAGCTTGATCCAGATTCAGGGCATGGTACCAGTTATGTTAGCTGCAGAGGTTAGTCAAGTCATCTTCCTTATTCACTTTCCTTTCTCCAAAACCTTGCCTCAGATTGTTTTCTCAATCTGCCACTGAATCTGATGTTTCTCATAAATCAGTAGGCTTCTTGGTGTTATTTGAATAGTCATGATTCTTTTAATTGGAGAATGAAGCCCTCAAATAAAATCGTGATTGGTTATTAGAAATAACAAACAATCCACTCAATTGTGAAGAGTTCATTTTCTATTCTTGAGTAATGTGGTAACCACGTATTTCTACATAGGAGTTTCTTTTGTCAGTAGACAGAAAACTAACTAGCCTCATCTCATACTTTCTTTTTTTGGGGTAAAATTTTGTTTTTTGTCACATAATATTTCTAACTGAAACTTTGAATTAACACTCAAGTCGGTGCTGAAATGTCTCTTGCAGGTTTCTGGAATAATTGATGATCTTGAGTGTGCTACATTTGTCCTGGACTCTGCTGAAGAAGAGGCTGGGAGGGTTGTTAATGAGTTGCTTCTGCCAAGTACTTTGTCTTCAGATTCAATGGATGATGCTGAAGTTAAAGCTCTTAAGTTTGCAGCACCAAGACTCAACATTACATCCGCCAAGGCCATCTTAATAGAGAAACGATCTATTAGGAAATTGCTGGATAAAGTTGGACCAAATGACCAGAAAAAGAAGAAGATTTTGGGATACTTTTACATTCTACTGAAAAATCATGGAAACCTCATTATTGGAGAACAAATGGAGCAGGTCCATCTTCACAATGAAGAACCAATTGGCACTGAGAACTCTAGTCGCAATTCTCTACAAAGCCATCACGTTGAGTCTGGTCCATGCTCGAACTATGGTCAGTATAGAAGTCAGAACAGTGAGTCGGGTAGAGTTACACCCCCTGAGGAATATAAGTGCCCAATATCATCAAGGTTGATGTATGATCCTGTCGTCATTGCCTCTGGTGTTACATATGAAAGGATGTGGATACAGAAGTGGTTTGACGAGGGTCATGATGTGTGCCCAAAAACTGGAAAGAAACTAGTGCATATGCAATTGACTCCTAATATTGCCATGAAGGACTTAATATCAAAATGGTGCAGAAACACTGGAGTCTCCATTTCTGACCCAAGAAGGAAAACAGAAGATTTTCACTCATTGGAAGCTTCCTCAACTTCCATTAAGAGTTTTGCAAGTTATATAAATGATTTTAACTTGCCACTGGATATCAGTAACATATCACTTGGATCATTGGATACTAGTTTTAATTCAGATGCCTCACATGGTAAGAGCACACGTAGCTCAAATTTGATGCCGGCGAAGACTAGTGACAATTCTCACAAACATCAGGCTCATGAACAGATGCGCGATGCAGATTTGATGCTTTTGTCTAAACTCCATGATCTTCAGTGGGATTCTCAATGCCAGGGCGTTGAAGATCTGAAACATAATTTGAAACACAATTACCAAGCTTTTTGTTCTGTGCCACCTGAGAATGTCATGGAACCACTTGTCAGATTTCTGAACACTGCTTATGATCAGCATGACACAAAAGCTCTGAGATCTGGAACTCAGCTGCTGTTGGAATTTGTGAAGAACTGCAGGTACAATTTCTTTTCCCCTTTCAGTTTGGTTTTCTTACAGTCCCAGGTATATTGGTTTGGTTACATCCATGTAATTTAATTTTTCTGGTGAGTTCTGTGTAGTTATTTGATGTTTGTCCTTTTAACCCAGCAACCAATCTTAGAATAAGAAGCAAAACTATTTATACTAATTTTTCTTGTGTAACCATGGTCTTCTTCTTGTCAAAAATGCACCTGCAAAGACAGCAAACAAAACAAACAGAGAAGGCTGGCCATGCCCCACGGTCTCTTCCTGATACATTTAGTTCAAAATTCAAACCTGTTCTGGGTCTCTTCCTGATACATTTAGTTCTCCCAATTCAAATGGTTGACTGTGTATATAGCTGGAACATATTTGATCATTTGAAGCCTTCAATTTTTTCAATTGAAAAAAGTTTCTCCCTGACTTAAAATTGCCAGCTTGATTGCTATATTTATGACCTACTTTTGATATTGGAATGATTTTATTTTATTTTTTTCATTTTTCTGGTTTTCATGCAGAAATGGTCTGGCTGATTTCAGTGAAGATATATTTACAACGTTGGCAAGTTTTCTTGATTCAGAAGTGATGGGAGAAGCTCTAGCCGTAATGGAAGAACTATCTGAGCATTGGCATAGAAAAGCTAAAATTGCAGCATCCAGTGCACTTACCTCTGTTTTAACTGTACTTGATTCCGATAACAAAGAGTTCCAACGACGAGCCATTGTAATATTGTATAATTTGTCCTTCAATGGTGAAGTTTGTCCCCTCATGCTACATCTCAAGTGCATCCCAAGACTGCTTCCGTTTTTCAAAGACAGGGCCCTTTTGAGATACTGTGTATGCATATTAAAAAATCTGTGTGATACTGCAGAGGGTAGGAATTCTGTTGCAGAAACTAAGGGATGCATATCTTCTGTTGCTGAAATACTCGACACAGGCAACAATGAGGAGCAAGAACATGCACTGGCTATTCTAGTCTCTTTATGCTCTCAACGTGTGGATTATTGTCAGTTGATTATGAATGAGAGTGTTATCCTTCCTCTTGCCTATATATCCAAGAATGGAAGTGATAAAGCACAGGCAAGCGCATTTGAGCTGCTCCGTCTTCTGAGAGATGCTGTCCATGTTGAGGATGAAGATGTCTTTGAACCAGGTCTCAGCACCTCTCAAGATTCTAATAATCAGCCTCAAGAGAAGAAAGCATCAAGGGGATCGACATTTCTGAAGAAACTATCACCATTCTCAAAAAGCAAGAGATGAAACTGGATTCATCTGCTTCTCAGTCCATAGTATTCTTGTGATCTTTCGTTATGGGGACTACAGATTATGTGCCTTATAAGAGCCATTTTGGATTGCTGGATACAGATATGTTTTGTAGATGGAGCCTTGTGGATATGTCCTCTTTGGGTTGTGCTTTTCTTGCACTTAGTAGTTAGTACTTTGTAGCATTTATTAGCTTTACATATTCATTCACAAATGTGTCTGCTGCTTAATTTTGCAGGGTAACAGCAGGTTGTGTGATGATGTATAGTTCTAGTTAAGATTTTGATATATTCTTTTGACATTTCAATTCAGGGCTTGTTAGTTGCTAAGATAGTCGATAGTTTTCCCCTTCTCCCCCTTTGTCGACCAATTATACATTTGTATATATATATATTGAACACTACAAAATACAGATGGATGTACTGTAGGGCCTAACGTTATGCTTGGGAATATTCTGCGGTACTTGTGTTTTTTTATTTAGTTAGATGTATTATTGATGGGAATTGGGAAAGAGGATAGTACCGGCCAAACAACCAGTTTTTAGTGTTATGCAATTAACTAGAAAGTATGGGGGTAATAATGAGTTTAATTTCTAAGCATTGTTATCAATTTAACGCTGATATTTGATCATGTGCTGCCACATAAACAAGTGGTTGCTTTTCGCTTCCTCTGTCTTAAAGAAAAACCACTTTTGTTTTGCTCTGTCTGTTTATAAAAATTAAACTCCAATGATATATTGTGTAAAATGCTCTTTATTTCATCAGTTATGAGGGTAATACGCCAAGCCAGGTTTCTATCCGTGACAATGGTATATGGCTTCCAGAAAATAAAGGGTAGCTTCTCCAATTTGTATTGACTTTCGATCATTGATAAATTTGGTTAACCTGGTGAATCGTGGCTTTGCGAGTAATTTTATAAGAAAGAAATCGTTTAATTTGTCAAGCCAAGTGGTTGGATTTATCAGTCGTTATCTGGAGTTGTGATTAAGGTTTCTGTCTTTTCCTTTTTCTTTTTTCTCAATTTAAGTTGTTACTTTGTCAAGACAAGTTGGTGAGCTTTCCTTGTAAATAAATGCTGCCTGTTCATGCCACACACAATAGTTCAATGTTGTAAATCAAACTTAAAAGACATTTTTTTTTCATTGAAAATCAATGATTAATTCTGTTAGGATTAAATGATATCAATGATTTAAACATGTCTAATGTGATGTCAAAAAAGAGAAGAAAATGGCTGATGTGGCGAAATTGGCTTGGAAAACGGATGCTTGCTTTTTTGTGAGTGCATGTTTTGACAATTGGGTTGGTATCAATCTCCTTGTCCGACAGACGCGAATGAAATATCTGACCATCTAATTAAAGCAAAAAAGAATGTTGTAAATCTCTTTATGTATAAATAATATTATCCCAACCCTTGAGAATGTCTCTTCACTCTAAGATAAAATTATCTTTTAAAATATATATTAATTTCATATTTTAATAAAATATATTTTTTATTTTAATAATACTCTAGTATTAATGATTATAATTAATGATCATTAGTGTATTAAAAAGATTTGTCGGAAAATTTATAGGGACATATTAGTCCATACATCATAATTTTACAAAGAAATACTCCACTATCATATTATTTATACCTTTCTTAATGTGTTTGTCCAAATTTAATAGATATTTTACGAGGAATAGAATATTTAAATCAAGATCTTGAACAGTAATTGAAAAAAATTAAAGGGAAATCAGCTAGATAAATTTATAAAATTTGCATGCAACTACTTGAAACAAGAAAAATAAATGCTTTTGTTTTGAGCAAGTTGTATCATTCTCCCTCCGGTTTCAGTTTACGTTTTTGTTCAGTTCCTCTTGGTTATCCTTTGACGCCGTCAACCTCAGATAATTGTCCAAACCGCAGAGATTATTCGTAAGAAAATGTGAAACGAAAAAATGCACCCAGCCAAGGATTTCATCGTTCAGAAAATAGTAATGACTAATGAGAAATACAGGCTGAAAGAATAATGAAAATGATATCGAGCTCGTGCTGAACGAGGGTGCTTAAAAGCCACTTGCATGGCTGGCTGACAACTAATGATCACCGAAGGAAAACGACAGTCATCAGTATCAGAATTCACTATAATAAAAATTTAATAAAAAAAAAGGATATTCATTAGTTGCAGGAAAGGGATATTCATTCATGCGACTAAAATATTAAAATAGAGAATTCACTAAATTTAATCTTAGTTGCAGGGCTATGAAACAACATACAAGTTAAATTCCAGAATAAACATCTAACACAAGGTGGGGAAATACTAATGACTGCATAGCTAAGATTGTCAGCGCCATGACACCATGCTTGATGAACTGTGCCTAGCATAGTATATATATGAAATGAAACAAACCAGCGACATGGGGTTCATTCACAGGCTGGTTTTGTATCAAAGCTGCTCAAGCATATGGCAAAGGCTTGGAAGGCAGAGAGTGGATAGCGGTAATCCATGGTAAATATGTCTTTTCCAATCTTTCCAAACTGCAGTACTACCTTTTCTTGCTCTGCAGCAGAAACATTATGAGATTGATCAACAGCAGCCACGAGTTGGAAGTTCTTAACAGAAGCCACCGTAACGCGACCCTTGAAGTTTAGGCACCAGCATTGCAGCTGCTCATGCCATCTGGGAGCCTTGTTTTTGAGTACCAGAGGCTCAGCCGACCCTTGGCTAGGTGCTGCCTGGTCTGAGAGGCTTGTAGAGCTTAAGTCTGTCATTGGAGCTTTTCCTTTCATCAATGGTGAGGGAGAAAAATGTTCATCGATGATCTGAGGAAAAGATGTAGGAGTTGGAGCAGTGCCTCCTTCTTGGATAGCTGAGACAGGTATGGAATTCATGGTGCAGTTCATTCTTCGTGGCCCTCTCGTGCGGAGAACATTGAGCTCATAGGCAATGGTGCCAACAGTATAGTTACATGCTGGAACTCTCGGAGATACCTGCTTAGAGTGAAATCTCCTACTAGAGCGAATATTTGGCTGAACTCCAGCTCCGTGTGGAGATTGGCTGTCATATATAGTGAACTTGGTTCCCAAAAAATTAGACCTGCCAAAGTTGGTCATCAAGTTGGAGATATGATAAGAAGCAGGGTAGGGTGAAGTATTGAGAGGGATGCAAGTAAAGTTTAATTTGACCAATACTTGCCTTAGTTTACCAACATAAGTGTTGCTGGACCGAGAAAAATCATTTGCAACCAAAGATATGACAAAGTCTATGCCTGTTGCCCTTCTTATCTTTTTGGCAGCTAATAACAACTTATCAGCCCCATTCTCCGCTGTACAAGCAAAATCAAAACAAAACAAGCTTCTTAAATATTATTTCAGAGCAGATTCTATCAAAATTCAATAAGATGGTTCAACAGATCTTGACAGGAGGAAAACAAAGCACAAATTGGCTCTAGTTGTATCCATAGGTTTTGCTGATTGCATCCCGCAACAAATAGCTTATACACACACACCCAGAGTTCATTAAAACAGTAAAGTCCATTCTGGTCCCCAACATATATACAACAACAACCAAGTCTTTTTTCCACTAAGTGAGGTCAACTACATGAATCAGACATCATCATAATACCTAATAAAAAAAAAATAATGTGGATAACAAGTAATCGATTTGAGAACAGAGTTACGAGGATAATGATGATGATGACCATTGAGTGTAAATGGCATATTTTTCCCCATTTAATTGTCTGTAAATGACATTAATATATAAAGAATCCCACATATGCAAAGCAACAAGCATGCAGTTCAACATCAAAAATCATTACTTCCAAGTTTTGAAGAGTAATATAAAGACAACAAATTTGACGACCCATTTCTTTAAATATGAAATGGATTGCATCAGCAATGAAAAAAACTTACATGGCGTCAGACCGAAGTACAATAAATATGTCGAAGTTTCTCTGTTCCTCCTAATAAAGCACTGTATTGGAGAATCCCGAGGACCCGGCTATTCATACACATAAATAAAAGAGAACATAAGAAATGGAAAACACTCAGAGGGAAAAGAACAAAGATTGGGCCAGTTAACGGGTGAAGAATTTATTACCTGCTTCAATGAAATAGGAAGTGTGAGCCTTCCACATTGCTCAGGAGTCTTGACAACCTCTTTCGTAACGGCCCTCCACGATTTACATACTGAAGCACAGGAAACAACGACCGAGCGTGCAGGCCAAGTCGTCTCACTCTCTTCAACCCTCTGGATTATGTCCAGAAGCAATTCAGGTGGTAGATTCGCCCACTGTCCCTGCTGAACAGGCTCAAGCGGATTTAGAGTGATGTCGGGAACAACATGTGACTTGGTCCGACTGTGCCAATGCTTGCTTTCTACACTTCGCCTCGACATGCTACCAATCCCATCTCTCATCTCCTTGAGTTCTCGCATTATGCTTTTGAATGACATTGTAGCTCAGCATACCAATCCTCCTTCCACCACCAGCACCAATCTTCCTTCTACACCACACAAGAAAAACTGCAATAATCGAACCGGAGTTAAAATAATTCTGCACTCCTCCAAACTTTCAATACCAATAGGAATATAGAAGCTGATGATGTAACGAACATATATATGCATCGCAAATAGAAGTAACCCTAGATTCAATGAAATCGAAACCATAACCAACCCAATTCTACCAAAAAGCCCAACACAAACTACATTGGATCACACACATCATCCAAGAATTACAACGCTTACTCTCATTACCAACAAGGTTACCGCTCAACACGCAAAACTACAATTTTTGCGAGAAAACTAGGTCAAAATAAAAACTTTCGGCATTTTCATCATCACAAAAAACTAACACATTTGAACACCCACCAACAACATAACAAGTCAACAACCTAACCTATCTTCTCCCTCCCACCAAAACCATTTGGACTCCCTGATCTAAGAAAAACTCAAACCCCCAATATAAAACATGTAATTAAGAATAATGCAGAACGATGACCCATAAAAATTAAAATCACCCCCCAGAAAAAAAACTTTTTTCAAGGAGAAAAAAAGAAGAAGAAGAAGAAGAAGGAGAAATGAAGCAAACCCTGGAAAATAGAAGCGAATGAGGAAGGGATGAATCGCGGGGAATCAGATGAGAAACGTTAAAGCCAGGGGAGCAGAAGCACGTAGAGCATAGCAGGGAGGAGAATAGAAGCTTCTAGAATCCGGATCCATAGAAAGCATCAAATCGGAGAAGAGGAGGCGCGTGGCGTGATGGATGGGCGGCAACCCGAGGAGGGAGGGAGGGAGGGAGGGAGTCAGGGTCAGGCAGCAGCAGCACCACCGCGGAAGGGAGGGGCATGTAATCGGATCCAGAGATGCTTTTTACTCTCTCTCTCTCTCTTATGTTATCGCCATTCCCATCCCCATCTTCTCAATTTAGTAATCCTAGTCCCCAACATAAACAATAAAACAATACTAGTAATAATAAAGACAACCCAACCCAAGCCAATTAGCCAAACCCTTAATTTTAATTTTAACTGGAACCGAATCTGGCCTCTTCGCACCTTTATTAATACAATGAGGAGCTTCACCTTAAATCAATAAAGTAAAAATGATTTTATTTTTAATTTTATTAATTCAATAATAAAACCCTCTTATTTTACGGCTTAAAGTGAGATGCTTCCTGCCTACGCGTGCCTCTTCCACCACAGTATCATCTCCCTTTGCGATTTCGTTTGATTTGATTTCATTAGGTTATTAGGAGGAAAAATGGTTGGGATTAAGATCAAGATTAACAGATCCATATTTCCGTGTTATTTGAAAGCAAGTGTCTAGCCATAAATCTTCCCCTTTACACTATTTTTTTTTCTTCCAAATTTTGAACCTCAATATCTTTTATATTTACATATATAGTATTACAGTATATATTCTTTATAAAAAAAATTTAAATTTGAATTTCTATTTACTATAATATGAGTTGCAGTTTATTCAATGGCTAAAAACTATTAATACATGTGAGTAAAGTTTTAAATGAAAAAAAAAATTAAACACTCCAATCAAAAGGATTTAGCATTTCTCTTATATATATATATATATATATATATATATATATATATAAAATTTCCCTATTATTCCTATAAAATATAAGGGTAAAGGTACATTTTAGTTATTTATTGTTAAAGATGAATCATCTATCAAACTATATAAGTTATTGAGATCCATAAAATAATTCATTAAATTATAACCATTGAATACACAAGGATATCAATACCCTATCAATATAGAAGGAAAACCATATAATTAATAATTAAAGTTAAATTGTGCTTATGTTATGAGATATACTATTAACATTAATTAATTCAGTTAGAATTTAACTTTTAATGCACTAATAATATAAAAAGAGTTTAAATTATTATTTAATTAAATTATTTTATTTATATATTTTTTTAAGTATTAAATATGAGAGTAAATGATGATAATTAACGTGTTAGTATACAATTAAATAACATTATATACTATCAAACTATTATAATTAAATTCATGTAATTATACTAATGAGGTGTTAGTATGAGTGGAAGGAGCTTAAATCTCTTAAGTATAAGGCTCTAAATTCAATCACAAGATTTATATGTATGAAAAAAATAAAACTATATTAAGAGGGGTCCTCACTTAGGCGTGTAACCAATTGTTACACACAATATTGTAGCAAAATTTGAATTTATTACAAAGAGTAAAGTTTGGTTTGACACTTTTTTTTACATGTAAAATTTAAGTTTAAGATCTAACTTAAGATACATAAGTGTCAAACAATTTAAATTAACTGAAAGTTAGTTGTTAAACTTAATTAATTGCTTTTGTTTTAAATAAGTTCTGATTTCGAGTTAATGATAAACCGGCATTTTTTAATTATTAATTCATATGGAAAAAAAAAAATATTAACAACTAATTTTTTGATGCAGTATTATTAAAAGAATGGCAAGGAAAATAAGTGATGTTTTCGCTAGCACCATTTAAAATTGAAGAGAAGTGGGAGGTACAGCTGGACATTAGTGGATATCATTCACATGTATGAATATGTATAAACTATAAAGTATGCTTTAATGATGGTTTCTTATAATGAAAATTAAAATAAATGATTAAGAATGAAATTCGATAGACGGGCTGATGCCACAGTATTGGTGACTCAACAATTGAATGACTCTATTCATACGCGTGTATAGAATGCAGCCTTAAAATAAAGGAATCAACATTTTTTTTGTCTATTATAAAATAGACAAAAAAAAATTATTTCCAAGATATGCCCCATATTTAACGTATCGCCGATGATTGATTTTTCTCTCTTAATTTTAGATTAATTTACGCACTGATGCGAAAATATTTTAAAAGAGAGTTGACTTGAGGAGGTTCAAACTGTAGGGACATGAAAGAGGAGAGGGAACCAAGTATGGTGGAGGAGCGTGAAGTTAGACATATTAATAATAAAAATATATTTTATTAATTTTATTTAGTATATACTTATTTATCTATATACATCGTTATTATTTTTATGTGTTTAAAAATAAATTCTTAAAATTATGGCTGCAAAAAAATTTCAATATATTGGAGCCAGCAAATGAACACAGTTCCCTTTCCAACTTGCACGTGTTGCATCTCCACTGTCCCCTCAAACATCCATGAACTATTTTTCTTGGGTCAGAAACACCCATGTACTATCCATTCCCAAACGAGCATGGCCATAGGCCTTTTACGTTCCCAGTTCGTCTATGCCAATAGCGTCAATATTTTTTGTAAAATTTAAATAAAAAATAATGGCTTTGAATTTTATTTATTGATATGTTTAAATTAAAGAATTATCAATTTAACATTATGGCGTTCAAAGATAGAATCTGGTTCCCCATGGTGGGGCATGGTCAAATTATGTGCTTATATTTAAAATTGGATCTGAGAAAGAATAGCTGGCATGATCTTCTTTTTCTACGTACTCTATTTTTTTTTCTTTTTTTATTTAAAATTGAGTGGATAATATTTAGTCCTTTTCACAGTTGGTATTTTAATTGTCATTTCAGACACTTCATGCAGGCTTGTCAAGCGTTGTTGCTGATATGTTAGGAGGTCACCCCCACAAAAATCATCGCTGTCTTAGTTTTTCTGGGCAATTTACTACTCTAGAAATTATGTTTTCACGAAAATTATACATAAAATCTATTCATAAAAATTTATCCTTTATTTTTATTCCAGAATCAAATATACCATAAACAGTTAAAGTGTTTTTTACATATGCCTTAGCTTTACGGATAAAACAATGTCGATATTGGAAAAAAAATATAATTTAAGAGGTTTACTTATATATTTTTAAAGTTTTGATGATAAAGGGTACCATATCTATAATTTGAAGTATGCTTTTTCTTTTTTTCCCATAAAAACTAGCTGATCTATATGCATAGTATGTTTTGTTATTTCTTTTTGTCAAAGTATGTTTTGCTATGATGTTGTGTGATTGATATTTTGGGCGGACAAGTATGGCTTGAGTAATGTTATGTATATAATAAGATTGTACAACATATATACATTACACACATTATTACTATTAGATGTGATGAGTGAGTAGAATAAATAGAGACACTCATCACATCTAATATGAATAATATGTGATGTATATATTTATTATATAATTTTATTATACATATAATATTATTCGTTTTGTGTATGATCATCTTTGGTTTGTTCTTCTTCTTCTTTTCTTTTTGGTTAAGCATCTTTGGTCAAGCCTCTTTGGTTTCTTCGAATTGAACAAATGTAATAGTGCCAGCCCGTGAACCATAGTTCACGTGGTGTTGGACCGCCCCAACAACGTGTTGGAAACGGTTCAAATCCAACTCCCATACCTTGGTGGAGCTAAATTTTCAACCCCATTTTGTTTTTTTCAACTTGAATCCTAAATTCCTACCTCTGTTACAAAACAAATTACTTGGGCTGGGCTATTGAATATATGATCTGCAGACTTCATTAACAACTGGGCCAGGCCCATCTTAGTGTCCCACTTAGCTGGAAGATTGGAAACTATTTATTAACAGTGGTCGAGGCTTGTAGTCAAGTGGCAAGTTAAATTGCCTCTAGGAAGCCACACTAATGAGGGCATACGAGTTTGACTCGACTAGAGGCAGAGTCCTCATTAAGTCTCTCAACGCCGCTCCTCCTGTGTGTGAGTGTGTGGCCAAAAAAAGAAAAAGCTATTTATTAATGAAAAAAAAAGAAGCTACTTATTTTGTCAGGAACAATGAACATATATAAAAAGAGAATTGTCTCTGGTTTGAGTTTTTATTCTCCATATTTTTTATTTTCAAGATTTACTGAAACAAATAATATAAATAGGAAATAAAAACAGACTACAAATTTTGTTATTTTACTGTTTTCATCATATTTTCAACAAAATCCTAAAAAGAGAAATCGAGAAAATATAAATTGAAACCAAACACAACCTTAAAGCTATGATCGCCGCAAAAAAAATGTTATATATTGATGATGCTCACTTTTTCAACACAGATATGCAATTACAAAAGAAACCGTTGATTTACAGTGTGGAATTCAATATAAGGTATTTCAGGTCAAATAAGTGGAAGACAAGAAATTTCTATATATGATTTTGAGAGTAAGACTTGGACTTACTCTCTCTATTTATTATTTATCAGTTATTGTATTAAAGATACATAAAAAATAAAAACGATGATGGTTTACAAAATTAATGCGTAAAATAATAAATATTTTTCGTGCTCTCAGCATATTTATAAATTTCTCATGAAATCACGTATTTATTTACGTACACTATACATACAGGTCACAGATGACTAGGCTTGCCACGGGCCTTACTTTTCTTAACTTTCGTTTGACGTAGCAGAGTCTTAAAACTTCTGTTATTTTTCTGAAACGACAACCTAGTTCACAAATGAAGGATCCTCAGGTAAGGATAGCGGCCCAAGCACAAGGAAAAAATTTCAGATAACTAAAGAAAATGCTTGCAGCAATGAAATGCTTGCAAATTGCAACAACAATAATCTCGCACATATTTTCACTGAACCACATGTTAATCGGTAATTATCAATTAAAAGATAGTATGTGATAAATTTTCAGCTAGCAGCGTACATAGTATATTTGTTGTCGTACGGTCAGTGTATCATTAATATAATCAGGCCGGTTTAAGACATTTCTTCTCCTTAACGAAAAAGCTTGGACCAACATTTAATTTGTCCGGTCCCATGTACCTCTCACTTTCAATCCATTTATGAACCAATGAAACAGCAAATTCACTAGTAAGTAACAAAACTGAAGAGAGAATCATATGCTTGTGAACATTATAATTTTTTTTTTCTTGGCATAGCAATCTCAGCCTCTACGGCATTCCAAAGACCCTCAAGTCCTTGTCAATATATTGCTTACAAGGCTTGATGTAAAACGTACCCTTCACCACCTAATCACCCCTGAGTTTTTTATCCTCTTTTTTAACAAACTGATAAGTCCTCCGACCTACCCTTGAAGCAATTTGTATAAATACTACTTCACCGTCTTTTTTCACCTCCATGGTCTCTTCCACACAGAACAGAACCAAAGTTGATAAACTCAAGTTAACTAGCCAAGAGGAACAAAATTGCTGCCATCAATATGGGCTTCGGCAGTCACACTTCTTTATTAATAATTTTTTGCGGTCTTCTTATTGGTTTTGTCTCTTTTCCAGTTGAAGCTGCCATAAAGAAATACCAATTTGATGTGAGTTATGTATATATATGATCAAGATCAGCATGCTTAACTATTTCATTTGAAGTATTTGTGGTGACATTATCTATATATATACTTGCAGATTCAAGTGAAGAATGTGAGTAGATTGTGCCATGCAAAACCCATTGTTACAGTAAATGGGAGGTACCCAGGGCCAACAATTTATGTTAGAGAGGGTGATAGAGTACAAGTCAATGTCACCAACCATGCAAAATATAACTTGTCAATTCACTGGTAGGCTAATTTGTATTTTTACCATACATGAACGTGACATTTTGTTTATGCCTATGAACATATGCATGCAAAAGGGGTTCTCATAAGTATATGGATGATATTGTTGATTATCATAGGCATGGACTTAAACAATATCGTAATGGTTGGGCGGATGGACCAGCTTATATCACACAGTGTCCAATTCAGACGGGTAGCAGCTACACTTATGACTTCAATGTCACAGGGCAAAGGGGAACATTATGGTGGCATGCTCATATTCTGTGGTTGAGGGCCACTGTGTATGGTGCAATTGTTATCATGCCTAAACCGGGAACCCCATTTCCTTTTCCACAGCCAGCAAGAGAATTTGAAATTCTGCTAGGTTGGTTCGGTTTATCAAATAATCCATTATATATTCTATGAAAATGGACACTCTAGTATTAAATTTTCACATGATCTAATCAAATATATATCTTTTACTATAAATTTAGAAAGTGTGATTCATACAAAATACAAGATAAAAAAGATCAACACTGAATAATCACTTCATGTAACATGAGAAGATCTATTCCTATATTTCCCCAGGGAGAAACCAACTTGAAGTTTACTTAATATTATGATAATAAAAAGCATACATTAAATTTTTGTTACCGGTTAAACAGGAGAATGGTGGAACAATGACGTGGAAGAGGTTGAAAAGCAAGGGAACCAAATGGGGTTGCCACCAAATATGTCAGATGCACATACAATCAACGGGAAACCGGGACCACTCTTCCCTTGCTCAGAGAAACGTAAGGAAAATGTACCCAACTTTGTGATTATGTAAAGGAAAAGTCAATAGGCAACTAGCATTTGGGCTAAAAATAAGGCTAGAAAGTCTCTTTGCTCCGAAGAAAAACTAATCTTAAGCATGCACATTTTTCAATCTCTCATGACAATTTTTTCATTTGTTTTCTAGACACATTTGCAATTCAGGTTGAGCAAGGCAAGACATACCTCCTGAGAATCATCAATGCAGCACTCAATGATGAGCTTTTCTTTGCCATTGCGGGTCACAGCTTTACAGTAGTTGAGGTTGATGCTGTTTACACAAAACCATTCACCACTAGTGCCATACTAATTGGACCTGGCCAAACCACAAACGTTTTGGTCCAAACCAACCAAGTACCAGGTAGGTACTTCATGGCTACAAGGACCTTTATGGATGCACCAATCCCAGTTGACAACAAAACAGCCACGGCTATACTCCAATACAAAGGCATCCCAAACACTATCCTCCCTACTCTTCCTCAACTGCCAGCTGGCAATGACACAGGCTTTGCATTGAGTTATAACAACAAACTCAGGAGCCTAAACTCTGCAAAGTACCCCGCTAATGTTCCCCTCAAAGTTGATAGAAACCTCTTTTACACTATTGGTTTAGGCAAGAATTCTTGCCCCACATGCATCAATGGAACCCGGTTACTTGCTTCCTTAAACAATGTCTCATTTGTGATGCCTCAAACTGCACTTCTCCAAGCTCACTATTTCAATATGAAGGGAGTTTTCAGAACTGATTTTCCTGATAAGCCTTCAATATCTTTCAACTACACGGGTGCACCATTAACAGCCAATCTTGGTACTTCAACAGGCACAAGGGTGAGCAAGATTGCTTTTAATTCCACAGTGGAGCTGGTGTTGCAAGACACCAATCTCCTCACGGTTGAATCACATCCATTCCATCTTCATGGCTTTAACTTTTTTGTTGTTGGGACTGGGATTGGTAACTTTGATCCTGCTAAAGACCCTGCTAAGTACAACTTGGTAGATCCTGTTGAGAGGAACACAGTTGGGGTTCCCACTGGTGGTTGGACAGCAATTCGTTTCAGGGCTGATAATCCAGGTATGCCATATGAATTGCATCTATACACCTCAAAAACTACTAAATCTCGAAGTTCAAGACGATTTAAGTATTCTCCTAGTTTTGAATAATGAGACATAAGAAATGTTCTTTGTATTCATTTCTTTGACACTATTATGGGACACCATACTAGGAATGTAGGCACTAATATGTATTTATCAGTGTGCACCCGGATTTTTCTTACTTTTACTTCTTTCTTCAAGTATCTCATTTGGATGTTCAAATGATTATTGATGAGACTGCATATATTATGTTACAATGACATGTTTTTTATATTTTTTTTCTTTTTTTGTATATATGGTTTGTGTAGGTGTTTGGTTCTTTCACTGTCATTTAGAGTTGCACACTGGTTGGGGGTTGAAAACGGCCTTTGTTGTAGAAGATGGACCAGGACAAGATCAGTCTGTTCTGCCTCCACCGAAGGACCTTCCGACATGCTAACCATTCACCAAACTATTGTAAAGGGAGCTCGATTGAGTCTAACCGTAAAAGATAGCTAACGAGCTTGGATTGTAACTGTATTCACACAATGCAATGTTTAACTTGTATTATATGCTAATAGTTCCTGCAAAAGTTGCAGATGATTTTTATTGAATGTGAGAAATGATGTAAGCAAAGATTTGGACGACATATATAAAAGTTACTTATTCTTTTTCTGTTGCTTCGGTGAGTATTATTGCCATTGCCATTCACCATTTAATCTCCCTTGTTTTGAATCAATAAATTGACTTGTAATTTTAATCTTTTGCTATATCATATTACTATATCAGCAAAATAAACTTGATTTTCGCCCAATCACTTCAAAAGTCGCGTACCATAAAGATCAGGATTTAATGACAATGTATCTAACACATCTATTTAAAATATCCAAACAAGTATTTTTGTGTATTGTGTGTCCGTCATCTCATACACATTGCTTCTTTCTTTTTAAAGTTGATGCATGTGGTTTGTTATTCTCATTTTCTTTAACCAACAGATGGAATAGATATCTTTAATTAACAGAATCTGAAAAACAATCTAACTAATATTGCTTAGTTAACTAGTTTTCTTTCTGTTTACATTAAGTTAAACCTAAATTAATATTAGATTATACGCATATCTCTCTTATTAACCAGTTCATATAAAAAAAATGGTAAAAAAAAAAAAAAAATCATTAGCGGATCTATGCGTAAAGCGGTGCATTCATAGTTAATTGGTCTTATAGCATGTTCGGTTTCATGTTAGGAGAGTAGAATTGATTCTAATGATGTGGAATTGATTTTGAGGATTTTAAAATATGTTTAGTTTGAAGATTTTAAAATTAATTCTTGTGTATATAATTGATTTTGTAAAAAATTAAAATTTTATTACTTTTTATCATAATCACGTGTACAAATATTAACAAATATAAATTGTTTTACTTTAAAATTAAAATCAATTCTAAAATAACGAAATCAATCTTATCTAAAATTAATTCTATCAAAGTAGAATCAAGCAAGTTATTAATTTTATGACCCCCATCATGACAAGTTTAACCCTTATCATTACGGTGTAACGTTCTGCCAATCAACTAAGCGACGATCATCAAGCAGGCCTCCACGAAGATGCTTTGCAATCTTTCAATTTGGCTTTGTCATTAGAAGAGGAAATGATGGGACGGATGTCATATTAACTGTTTTTGATTCGTTTAAATTAATCATATGATTTGCTTGTGATATTCACGTTTATATTATCGCTGTCTACTTACGATCGCCTTAAGTTGTTATCTCCTGATAATATTATCCTCCGCTTTTTTAGTTAATTGGTTAATTTATTTTCACAGTAAATAAAGGTATATTTGTCTATAACTAAGTAATGGAGAGTGACAGTTTGCAATTGCTGACTATCATAGATTTCAAACTGCTTTCAGATGAAGAAAATTTTCTTAATTCAAATCATTGAATTAAAATTAAATATAAGTTACATAACTTGAGACATTTAGAGAGGACAAAACGAGCTAATCTATCTGCTTAATTCGTTTGAAATGACAGAATGAGTTGGGGGTTGCTCACTTGATTTTGTGATTTTTTTTTTTGAGTAAACACACAAATTGGTTCCTAATAATTTCTTTAATGGACAAATTGATTCATAACAATTGTAAATACTCAAATTGGTCCCTCACAATTGTTAAAATAGGACATTATAGATCCCTGAGTAGCCTATCAATACTTGGTCAGAAAGCAGAGATGAAAAAAGAGTTTGACTAAGAAAAGGTTGAGCTCATCTAAAAAGAAATAAAACTTTGACAGGACTAGACAGAATTTACCTAGGATTATGTGGAGCTCGACTGATAGGTGACCGAGACTGATAGGCATATGACAGAGCTCAGCCAACTATCATCCAAGCTCCTCATCCTAGCTGAGCTTTATTTCCTCTAAGACGATCTCCACATTCTTCTAGCCAAACTATTTTTTCATCTCTGCCTCCCAGTCAAGTCTTGATAGGCCGGTTAGAGACCTATAGTGTCTTATTTTCACAATTGTGAGGGATTAATTAGAGTGTTTACAATTGGTAGGGATTAATTTGTCTATCAAATAAATTATCATGGACCCATTTGGGGGTTTACTTTTTTTTTTTTCAATTTATGATGAAATGGCCCATTAATTTATTGTTCAGAAATAAGCATGAATATTTTGAGTAAGAGAAATTTGTAGATATTCTTTAGAACAAAAAATTTTTTTACTTTATTCCATATATTAATTATTATATTAATTTTATAGGTTATAATTGTCTTTCACTTTTCTTGCATCTTTAACATAATAATTGCCATATCATGTAGTGAATATAATAGAACCAAAAAAAAAATCTTGCTTTGAAAACACCTAAAAGTTTCCGAAAATGTGAAAGTAGTGGTGTAAGTTAATCAATTTCTTTTTGTAAGTGTTTATAGTATCTAATGAATGAAGGTATAAAATAACACCACTCTGATTATTTATTGGGCCATAACCACAGTGCAGAAAAGAACACAGAAGGCCCGTTTGTCTCCTTTGCTGTACACTAGGTTAATCGGTTTTTTTTTTTGGTGGATACTAGGTTAATAGGTTTATAAATGACAAAAGAATTGTATGATTCATAAATATATATTTTTTCAGTGATAAAATAAGAATTAGTTTAATTTTAGGTTTAAATATGTTTTTAATCTTTGAATTATTTTTGTCACCTGAAAATTTTTTATCTGATTCGGGTTCAAACAGTTATAAAATTGTTTGATTATAATATTTATCACATATGATTACTAGCTATCCTCTAATTAGTTTGGCATTTAACATACACAATTTAATGATAAGGACATAAATCAAATAAAAATTTACATATTCACATATTTTAGGATAAAAAATATATTTAAACTTTAATATTAAAATACATTTGTAACTTGTCTACAAATATGCGTATACAAAAATCAGAGCAGATCTGAATTGATTTGATTTTATATGACAGAAATTCATTTCGTTAATTTAATAATTACTCAAATCATATTGCTTATCTCAATTCTCACGACATTTCAAAAACTCATCACCAAAAAAAGCTTCTCAAAAGACCAACCAAAGTACATAATGGCACACGAACGAACAAAAAGGCGTCCTATAAGTGTCCAAGAGTCGAGCTTATACGCAGCACAAGACCCAACTCAATGGAATTACTTTAAGGTTGATACAGAGCTTTATTTTTTTTAATTTGCCAAAAAATTATAAGGAAAACCAAAAAACTTAGCTTTCGGTGTAAAAAATAAGCAATAGAACATATCCCATGTACATGGACGAAGCTTATTAGTAAGCAATTAACAATGTGTGGCCTAAAACAAGCAAGAGATTTAGAGATGTAGTTGGCAGCACCCAACAGTGATAGTTTACCATTATGGCATCTAAGTAGCATATATGAAAAACAAGAGTTTCTTTTGGAGGTTAAGGCTAGGCAGTATTCTGGCAAGAGAATTTTTCACTTGGACGGCACAAGGAGTTCTTGCCATTAGCACTCACCCTTCACCCATTACTTCTCCTTAACGATAAAGCCTAGCCAGTGTATATTAAGATTGGTTTGGTTTCATGTAACTCTCACCTTCAGCTCAAATATCAAAATATGTATAAATATTAATAAAATAACTATGGACTTCTCTACAGAACCCGTGGCCAAGTCTTAACATCTCTCAGTATTTCGCTTAAAATCTTTTATGTACAGCACATATAGCACATATAGTTACTACCTAATCAGCCTCAATTGTTTTTTAATCCTTAGATGTAACAAACTGATAGCTCATCTTACCTTACCTTCACATTGGTCATATAAATACACGAAAATATGAACCACTACATGCATCCATACACAATCCGCAATATTATTGTGTACAAAGAATTTGACATCAATCGACCAAGGCAAGCTTGTGTTGTTTCATGTCTGTCTTAACCTTTCCATTCTACGTGTTTGTTGGCTTGATGTCTTCACCATCTGAAGCTGCCATAAAGAAATACCAATTTGATGTGAGTTATACATATACATTGATCATAATCAACTGCTTAGCTGAACTAGCTTTCTATGAGAAGTTCCCTTGATATATACTAGCATTTTATTCTTTCTACAGATTCAAGTGAAGAATGTTAGTAGACTATGCCATGCAAAACCCATTGTAACAGTAAATGGGAGGTCCCCATGGCTAACTATTTATGTTAGGGAAGGAGATAGAGTGCTGGTCAATGTCACCAACCATGTACAATACAACATGTCCATTCATTGGTATACCAAATTTGCAATATCAGTAAGATACGAAAAGTTTTTAATGCTAGCATATATATGTGTGTGTGTTTATCTCACAACCATATGCTTAATTGTTATAGGCATGGACTCAAAACAATATCGTAATGGGTGGGCTGATGGGCCAGCCTATATCACAGTGTCCAATTCAGACAGGAAACAGCTACACTTATGACTTCAATGTTACTGGGCAAAGAGGAACATTGTGGTGGCATGCACACATTCTCTGGCTGAGGGCCACTGTGTATGGTGCAATAGTAATTATGCCTAACCCTGGAACACCATTTCCTTTCCCACAGCCGGCCAGAGAATTTGAAATTCTCCTAGGTAAGTTTGTTGTTGTCATTTATCGAGTATTCTTAAGATTTGTACAACATGAAAAGTGAGAAATTTGCAATGACTAATTGCTTGTTCATGCCATAGGTGAATGGTCAAACAAAGACGTGGAAGAGATTGAAAAACAAGGGAACAAAATGGGGTTGCCCCCAAACATGTCAGATGCACATACAATAAACGGGAAACCAGGACCACTATTTCCTTGCTCTGAGAAGCGTAAGGAAAACTAGCCTAAGTTTGGGATTGTGTATGTAAAGGAATAGATAATAGATACCTATATTTCTTTATAGTTTGGAAAGAGTAGAACCTTTGGTTTTAACTGCAATTTTGTTCCAGTTTTCAGACACATTTGCAATGGAGGTAGAACAAGGGAAGACATAGCTGTTGAGAATCATCAATGCAGCAGTGGGAATAGTAATTGCAGTTTACAGTAGTGGAGGTTGATGCGGTTTACACAAAGCCATTCACTGAGGCCATAGTAATTGCACCTAGTCAAACCACCAACGTTCTGGTCCAAGCCAACCAGGTTACTGTTGGGAAATAAATACACAATTTCCTACTTGCAAGAACAACAGAAACAACTATAGCAGCGAAATAATGGCAGTAATCAACACACAATAAACCAGAATAATATTAGGAACAATGCATCAAGATTTTTAAAGTAGAAAAATTCCCCATGTAAGAGACCAAAAAAAAAAAAAAAACCTGGGTCATCTAAGAAATAGCTCCACTATGATCAAAATAGGTACAAGAGAGTCTCCAAAAAGTGCACAAATCGTGCTAACAACAACCTAAATCAACCAAACACCAATACTCAATTGAGAACAAAGAAGATGAGAAATACCAAAAAAGGGAGTTGCTGTCCGAGACCAGTGGCTCACACTCCGAACGTTGTCTCAATGATCCAACCGTTCAGAATGAAGAACCAGACATCCAGAATCTACTATCAAAGTTTCAGCCCGATCCAACGGTGAACGACTTCACTATTTCCGATTTATAGTAACAACTTAAACTAGAAAAATTGATTCTCCAAACCAAAACAGAACCTCTGTGCGAGATTAATATCTCACACTCGAGACCTTTCCTTGACGATCTAACCGTTCAAAATGAAGAACCAGATATCAAGAACCTATTGTCAAAGTTTTAGCCCGATCCAACAGTGATAAGTTGCATAAGAAAACTGGTTCTCCAAACAAGAACAAAACCACCGTGCAAGATCGATATCTCACACTCTAGATCTCGGTTCGATGATCCGACTATTCAGAATGAAAAGCCACCTATCAGGAACCTACTGTTTATTTCAGCCTGATCTAACAGTGGACAACTTTGCAAATGCCGATCTATCATACAAGAAAAATGAAAATGGGTTGGTTGTGTTTCTCTCTTCTCTCTCCTTTTGTGGCTACTATATGTCACAAATGATCACATGTACTCAACTCTAGCAAACTCCTCTCCATTAGTTGAGTAAAAATGAAGTGGGCTTGGGCAATCTTGGACTTTTCTCCACATAGGAAAGGAGCCCAACCCAACAATTCCAAGCAATACTTCATGGCCACCAAGGCTTTTATGGATGTCTCGGGTTGACAACAAAACTACCATAGCTATACTCCAATATAAAGGCATCCCAAACACTGTCCTCCCTACTCTTCCTGAACTCCCTGCTAGCAATGACACAGGCTTTGCTTTGAGTTATAACAAGAAACTCAGAAGCTTAAACTCTGCTATGAGTTCCCTGCTAATGTTCTTCTCAAAGTTGATAGAAACCACTTTTATACTGTTGGTTTAGAAAAGAATTCTTGCCCCATAGGCCCACATGCATCAACGGAACCCGGCTACTTGCTTCCCTAAACAACGTATCTTTGTGGTGCCCCAAATTGCACTTCTCCATGCTCACTACTTCAACATCAAAGGGGTTTTCAGGACTGATTTTCCTGACCACCCTCCAACTCCTTTCAACTATACTGGCACTCCTCTAACTGCCAATCTTGCAGCTTTAACAGGCACAAGAGTGAGCAAGATTGCCTTCAATTTACAGTGGAGCTAGTTTTACAGGACACCGCCCTCCTCACAGTTGAGTCACATCCATTCCATCTCCATGGCTATAACTTTTTTGTTGTTGGAACTGGGATTGGCAACTTTGATCATGCTAAAGACCCTGCCAAGTACAACTTGGTAGATCCTGTTGAGAGGAACACAGTTGGGGTACCTACTGGTGGTTGGACAGCAATTCGTTTCCAGGGAAACAATCCAGGTATATACCTAGAATTCTTCCGTACTTTCTATAATTTTGGAACTATGAGGCCAATTTAAGCATTCTCCTAATGGTGAATGAGATGAAATACACATATTCTGCTATGCTGACACGTTTTTCCTATACGTGGTTGTGTAGGTGTTTGGTTCATGCATTGTCATCTGGAGCTGCACACTGGTTGGGGATTGAAAACCGCTTTTGTCGTGGAAGATGGGCCAGAAAAAGATTAATCCGTTATACCACCACCAAAGGACGTTCCAATACGCTAGCCAAAATTTGACGTTAACGGCTTTTATTTTTATTTTATTTTATTTTTTGTGTGTCTGTCTGCTCAGCCTTCCGGTAAAAGTTGCAGAAGGCTTTTAATTGAGATAATATGAAAGGAAACAATGTAAGGAAAGATTTCGAGGATTTCTTGTAATTGAATTTAAAAAATATGATTCATTATTTTATTGTTACTTTCGTGAGTATTGCTTTTTCGTTTCTCATAAATCCCTTGACTTTCCTTGAGCTAGTTGGACAAACATGTCTGAAAAATATATCACAATCAAAAAGCACTAACAAGCAGAGAACCCTGCTTCTTTCTTTCTCTGTATTGCATCCTTGCCCTTATAATGATTTTAATGTCCTCAAATTTATAACTTTTTTAGCGCACTTCATCACACTGATCAGACAAATTATCAAGTAAAAGGAACTAAGTCTAAAGAGCTTGTATGAAAACAGCACCATGAAGTTTTAGCTTAAGCAATACGCAACATACAACACTGACAAACTAAAATGCATGCTATAATTTGACACTTGGACCAAGGGCGTCCCTAGACTTTATTTCTTGTCAATAAACTCCATTACTCCATCATGAAGTTTGAGCTTCAAGGGACACAACACCCATCCACACTTATTTCCTATGCTTTTCTCTTCTCTGTTTTTCCTTTCTACATTCCCCCCAAACTAACTTTTCTGAGCCTCATACAAAGGCTTTTACCCCTTTTTTTTTGTTTTGTCAAAGCTTGGATCAGCCAGCAACTAGAACCAGATTATGATCAAATCCTGAAACAGCCTGTAAAATTTGAAAACCTTCTAGAGAATCAAGGTAAAATGGCTCAGCTTCATCAACAGAACTTCCTAATCCAAGCCTGCCATTTTTACCAGAGCCCCACACCCACAATTCTCCCTTTGATGTGAGGGCAATGGAATGTGCACGCCCCGCTGAAACCGACACAGGATTCTCCCCAGTCAATCCATCAACCAAAGATGGGACGTTCCCTGTCCCAGACCTCCCAAGCTGAGAACTCTGGTTCCATCCCCATGATGCAATGTTAGTAGTCCCTACGCTATCATCATCTTGTTCAGGAAGCTGGCATATTGCCAAAGAATGGCCAAGCCCTGCTGCTATCGATATGGGGTGCATGTTCATGTCAACTGGGAAAATTCCCAAATCGGGTCTAGCTCTCCCCAACTGCCCGTATACATTGCTCCCACTGCTTAAGAGGGCACCATCACCTGATATATATTATAGGGTAATCAAAACATAAGAGGAAGCTGAAATTCCATGCATGTGCAAAACTTGCTATTAAAGCTGAAAGAGGATGTTGACTTGAGTGTCAACTTACGGCAAAGAACTAGAGAGTGATCAAGGCCACATGCAATGTCCACAACTTCAACACCATCAAGTTCTTCCACCAAGCGAGGTTCCCATATGATTGGCATGTTATTCTCCTTCTCCATTCCTTCGAATACCCTCTTCTCAGCAACTTCAAGGTCTGAACACGAAAGGTGGTGTTCATTGTTTCCAAATGTGGTTGCGGTGGAATCTAGTGGAGATGGCTCCACCGGGTCATTCCCCATTTTTCCTATCCTACCGTCAGCTGAGTATCCCCAGCCAAAGAGCTTCCCATCCACAGTCTGAGCAAGAGCATGGCCCCAACCAAAAGACACCTGCTCATTCACAAAGAACAGGAGGGAAGCTTGAAAATCATAACCCAAAGCCTTGACTACAAAAGATTGGTATTTGTACATAAAAATTAGACATACTTGGAGAGAAAAATACAAAGGTGGCGGACTCTTTTAAGTATATTTCCAAGATGTCTAATTTTTAATGTCTAGATAACACTGCTCTAAACTACAATACAAATGATTCAGGTAGCAAAAGATCAAAGCACCTTTGCTATGTTTTCTCCGGAGAGTGCTTCAACTTTGGCAGGTTCAACAGCCTCAGTGACGTGTTTGCCAAGACCAAGTTGGCCACGCTTGGACTTCCCCCACACCCACAAAGAACCATCATCCCCAAGGGCAGCAGATACAACGCCAGACGCATAAGCAGCACACACATTCACATGTTCTAATCCCATCACTCTCTTTGGCTCATTCCATGATTCCCTGCTAACCAAACAATCCAACATATCCAACCAAACCATCTGGAGCTTCATAAGATCCGTACACTAATTAACCATAAAAAAAAAAAAACTAATTTTACACTATTATCAGACATCATCTTAATGAAAAATGTAACGAATGAATGAGGCAGGACTAAGAAGCAAATAGAAATAAAATAAATTAAAAGAGAAAATTTGTTAATTCTTTTTTCACATAAAAGTTCTACAAATTATAATAATATCTTGCCTTGTTTTCCAATGAAAATGTTCAACCAATTGATAGAGGGATAAAATTTTACATGGTGTGGTTACGTGTGTATTTGCATGACACACGATCTAATCAAGTGCATGTTTTCGGTACCAATCCTAAGCTCTAGTCTGAAACTCATGAAAGAATATTAATCAATGTAATTATGCAAGAAATGTAACAGTGGTGTTATATATTATAAAAATTCAGAACGATCTAATCAAGTGCATGTTTTCAGTACCAATCCTAAGCTCTAGTCTGAAACTCATGAAAGAATATTAATCAATGTAATTATGCAAGAAATGTAACAGTGGTATTATATATTATAAAAATTAAGAAATGAGGAGTGTGGTGTGGCGAGAGGGGGTATTAATGGGATTTACCTGGGAGAAGGGGCACGGCCAAGTTGGGCCTCGTTGTTGCGGCCCCAGGCCCAAAGGTGGCCTTGGGAGGTGATGGCAAGGGAGTGGTAGTGTCCGGCACTAACAGTGAGGACATCGGCAGGGAGAGCACGCACAGGGGTGGGCTCGTATGCGTCTTGTCCCACGCCCATTTGGGATGCGGGCAATCCAAGAGCACCCTGGCTCCCATCTCCGAAACTCATCACGGTGGCGCCACCGCTGCTCATCCATCTTCTTTGCTTCTGCACCCTCACCCCCACCCAGCTTTCCGCTTTCAGCTTCCCCAACAATAAAAAATGTTTTGATCTCCACATCTTTCCGGAAAAAGAAAGAAATCTTTGCACTTTACTTTCTCTCTTTTCTGTTCTCGCGGTGCCATACTGCCATCGGTGACGCGCAGCACCCCCTTTGTCCCAGATTCCTGTTGGATTTGCTTATTTGCGTGCTGGGCTTCATAGTTCAACTTGTTTGGGTTTTTATTATGGGTCCAATGGATTTTTAAAGCAGACGAAAGGAAAGATGCTTTCAGACCCAAGACACAGGTGGAAGGTTCAGACCGAAAAATATGGGTAAAACGTAAACAATGCGAGTTAGGTGACAAAGTTGGTTCATTGATTTTTATTTTGTTTTTCCGCGGTCATCGATGTTAATTGGGATTGCACATTCAAGCTTATTTCTATTTTTAATCTTTGTTTTTTTTGTCCTCGTTGATTTTAACTATAATTTAAGTTCAAGTTTTCTTAAAATTGTGTGCTTTTAGACTTTAACTTAAATGAATTGACATGTAAAATTAATATTTTTATTATTATATCATCATCCAATCAAACTTTAATGACATATGAGATTTAAAATTATGATTTTAATATCTTATACATATTGTTAAAATACCCGCTATCAATCATAGTAGCTTTTCAATTGACCATCAATCTAAATTAGAACTTGATTCAATTTTGATGCATAAACTATTATTTGACTATATAATATCTAAATAAGGATTAATTTTCACATATATTATTTAAAAATTTATAAAAATAAAAAATTGATCAAATGAGATTGTCAAGGTCTACTAATATTAAACTGAAGGAGTAAGACCTTTTTAGACTTTTTTTTAATTATCTATATAGTTTTAAATTTGACTATATCAATATTAAACTCAAAAACTAACATTATTTTATATTTTTTAGAATTTTTTAGGTATTTTAAAATTATTTTTTAAAAATTTAAATTTCTTGATAATGTGGGAAAAATTTGCTCATGAAATCACCCCAAAAAAAAAAAAAAATGTTCATAATCCCTATCCATTTCTTCTGCCATCATTATCTTATCTAATCTTATAAGATTTAAATTTCTATATAAGATCACACTAAATATTGCATAATTTTAAATTTTAAACAAATCGTTTATTCTCTTTTCTTGGGCTATAATTGTTCTGCCAAAAACCCTACACACAAAACAGGTGATTTGCCATAAACCCCACGCCCACGCCCAAAACAGCCACCACTCCGTCCACTCACAGCCACCACAACTCGCGGCGCGCTCCGCCACAACGGAAAGCATCTTCGTGAACAACGGATGGAAGGTTTAGGCGACCATTCTGTGATGGACTCAACGGAGTTAAAGGTGACGGAGCTGTTGAAGGAGGTCCAGCTTGACTATTCTCCTCAGTTCTCTAAGCTCATCGATGACACCGTCTCCGCCATCAAATCTTCCTTCGATAAAATCCCGAATCACTTCAAGGTCATTCTCCCATCTGCTTTGATTTGAATTTTTTTTTTTGGCGCATTCAACGCTGATTCCGTGACTGCTCGAGTTTGGCAGGTAACTGCGGAAATAGCACCGAAATTCGTGAGGGACATTGGTGCGGACAAGGTGGACTTCAAATTTACGAAGCCATCGTTTGTTAAGATCGGAGGCAGTTATTCCATTCAGAGTCTTGCGAGGCCTGAACTCAATGTCGATCTTATTATCAGGTTACCCAAGGTGAATGGATATTCATATTAATGTTGAATTTAATAATTTATCAGTGTCGATTTTGAACTTTGGTTGTTGTAACTATTTAAAGCCATTTTTTTCCTATTTTTGTTAGGAGTGTTTCCATGAGAAGGATTATTTAAATTATAGATACCATGCCAAGAGATGCCTTTATCTCTGCTTGATCAAGAAGTACTTGGAGACTTCTCCATCTATTGGTAAGGTTGAATGGTCCACCTTACACAATGAAGCTCGAAAGCCGATACTCGTTGTTTATCCTGGTTTGTTCTCATTGTTACTGCGCACATTTTTCTACACATGGTTTACTTTTTAAACAATATTGGCATGGCTAACATAAAAAATAATTGCAGCTGCGAAGGTTGCTGAAGTTCCTGGTGTTTTTGTAAGAATTATTCCGTCGGCAATGTCTCTATTTAGTATATCAAAGTTGAACATGAAGCGTAATAACATTCATAATTCGGATCATGGTTTGCTCCTTGAGTCCTTGATTACCTTCAATACTTACATTGAGATAGTTGCTTCTTTCTTTTAGACAAGCAATTAATGGTTGATTGTGAATATTCTGAAGGGGCTGCACTTCAGGCTACGCCGAAGTATAATTCTAGTATTCTGGAAGACATGTTTTTAGAGGATACAGAATTCGTCAGCAAAACATTTCTTGGATGGAAGGAACTAAGAGAGGCTTTAATCTTGCTTAAGGTTTGATATTTGAGTATTATTTTTGCGTTATGGATAACATTGTGTTATTAAATGATATATCTAATTGGGCACAGGATTGACTTCTTGTCTTTATTTATTTAGGTTTGGGCTCGACAGAGAATTTCGATATACGTTCATGATTGCCTGAATGGGTTTTTAATCTCTGTCATACTGGCATACCTTGCTTCTAGGCAACAAATCAACAATTCAATGAAGGCAATTGAAATAATTCGTGTTACTTTGAACTTCATTGGTATGTGTATGGACTCTCCTTTGCAGTTCATCTATTTTTATTTACCTCTCTCACTCAAGTTAATGTATCATAATTGGTCTATTATGAAAGTGAAGGTGTTCATATTGTGCGGATGATAAACATCCAATGCTTTAATATAAATGCTTTGTAAATACTATTTTAGCTCTCCCGCTTTACTTGATTTGTTTTCATGACTAGTGCACTACAGTTTTTGGTGTATTTTATGTGTTCCCACTGCTTTAACATTGTCTCTCTTTTCTAGTATATTCGACTTACTAGTTCTGTAGTCAAAGCCTAAATTGTGTCTTTTGCTCCAAAATAATTACAGAAACAAATCTTTGCTGCCAGATGTAATTTCTTAGTCAAATTGTAGCCAATTTGCTATTGACTTAAATATTATTGCAGACTAGGGGTAGGCTTGAGACTATGACATTTAACACGCGTTACAATATATAGGTATTTATTATTGCTGTTTCTTTTGCAGCCTCTTCAGAGTCGTGGAGCCGAGGGCTCTACTTTACAAAGGAAGGCCAGAATAATATTACAAAAGAGGTCTACATCTCTACTGGTTTTAGTTTTCTGTTAGTTTTTCTAATTTTCTACTTTTGTAATATTATTTGGTGTATCATTTGCATTCATCTTCCATTTGTTATTTGTTACGATAGCTACACTTCTACTGATTTTTTGTCTACTTTATTTTTATTGCCTACTTTTATACTGATGATTTTGCAAAAAATTTTAAATAAGTCATATTCTGTTGATACAATATAAAGTTTATGATCCTTCACTAGCAAGTAGTTCATTATATTTTCAATTGCTTACACTGTAGATTTAATCCTGAATTGATAGAAATTTTTATCTGCTACCTGTATTAAGAACTCTCATTACAAGTTTCCATTTTATTTTCTGATTTTGTGATTGTTGTCTCATTAATATATTTGCAATGTTTCTCACACAATATGTTGTTTACATTACATTGTCTAATGCAATATGACCTATTTGTAGGAAAAGATGCAACTTAAAGATTCATTTCCAGTTATCATATGCCATCCATCTGGAGGGTTCAATTTGGCTTTCCAGATGTCTAGAGTTGGCTTTGCTCAGGTACTTAGACTGGCACACACCTTTGATATTTTTTCCCCTCTTTTATAGTGGTTATTTTGATTTTTTTTTTGTTCCACTTATTTTATATTCATTCAGCTTCAAGATGAGGCTGCTTTGGCACTTAAGTGCATGGAAAAGTGCAGAGATGGTGGATTTGATGAAGTTTTTATGACCAAGATAGACTATGCAGTTAAATATGACTATTGTATGAGGTAATGTTATTTCATTTAATGTTTGTTTGTCATTGATAGTCTGTTTGAAAGCTTTGCCTCTTAGATGGTAGTATAGGTATGTTTCTCCCCATACTCTGATTTGAAATTTTCTGCATGCTTTACTTTGTTGTTTATACTGCCCATTGTTCTTTGCTCATAAATTACACTCTATTATCCAAATAATATAAGATGAAGGAAACCGAAGAATGCTAGTCATCATATTAATCCTTTTTGTAGGTCTTCAGAAGCAGGTATAATTTACACAGTAATTTATGCAAGGGTTGTCTTCTAAATTTAAGTTTCTGTGGCATATTAAAATTTCTGCTGACTGTATGAATTTGGATAAAACATGGATATTGAGATCATAATAATTTATTTAAACAGCCTCTTTGGACCAATTATGATGCATATGTTGTTTTTGGTACTTTTTGACATGCGGTAGGCTCATTTACCCTTTTTTTCCCGTCTGCATTTGTTTTCTTCTGGAGAATGGATAACTTTTTTCATGATTGGTTGCTCTGTTCCTTGAATCAATTTCAAGTTGACTTGCTTCAAATTATGAAAGCTGCAAGTTTTTCTTATTTCATGCTCGCTCTTACAGAATAAATTTGAAGGGCAAGAAGGAGGTATATGCATCAGGATTTTGTTTGGATGATGAGTGCTGGAGATCATATGAGGAGAAAATACATGGTATTTTAGCTAAAGGATTGAATGATAGAGCAAAATTCATTCGAGTTACATGGAGAAACACACAAAGTCAATGGAGTGTGGATGATGTACGGTTTTAAGCATGTATTTTCAATATTTCACTACATTTCATGCTTTGGATCTTCTGTTCTTTCTCTTAATTCTAGTTGAATTCACAACTTCAGGGATTGTCAGTACTTGATAAGGAGCCGTTGTTCATAGGAATTTCAGTGAGTACTTTGGAGAAAGCATTTAGGATTGTTGATATTGGCCCAAATGCTGAAAGTAAAGATGAGGTACATTCTTCTGTTCATGTACAGTCCCATTTTCAATTTGTTTTCAATTTTGTTTTCTTTGCATGCGAAACAGCCCTTACTCGTGCTTTGACCCAGGCGCTTGAGTTTCGGAGGTTTTGGGGAGAGAAAGCTGAGCTTAGAAGATTTAAAGATGGTAGAATTGCAGAAAGCACAGGTGTGGTTTCTTGTGTTCTGGCTATTTAGTTGATCCTGTCTGACTATATCTTTCTTACCTTGTGGCTGAGGTCAAATATCTTGAAGACTAACATGGTAATGCTTTCTTTTTCCTATAAAAAAATTCATAGTATGGGAAAGTGAGCAGTGGGCAAGGCATCTTGTTTTAAAAAGAATTGCTGAGCACGTACTTGGCCGTCATCTTTCTCTATCCAAGGAAAATATTATAGTTGCTGTGGATCAACTGGATTTCTCTTTGCTTCATGGTGCTCAAGGTAACAATCTTTGTAAATTTTCCTTTATTTTTTTGGTTCATTATGCTTACCTTATTAATAGCTGCCATGCCTCTGAAATGGTTAACCTTTTGCAACCTTTGGCAGATCCGATGTCATCCTCTGGAAGTTTGCTTGGGGCATTTGATCTTTTATCAAAGCGCTTGCGTCTTATTGAAGACCTCCCTTTGAAGGTGTCAAGTGTACAACCTTTAGACTCTGGTATTTTACTTACGTGGACAAACATTTTGTTAATTCAAATACGGACACTTTAAACTCATCTTTTTCAGTGCTTTGGGTGTTCTTTACACTGTAAATAAAAATTAATTTTTTCCCCAATAAGAAAAAAGTAAGCATTGAAAGTTGAGCCAAATCCGTGTGCTGTTCTTATTATCATTTACAGCTTTTAGGTCTACATCAGTCTTCCCACCTGAACCCCATGTTCTAGCTGAGGAAAAAATTGAATCTCTGAGATTGAATAAGTTTATTCCATCTTGCATTCAACCTCTGGAAGTCATGATTCAGGTATGGATTTATGCATCAGCAGTGTGCAGTGAACTGATGTTTTTACAGGCACTTTATGAACAACTATTTTTTGCTCTTCACAGCTGGAAGGTTCTGGAAACTGGCCTATGGATGAAATTGCTATTGAAAAAACCAAAACTAGTTTTCTTATTCAAATCGGAGAGAGGTGGGATATTACATTTTTGTTTCACTTCAGGATTTTTTTTTTCAATATTTAATTTTATTATGTAATTATGCCAGTCTTCAGAAGACGTGGGGGATGACATGTACTGCCACTGAGAATGATGTGGATGTGCTAATGGCTGGATATGCATTTCGTCTGAAAATCTTGCATGAAAGGGGCCTTAGTCTGCTCAAAAAAGAAGGTATGAGCTTACACTTCTTATATGATTTTGATGATTTAATTGTAAATACCACTTCTCCATCCACTTATCAATCCATTTATCATGCAGTTGGGAATGATCAAGCAAAGCGGATTCCTTCTACCGACAAGAAACTTTTTATTTGTAGTCAGCATGCAAGCATGATCAATGGATTACAAAGTCGCTACCCAATATATGGGCCAGTAGTTAGGTGAATATTTCAAAATTTGTGTGTTAAGCTATATACCATTTGTAATGTGGAACTAATACAGGCTTTTTGCATTTGAAGACTTGCAAAACGATGGGTTGCTTCACATCTATTTTCGGCTTGCTTGGTAGAGGAGGCTATTGAGCTGTTGGTCGCATATGTCTTTCTGAATCCTTTGCCACTTGATGTTCCCTGCTCGAGAATCAATGGGTTTCTAAGGTGACTTTTGCTGAATGGCGATTATGTATTTCCAAAATAATTTTGACTAGAGATGAAATCACTAATTATGTAGTTAGTGATTGCTTGGACATTGCATCACATGCTCAAAGTTTTACACTCATCCCTTTACAACAAATTGCTAAGGACTATTTTCTCCTTTTATTATCTTTCCTCTTAAAGAAAAAAAAAAAGTACTAGCTGTCTGGTTGAGATAGACCAAAAATTTTTACATTTGGTTGGGAGATATTGAATGACCTACTGTCCAGGAGTCAGTGCACTCTTTTCTACTTGATTTTCTTGGTCGAATGTCCTAAACCATATTACAGGCAGTCAATGTTTCCATTCATATGTTAAGGGATTGCAGAACTGGCTGTGAAGTTGGGATGAATAATTCTCCTTATACTCAGGATTCAGTAAATATCAGATTGCTTCTAAGGGCTTAGAACTTCTTAAGAAGTCTTTCTAATTGTCATAATCTGATCTTATGCTTGTTTATTTGATTGACAGGTTCTTGCGGTTACTCTCACAGTATGATTGGACTTATTCTCCACTGATTGTTGACATAAACAATGACTTGAGCCCAAGTGATGAGAAAGAAATAAATGTAAGTTGTCTGACTGAGTGCACCATGTAAGAACTAGTTGATAAAGTTGGTCTTTGGTAGCACACAAGTTCCTTTTGATGACAACTGTATGGATTTTCAGGATAACTTCATGCTAAAAAGAAAAGGTCAGGGAGAGAATGGACAAAATATATGGCCTGGAATGTTCTTAGCCACAGTTTATGATAAGGCATCTGAGTCTTGGACTGAATCATCACCAAGTCCACTGGTTAGTTGCCTCCTGCAAGTGGATATCATTTAAGCTCTGTTGCATAGTTCATAAGGCATGAAATTTCTTAACCTTTATATGTTTGCTAGGTGGGTTGCCTGTCCTTATCCTTTGTTTGGTAGTGCACTTAAATCTTGGAGTAATTCTCCACAATATATAGTAATTATTGGCTGCTGGATTGTTATTAAGTAGCAATAAAAAGAAGTAATCTTTTCTGCTGATTTATTGTCTGCATTATTCCTTCTTTTTTTTTTTAACAGGAACTTAAAAGGTTAGTGGCTTATGCTAGAAGCAGTGCAAATTTGTTGTCTAAACTCACATGTCAGGAAGATATTGGTTCTTATAGATGGGAGGTAAGGGGAGCACATTTGTAGGTTCTTTATTTGTCTCAGATTTTAATCAAATAAATACATATTCAGATTCTCAATAAACTTTTGGATTCTTGTTGCAGTGCCTTTTTCGAACTCCTTTAAACAATTATGATGCCATAATTCTTCTCCACAAGGACAAACTTCCATATCCCCAAAGACTTCTCTTCCCATCTGAAGCTGATATCGGTACAATTCCTTGTAGCTTGTAGTTGACATGATTTTACAGTTCTGCAATGTTTCAGGGGTGACGGGGATATCATTAGTTGGTAGTGATAATTACTTATAAATTGGCAGTTATGTAATTTCACTTGTCACATGTTCATCTATGATGCAACTATATAAAATGTTCCAGATCTATGAAGCATATAATACAGGAGGACATTAGTTCAGCTTTTAGTAGACATAGAGCTCGTTTGGATGTGTTTTTTTAAATAAAAGAAAGACTTTTTTTGTGTTTTTGGATATGTTTGGGTAATTTTTTTAAAGTAAAAATCAAAATAAGCATGAAACAATCTCTTTCGAGAAGCAAGAATATTCATCTTTTGGAAAAAGATATTTTTTATAACATAAAAATGATGTTTGACAATAAATAAATTTTTTTTAATATTACATCTAAACACAAATTGATGTTACATCCAAACATAAACCAACTTTTACTTTTTCAAAAGATCTTAATTAAAAAAAAAATCTATTAAAAAAATATCTCTTTTGAGAAGCATGACTAAACAAGCTCTTAATAATTATTAAGATAAAGGAGAGTAATTATTGACAGCACGGCCTTTCATACTTTCTCTGCTTTTCTATCACATGTTATGCCTTAACTAATCAAATGATATTCATATTTGCAATGTTGGCAGGAAAACATGTTGTGAGAGGACAAGCTAACAAGTGTTTCCAACCCTTTTTCTTGCCTAGAGACTTGAAGGGCAAGCCAGAGCAACTTAAAAATAAGTTGCTGGTAGACTTTGATCCATCAAGATGCTTTATTCGAGATTTAGAGGCAAGTACAGTGAAAGTAGTTTGACGTTGGACATTTTGGTTTTGTTTCCCTTTTCTTATTTAGATACTCTCGTTTATCACTTGCAGAAAGAGTTCTCCAACAGCACATTCAAGATATGGCATGATTCTCTGGGTGGTGATGTTCTTGGCCTAACCTGGGGTGAATCTTTCTCTTCAAAGGTATAAAAATTTGGTTCATATTGGTGGACTTCGTGCAAAGTATATTATGAATTCCTACTATACAAATGTTGACAAATGGATTTTCTCATCACTCTTTTTTCTTTCCCTTTTTCCCCCTTCTTTTTTTTTGCCTCTTTTGAAGAAGCGGAAGCTAGAGGAAGCTGTTGAGGAAGGACATGACCCTTGCAAATTGTTAAAAGCAGTGGGTGAAGTTGGGAAAGGGTTTGTGAGGAGTATACGCTTTCTAAAGCCTCCAAGGCTCTCAAATTAATCTTTTTTCCCTCGGTTGTCCATATGTATGATGGGATAATTTGTCGTGGTCACTAGCTAATCTGATTAATTACGAATTAGCTTTAATTGGCGTGGAGGAAGCGGTTGAATATTGGATCGGTTCGGTGCCATTTTTTTAAGTTAAAAGAAGAGTCGCTGAAGATTGGTGTGTATTTATATTTTTTGTCACTTCCACCTCTACAGCTCGGCAGCCCAAAAAGAATGAAGAGGTCCTGGTTCTTGTTAGTAAAGAAGCTGATGTAATGTTGCAAACACGTGTGTTATTTTCCCCCTTTTCCTGAAGAGAAAAAAAAAATGAATACCTACACTCCATCTTTATGGCGTCTTTACTCCATCTGAAGTTTCGTTGACCTGTTTTTCAGATTTCAACTGTTTATGATCCTTTCTAAAGAATGTGGCGACATGTATTGCTGTACCTCAATTTGAGCAGAATCGTGATTTAGATTGAATACAATAATCTTAGTAGTGCTTAGGTTGCAGCAAAGCTCAACGTTAGGGACTTTCTTTTGGAATTTTTTGTAGTACTATAAGACTTATAAAAACAGGCTACTTGTTGATTAGTTGAGATCTCTTTAAAAATAAAATAAACATTGGCGTAGTATGGTGGAAGAATACACCGAAATGAATAGCTAAACAGGATGGACTTTCATCTTTGCTTCTTGTGCAGCGTCAACACACACACACACACATGTATCATTTTTACCTTTTATATTGAAGGGCCGATGCGCAAGGGCAGGAAAACTCCAATCAGCCAGATAATTCCCACTCCGATTCCCTGTATAATTGTCTAATAGTTTAGTGGGCTTTTATTGGGCCCCAATGGCCAATGGGCTATGGAGAATTAGAAAGCAATATTGGAGTTTTCCCTGTACAAAGCCTTTATAAACCTAAGGCCCTATTGAGAGATGAACAGAATTATTATGGGCCAGAGCGGCCTATTCCATTTCGACATCATTGGACAATAAAAAAATGACGAAATATCACCTGACAACGAGGCATAAATGGTGGAGCCAAGACCCAAGATGAAGCAGAGGTAGCTGATTTCGTGGAATATCCGAATTTCCGCAGGCACGATAAAATTAACAAGTAACGACAACCAACCATAAGAAAGCAAAATGAAAACAAATATAATAACAAATATAATATAAAAAGCAGCAGAGGCTAGAGAGAGTGGCATAGAAATAATAATGCAATTGTGAGTTGGGGAAACAATCAACAAATGGCGATGTGTTCCACTTCTATGGCATTCTCCATCAACAACGGCACCATTACCTTTCCCAACATTCGCCGAGTCAACAGGTTAATCCAATCGGATCTCCAACACAAATAAACATCTCATCCATCCATTACCATTACCATTACCATTACCACTACCATTAATTTCTTCATTCATTATTTGATAATTAACTTTTGGATTTTTGGAGTGTAGCAACAACAGGTACTCCTCAGGAATGGCGTTTGCAAGCTTGGGCAACAAAACAAGCACCTCTTCAGGAGTGCGACTCACAGAAGGCGACGGTGACTTACCGAAACTTGTCCTTACTTCAACCTCCGGTAGGTACGTGCTTTCTCACTCAAGTTTCTTTCTTCATTCATTCATTCACAACCATGTATGTATGTATGCATGTATGTATCTTTACACATTCAGAATCTCACAATTGAATTGAATTGAATTGAATCCGTTGCCTTCTATGTTTGTAGTGAGGCTGAAATTTACCTCTTTGGAGGATGTGTTACCTCTTGGAAGCTTCCCACTGGCAAGGACCTCCTCTTTGTTCGTCCCGATGCTGTTTTCAATAAGAAGAAACCAATAAGGTTCTCTTCTTACTCATTTCATTCCTCTTTAATCCATTGCTTATTTTTTCTTGTTTAAGTCTGAATGAGTATTTTTTAAGTTAGGATTTAATTTAAATACACTTACACTTTTTTTTTTTCCTTCACATTTTCATCTAATCAAATTCTCCATTTATATGACTTTAGAAGTAATGGGGCAAGAGACAACCATGTTTTGCTAACGTAGCAAATTATGGTTGGATAACTGTATAAAAAATTCGTATGCTGATAACGCATCAAAATTGAACTATTTTTTTTCCCCTTCTCTTTTTATGTGTTTTTGCATCAGTCATGCAAAACATGTAGTTTGAATTTTACATGTTACATTGTGATTTTACTTATTTTGGGGTCCCCCAGATACTGATTAATTTTCTGTTGAGGCAGTGGAGGCATCCCACATTGTTTTCCACAGTTTGGTCCTGGCCCAATTCAGCAGGTATGGCGCTCTCCCGAATGCTATTTCTTAAGGCTCTTCATGTTATTCTGTTCTTCTAATGTGATATCTATTGTACTAAATACAAAAATGTGATGGAAGTAGAGGTCTCTTGGGTAATATGTGTCTTGGCATGACTGCTACGTACTAGTATATGCAGCATAGTGATAGTGAGTCCATTTGTTCTCTGTAGTTAATAAAACTTGCTTCTATGCAGTGAAATTATGAGTGGTGTGATTACTTGATTATATTGCTTTTCTTTTCCACTATGTACTAATCTTTCCTTTAACAATTAAAATGTTTGCTTGGTTGAGTACTTGACAGCATGGATTTGCACGGAATATGGACTGGACTGTTGTTGATTCTGAAAATGTGGAAGGAGATCCCATTGTAACTCTGGAACTGAAGGATGCTGCTTATAGTCGTGCTATGTGGGATTTTAGCTTCCATGCTTTATACAGGGTGCGGGACTTGTTTCTTCGAGCACAGTTCACCTTTGCAATGCTACTAGAATACTAGTACATATTCTTGCCATGTTTCAAACCTCATGGTGATGCAATTTCATGCTTCCTTTTTTGCAGGTCACACTAAATTCTAAAAGCCTTTTAACCGAGTTTAGAGTTAAAAATACAGACAACAAGGCATTCTCATTTACTACAGCCCTGCACACATATTTTAGTGTGAGTTATACAGGTCATAATTTTGAATAATCATCATGAAATAACCAAAATGAATTTTCATATTTATTCTCTTGTATTGTTAACATTTTGTATTGGGTTTTCTCGAGATCTGAACTAAAACTATTCGTCCAATCCAATGACAATCATTTTTCTTTCAATTATCATTCAAGTGAATTAGCATTATTCTGGGGCATTTTTCAAACTCAGTTTTATTGCTTAAACCTGCTGCTGATACTTGTTAAAGTAATCGTTTTTGCATTGCCACACAGGCATCCGTGAGTGGTGCATCAGTAAAGGGTTTGAAAGGATGCAAAACTCTGAACAAGGATCCAGATCCTAAAAATCCAGTGGAGGGTAGGGAAGAAAGGTCTGTACCTTACTTTTTGCCTGGGAATCATTAAATGGAAATAAAACATGGTAACTACTTGCTCTGGGAAAAGAAATGTTAATTTCTGAAGTTTCTTTCCCTTTGTACAGTGGTTGGATAAAAAGCTTAGTATTTCCAACTATCTTCTAACCATTTTCTTGTGCATAACCTGTGTGTGTTATAGAAAGAAACTAATTTAGTAAACAGTACATCCACTTAATGGCCAGTTCTGTTATCTTTTCATTCAATTTTCATTTCTTTTTTAATTTTAATCTTTTATCCTTAGCCTGATAAGCAAGTATATTTTATATCAATATAACTTAATCTAAAACCAAATTTTCATTGAATAAATCTTTATAATGCAGGGATGTGGTCACTTTCCCGGGATTTGTAGACTGCATTTATTTTGGAGCTCCCAATGAGTTACAACTTGACAATGGCTTGGGTGATTTAATATCTATCAAGAACACGAGGTATGTAACTAACTGTAACCGTCTATCATAATTTTATTTTTTGTTTCGGCCAAGTCTCTTGCTTACATTCCTTTGCCTCTTACCAATGCAGCTGGTCAGATGCTGTGCTGTGGAATCCACATCTTCAAATGGAAGCATGTTACAAAGATTTTGTGTGCGTTGAAAATGCTAAGGTAATGAATTTAGGAACACTTTTTTTTTAAGGAGGGATCAAAGACACTATGCATTGTTCTTGACTACAGTGTCGAAATGATGGCTATTGAGTTTAGATAGACAAATGGTATTTGAACATATTTGTGGGCGTCCTTCAATGATGGAGTATGGTGATTGCTAACTCAATAGTTTTCAAGCCTTTTCAAATCTCAATTGACTCTTCTGAATTATAATTTCTACTATTCTTAATTGCTTCAGATTGAAAGTGTCCAGCTAGAGCCTGATCAAATTTGGACAGCTGTGCAGCATCTTAGCGTTACTTGAACTGCAGCCGAGCTGAGTTTCTACATCATCAGTTAATTTTGTCTTGTTTGATTTGCAAGAATACGTACGATCTGTAATAAGAGTGAACTGGTGGCTAGGGGTTTTATAGTTTGGGAGTGGTCATAACCCATAAGAACAAGATCTCATTATGTCTGTATCATCTTTGTAAAAAAGAAATAAAGAGTACTAATAATTTTCTTTTCTTCAGTTTTTTTCCCCACACAATGGAAAACTACATTCTTTGCATTTTCTTTCTTTATCCAAACAAAAGGTGGAAAACTAGTATTATTTCTTTCCACTTTAATTTGTTCCATTTTTGTTCTACCCTCAAATTTCTCCCAAACGCATCATATCTATTTTGCAATAAGATTGGGCATGTCATATATCTCTTGGATATGTGGGTAGGAGGATCCAGTACCAGCGAAGAACTCGTGAACAACACCATTCAGGGTTATACTACTGCATCCTGGAAGATTTAGGAGTCCCTTGTGTTTGATCTGGCTTCTCACTTGAACTGCTTGGTTCCACTCTCCAGCTGCAGCAAGAATGCTTGCCAAATGAATATAGCGGCCACTATGGTCAGGGTCCAATTCAATCAGAACTCTGCCAATCTCTTTGCCAAGCTCAGTATGTTTGTGCAGGTGGCAGGCATTGAGTAATGCTCCCCATATTGCAGCATTTGGCTTAAAGGGCATTGACTCTATGAACTCCTTTGCTTCTTTCAACAAACCTGCGCGACCTAGAAGGTCCACCATGCATCCGTAATGTTCCATAGAAGGTTTCATGTTATAAACAGGAGTAATGCTATGAAACAAGGACTTCCCCTCTTCAACAAGTCGTGCATGACTACATGCAGTCAGAATTGCAGTGAAAGTGATGGAAGTTGGCTTGATTCCTGATTTCTGCATTTGGATAAACCAATCTAGAGCTTCTCTTCCCTTTCCCTGGACTGCAAAGCCACCAATTATTGCTGTCCATGCATACACACATTTCTTCTCCAACTTAATAAACACTTGTAGGGCCTTTTCCATTTCACCACATTTGGCATACATGTCTATCAGAGCACAACCCAGAACTGGATCTATTTTTATTTCATTTTTATCAATGTAGGTGTTAATCCACCTTCCTTGCTCCAATGCACCAAGGCCTGCACATGCTGAAAGGGAGCAACTCAGGGTTATACGATCAGGTTTGATGCCTGCAACCAGCATTTGCTGCAGGAGAGACAGTGCTTCGCTGTGAATGCCTGTCCTAACAAAGCCAACAATCATGGTTGTCCAAGAGATCACATTCTTCGCAGGCATGGCTTGAAACATCTCATAAGCCATGTCTAAGTTTCCGCGTTTTATATACCCATCAATCATTGTATTCCAAGAAACAATATCTCGTGTGGCAAGCCTGTTGAATAGGATGTGAGCAGATTCAATGTTGTCAGAGGTAGCATACACACGAAGGAGGGAGTTTGTGGCATAAACCTCGGATCCAAATCCCCTTTTGATAATGTGAGCATGGATTTGCTCCGTTTCTTCAAAGGCTGAGAGTGAGGAACATGCTTTGAGAAGGAAAGGGAAAGTGTAGGCATCGTGAGGTACTGAATGGTAAAGCATTTGATGGTACAAAAGCAGTGCTGCTTCTGGGTCATTGCTGTTTGAGTATGCTCTTATCATGGTGTTCCACGTGACAGTGTTAGGTGAACTTATTCTGTCAAAAACCATACGAGCACATGCTAAGCTGCCAAACTCTATTGATGCGTATGAAGCTAAGAGCCTGCTTACTGTAATCTCATGCATGAAGGTGCCCTTTTTCAATATTTGGCCATGAATCTGCCCCAGTTCTTTTATGTTTGTACATCTCTCAAGCAAAACCTGAGTCTGCTCCACACTGGGTTGCAGTAGCAGCATAGTCACCATTAGCACAAAGAAATGGAACTATCCTCTAAATACAAGTTGAAATAAATTGGAGAAAAGAGGAGGAGAAGACATTCTAAATTTGTGGCTTTAAATTGTCTGCACCAGTTTGGGATAAGGTCATAAGATATTTGTATTTGCGGACCGAATAGAATATCCTGTTTTAGATACAATAAGTGAAAAATCAGACTTATTTTGGCTGTTTCCATGTATAATATTGACCAGTTATTGAAACCGATTTTTATGAAAAATTGAAAAAGGAAAATTGAAAAAGGGAAGTAGTTCTTCACCTAAAAAAATTATTACATGGTGCTGTAGTAATTCCCAACTTGCAGTTGTAACTAGTAATTTCACCTTCAGACTGAAAAGCACTCTCTGAAAGTGCAAACACAGCAGCATGTGAAGAAGAAACAAACTAATGCAACAAAAGAGTAACAAAGAAAAATTCTAGCATGTTGCCAATCAATTCTACTAAGCAAATTTAGTCCTCATGAAGAGGAGGGGCAAACAGCTTTTACAGTCTCAAAACCCTACACCACCCCCTCAAAAAATTTCTCCCAGTTAAGAAGTCAGCATTGCAATGAAGCACACCAACACCACAATCAGGCCCACAGCACAGACCCAACAGATCCATTTCCTGTTCCTCTTCTTCGTCTGATTGGCATAGTAGAGACTATTAGTCCCACCATGGATAAAATTGCCAGCATTGGCCACATTATCTTCAATGTTGTCCACTTTCTCCCCTTGTGTCTCAACAAGGATAGCCATATCAAGAAAAACCTGGTGAAGCTTGTTCAAACTCCTCTGGATATCCATCACAGCCTCATGCCTAATCTGAGTGCCCATGTCAGCATCTGTTTTCCCAGCCAAAAACTCAACTTTGAGACTCCCTGAGATCATCTTCTCCATGACCTCCTCGTTGGGAACCTCGCCAGTCGCCGTGTAGTACCTTCTCTTCAAATCTTCCTTGTAATCAGACAGAATCTTGTCCCTCAAGGACTGAAACTCATTCATCAAGTCCCTAAGCTTGAACCTCAAACCATTTGTGACAGACATCCTAGTCCTATCAATTGGGGTTCCCTCTTTGTAGGACTCAGACAAAGTTCTGTTGGCTATGTTGGATTGGTCAAGAACCTCAAGCCTTGCCTTGATGATCTTCGCCTTGCGAAGCACGGCAACCATGTCAGACTCCATCCTGTCTCTTAGCCCACGCAGGACTTTTGCACTATGGGCGGACTTTGCATCCTCATGCAGTTGCTGAAGATCAAATAAGAGATTGGTGATCTCTTCCATTTCAACCTTGATCGCATCCACTTCTTGGAAGAACTGAGTGAGGTTAGGGTCTTGTGTGGGGTTGAGTTGCCCTGCTTCAATATCAAGATCGTTCTCAAGGTCCTTCATAGCCTGTTTCTTCAGTTCAACATAACTTAGGAACGAATTCGTCATCAGATCATTCATCTTTGCAAAAAATGATGCAAAAACCACCCCACCTGAAAAAGCAACAAGACCAAGAATTCAATGAAAGCAAGAAACTTGAATGGTTGTAGGGTTCTTGAGAAGAAAATGAAGCATACCCTTTTGAATAGATTCAAGAAATGAGACAATTTCTCAATGGACGCAAGCTTTTGTCATGCAAGCAATATACTCCAAGTGATCTAAAGATCAAAGATAACAAAAACAAATAACAAAGACATAAGAACCAGCCATGTTCAAAGCACAAAGACAAAACGGGAAAGCCAAAAAATGAAAAGAGAATGGAACATTTGAAAAATCAACTCTTCAGCGTCGTCTCATGCATGGAGAAATGCAGTTCCAAAATGAAAAAACGAAACCTGAAAGAACTAAAGAAGAAGAAAAGAAGAAGAGTGTGATTGAACCTTCGATAAAACCAACCAACGTGGTAGCTTTAATGATCCTTGAATAAAACAGTTCAATGATAATCTTGAATGCAATTTTGAAAACTTGAGTCGGTTTTGTTACCACACACAGATATGTTTGTTCGTTTCACAATTAAAATTTTGAAATTTTGGGTTCATAAAAGTATCCGTTATGTATAAGAGAAATGTGAGACTGCGTTGTGACTGTTGAACTTGAACCGCCATGCGCGAAGGCCGAACGTACACCAATTAACGGGGACAATCACCCTTGTTATCACTTACTATCACTTCCGTGCCTACTAATTCACATGTTTTTTTCAAACAAAAAGAAAAAAATAAAATGTGAGTTGGGTATATGGACTGCGGTTCACGGACCAACCCGTTTAACTAGCAACTCGCATGAAAATGAACAAGAAAATTTTAACCCGTCAACTACGGACTTTTCTGATCCGCTCTGCCAAGTTTGCGGGCTAAACAGGCTTGGCCCACGGGATTCACGAACCAGCCAGCCTAACCTGCATAATGGTTTATTTTACAATTTTTGATATTTGTATTTGGTATTTGATTTGCTTATGTTTGATGGTTGATGGTTAGGAGTTGTTAATTTATATTATTTCATAGTTTCAATATTTTTTATGATTGGATGAGTTATGCATATTTGATTAGTTTGTAATTTGTATGTTATTATTTTTAAAAAAACTAACACTTGAATTTTGATAGTTTTAGTATTTAGTAATTAGTATTGTTATTTGTTTAAAATTTAAATTGGATTTTATAAAGAAAAATGTGTATATATATTTTTTGAGGTAAAATATATAGTATAAATATAAATATATAATATATGGTACTAAAAAAAAGTAAAAAAAAAATATGAAAGGAAAAAAAAAGATGGTCCACAGGCTGGTCCCTAATTTGGTTCGCGGGCTTCTTGCTAGGCAAAAAATGTGGACTGGTTCGCAGACTTGCTGGCTTAGGCGAATCAAGCTAGGACTAGGCACAATGTCAGTCCATTTATCAAGCGGATCGGCTCGATCCGGCCCGTTTAAAATTGGTCCATCGTGAACCAGGTTAAACGGACCGGACCAATCTGCATACCCAATCCTACTTGCCGGCATTGTTGTACCCGTCAAGTCGCATTTTTATTCTTTAGATTGTTATATAATCAATAATAAATTAATATAAATATCAGTTTCTTTTTAATGGATAATTTTATGAGATTACATGGAATTAAAAAATGCATCCACATTTTCAATTTTCTACATATTATAATTAAACTTACCTTTAATTATTTTTTATATATTTTAATTAAACTTATCTGAATAGTTATGTCTTCAATTTTAAACTATATGAAGAACTTTTTTTTTCATCTTCGAGTATCCACTCGTCTTCAATCTCTTCAATACATATGGAAAAAGCTTTAACAACTATTGTGCTTGTTAAGTCATTTTTTTTTAATGAAAATATAAATGTTTATGTGCAACTTGACAGACATTTGGTGCGTTTGTTTGTTATTATTTTAGCAAATAATCACTTTTTTGATCCAAAAAATCATTTTTCGTATATTTGGAAAATTTTTAAAAATTAATCAAAATTTCAAAAAAAGTAAGTTTTTAGCCTTTTTGCACAAGCAAACATTAGTAGCTTTTGAAAAAAAGTACACCCATTATAAAAAATATATGGATTGTTACCTTTTTCAACCATTTTTCTTCTTTCTTGTCCACGCCATTACCATCAACGATAATGACATGTTGATCTCCATGGTTATGTCGGAGTGAAGACCAAGATCAAGGACGTGATCCCCATGCTTCTTGATGGTGTCTTTATTATTTAGCATTTGCCTTGATTTTACTCTAACAAACAAATTTTCTCATAATCAAAGAGTAGTATTGCTTACTTTGGATCTGTCACGACTCGATTTGTGCATGTGATCAGCACGTGAGGAGTCTCATCCCAACGTAAGCCTCATGACTTATATATTACTCTATATATGCATATTTAAGACAAGAAAATCCATTTAAAACAAAATCTCATTTCTACATATAAATCACCTGTTTCTGAAGTCTTAATGACTAAAATCTTATCATTAATATCAAAAGTCTGAAGTCATAGCAGAATCCTTATACAAAATACAAATATACATATCAACTACTTTTGTTTAGTTTGTCCAGAAACAACCAGTTTCATTAAATACAAACCATAGTAAGATTAAATATGCAAAATGCAAAATGAGTCTATATGAACCAGGACTCCTGCCTGCAATAACACTGGAGCATTCTACAGAATCAAAAAATGCTTCACTCAAGTGAAGCTCACCACTGAAATCTCTATTGTTGCTGGGAAGGAAGTGGCTAGGAAGGACCCACAACAGCTGCTGTATCTGTAAATAGGAGGAAAAGATAGGGGTGAGTTTTTAGACAAAAACTCAGTGAGTGAACTCCCACCTGAAACCCCCTTCATAGGACAAGAGAAAGGATACATAATGCACAGTTGTAAAACATTTATATTCATTTTACATAATAGGTAGAAAACCACAAATTTATCAGATACACAACAAAATTATAATAATCTTCAAGATACTATAAAGAGAATAGACTATCATGAATTGTGTGGTGGTGCTCAGTCCCTGGCGAACATGAGCCCATAACTAAGATCTTAACGGTCCCTGGCGAATCGCATCCCTGGCGGGCCTTGGTATACCAAGGTTAACGGTATAGCTGCTGTTAATTTACAACTCTGTTTCTCTCGGTAGTTCTTAGTTCCAAAACAGTCTTTTTACAATATTACACAAAGTCTCCTATCCTAGGGTTTCAAGCTTTCTCAAATAACAGTATCTAATATATCAGAAATCATCAGGTCAAGATAGTAGTTTTCAATATTCAAAAAATCATAAATCAAGTGTTCATATTCCCATTTCAACAACAATGGTCCCATGGTTTTCATAACAAAATCTATAGTTCATGCCATTTGAAAACCACATTCTTAAAAGCTTGAATAATCAACAAAACCTCTAATCCTTCCATAGAATTCTCTAAAATCATCATATAAACCATATTTTCATACAAATAGCTCTAATGCATAACATAAAAATTACATGTTTGAATCCACTCACCTGGAGTGGTAGAATGAATAGGAGGGACACCAATAGGACCTTGGGAGGCAAGAACAGTACCACTATCTGCTAGTAAAGCAATAAATCCTAGATCAATCTCAGAATAACTATATTATAACCTCATCACTGGTAGAAGAACACTATGACCTCATAACAAAGAGAAACCCAAGATCTAACCCCAAGAACAAGAGAAGAACAGAGAAAACAAGAAGCGAAACTAGTAGAATCTCTTACCTTTAAGCCTTCACACTAATTAAGATTAATGTTTGATTGATGAAAAATGGAGAAAGAGAGGTTAGAGCAGAGAGTTTTAGGGTTTCTAAGGGGGGAGGGGTGTGTTTTGGCCAAAATGAAGGTTCTAGACCTCGAACAACTATTTTTAATGATCTGATGACTGCCTGGGCGGTTTCTAGTGCAGTTGTCGCACCGATTTACTCCCTGTTTATCGCCTGGGCGGTCATATGACCGTTGGGGCGGTCTCCAGGAAGGTTTTCTGGTATCTTTGGGGTTCTGTTTATCGCCTGGGCGGTTATGTGACTGCTGGGGCGGTCTTCAGGGAGGTGTTCGGGTGACTTCAGGGATAGGTACTGGTATGTATTGGACTGCACAGTCCCAATACTCACTTATTTACATTTAATGTCCTCATTTATTTTACTCTTTATTAACTTTAAAATATAAATGTAAATAAGGAAATACCCCCCATTTGGATTCAAATAAAATATCTAAAAAATAAAAATCCCAACAAATCAAAATATAGATTTTGGGTTTTAGTTCAAATTTGAGAATTCTTACGATTTTTCGAACTTGGGGACTTAAAACGAATTATTTAAAGCTTTCATAAAATTCGTTAAAAATCATCCCTCAACTTATTTTCCTCTTAAGAACCATTACAGGGACTTTTGATCCCAGAAATATGACTCTATCATGTAACCCTCCGATGACGTGTAAGGTCTCAGACTTAGAAAAATTCAGGACCCGGATTTATCTAAGGACACATCTGCGGCTCTACACTTTTTCTAGGTAACAGTATATCTAGGGTATTACAGGACCATGCCATGCGCCAAGCCAAAAAAAAAATGAAAATTTTGAAATCAAAGGGCCAATTACCATCATGTGAAAGAAGAAAATACCTAAGTGGAAGCAAGAAATCTATAACATAAATCCAAAAACAAAACAAACATAATCGCTTGACCTGTAACATAAAAATCCTTCAACTATCATAAATTTTAGGGGATTATCATAAAGAATTGAAAATATCAATATATTGGTATTCTATATGGACTAATATTATAATTTCCCAAATCATCATGTAGACAAATATTATAATATGTAGACATTCTCAGCAGCGATTACAAGCGGAAATACTTAAAAATGGAATTGTCAAACTAAGAATATTTGTGTTTGCATGATGTAAGAGAAACAATATAGGACTTATAGAATTTGTATGTACCATGCCCTTGATTCAATATTAGAGTAGAGGAGTAAAAAATTAAAGCCAAGTCTTAACCGTAAATGACAAAGATGATAGAAGGTTTCAAGACTTGCATGGAAAGTGGGTTCAATGAGAAAGAGAGAGATGTGCAAGACCCAAGCAAAACTGCACTACTGTGGTTTGGAAACTAACTTAGAAAAAAACTGAACATATTACGCAGTTAATTTTCAATCTTAATTACATCTATACCCCAAAAGTAAATTGTTAAAGTAGTTATTTGTAAGTGTAAATTTGGTGAAAAAAAATTGGACACCAAATGGGATCAATTGCCTTTATTGTATGTACAGATATCCTTTTTAAAATTTTTATTTTTTTTATTTTTATAACTTCCTTCAATTTTTTTAACTTCCCTTAATTTCTATATTATGAGTATTTTGAGAAATTGAAATTTTGGACACCAAAAGGTAGTTAAAGGGAGTGTAAATTTGGTAAAAAAAAAATAAAAATTGGACACCAAATGGGATCAATGCCCTTTATTGTATGAACATATATCTTAATTAAAATTTATTACTTTTTTTATTTTTTTATAACTTCAATTTTTTTTAACTTCCCTTAATTTCTATATTATGAGTATTTTGAGAAATTTGAAATTTGGTCACCAAAAAGTAGGTAAAGGGAGGAATTCCCTTTATATATAGTATAGATATATTAGCATAGATTAATCTCTGTATCTACATATGATCTAACTTCATTATTTGTAAATTTGAAACTTAGTCCTCTAATAAATATTTTTGAATCAATTTTTCTCCAAATGAATAAACAGAATTCTTTTGAGTAGCTACAAAGTTTAACGTAGTAAAATGATTGAGTATCTCTGAGTATGTGAGAACACTCGTGGATTTCTTGATATAATTTACTTGCTTTTCCTCTTAAAAGATATATTGTCGATTTCTTAATATTTAACAAAGTACATTACTGTTGTTAAAGATTATAGTTCAACAAAAAAATATTAACTATCCTTATTTTAACTTTAAATTTAATTTTCATGCAATAATAATATAAAATAATTTTACTTTCTCAATCATAGAAATGACAAACCATATAAAATAACTATTTACCATCGTTGTCCCTTATCATGATTTGTCATTTTAATTAAATTCTACTAACTGACAATATAAATTGTCAGTGTATAAAAATTAAACTCTAACTTCACAACAAATATGCCTAATATATTTTTATTTTCAAAACAAATTTACTTTGTACATTCTTTTATAGAGTTTTGTACTGTGAAATTTAAGGAGATGCTAAGGGAAATGATAAACCATCTTCCAAAGTTATATAACCTTCAAAGACTTTAGTTTGAGAAACTAATTTGATAAAATGTTAAAGTATTATATCATAATTCAATTTTGATTGATTGATTTTAAGGTAATTGGTGATTAAATCAAATATTTTTATGAATATGACAATATATAATTAGATATTTTTATATAATTTTTTTTAACATTAATAGTGCATGAAAATCAAATTCTTAGTTTAATATTGTCTATTGAATTTAATTTCTATACACATTCAATAAGAATGCAAGAAACTTTCATTTCATATTTTCTAAATTTAGATTCATGCAACTACCTATGATAATATGACAACTTTTTACATTCCTATTAGATGATAGTGTAAAATTATTTTTATACTATAAAAATTAAACTCTTATCTATTTGTATTTAAATATATCTCGTATTAAATATATCTCGTGGACTATATTGATTATAACAGATAATTACTTAAAAACATTTATTCTTTTGTGAAATGCCATCATTATAAATGTAAATAAGTTTTATAGAAAAAATGTAAATAAAACATATTTATCATAATTAATACTTATACTACTTCTACATGTGTTTACTTAAACACTAAAAAAGGCAGTACATTATTACCATACATTATTGAAAAAAAAAAAAACTTTTAAGACTAAGTCGAAATGTAGAACGTGGGCATCCTAATTGAAGCTTTACTCGCTTTTTTCCGCTATAAACTTTTTCTTCCAGTTTCTGAGCCTTGAAACAATAGCATGTCAGTTGCTTTAAGGGACAGCATAAAAAATATACAAACATGAAATTCGAAAAATTCTTCGTAACTACGTATGTGATATCGTCTTTTGCTGTTCGGCCTTTTCAGCCTCAAGCTTCCGTAACACTGATGAACTCAGCTTAATGTCACCTGATTCTCCGGTGACCAGATCTACCACTTCAATCTGCATAAGATTTATTAAAAAAATAAATTAAAAAAATAAAAAACCGCTACGTGACAAAAGTGTTTTATTACCAACCACAAGCAATAAATTTAGACCTTTAACTGTGAAAGGCCTCTTTCAGCTCTTTTTCTGTTTATTGCCAATCCACCGGGCAATGTCTCTTTGCTGCAAGAGAACCAACTAGATTCAGTAATAAATAAATCAGTTAATGACAATTTAGGAGTCAACACATACAACCTTAACTGTCGTTTTGAGTACATAGCAATCAGAAATTGACAAGAAATCACAAAATCATGACAAAAATGGACCAAGGAATAAAAGAAGATACCCTGCTCAGTTTGCTACCACAGCAAGACTCTAATTACCATGATCATCAAGATCAGAAAACAGCCAATAATAGGTATAATATAATAGGCTTCAAAAGTTATATTTTAGAAGCTGTCATATAGAAACAAAATCGACTGCATACTTCATGCCATGCCACCTATTAAGATGGCATAACACAAGCCTGCCTCATTACAAACCTTACAACCACAGCCTCCAATTTTTCATCAACAACGGAAGGACCGTAAGGATCAGTGATTGGTACTGCTTGCACTTCCAACTCTGGCTTGATAGACTGCATGTTTGTTCAAACTATTATTAATCAAGATAAAAATAAGATTTTTTTTCTCCTAATAAATCCTGCCAGAAGAAACACTGTGATTGGTGGAACACTATGTATAAAGATGCATATTAGGACATCATTCATTTTCTTGCCCATCTACCACATAGAAACTAACAATACAAAACTATGCAACCTCTCTTATGGACACTACGTTACTTAAAATAAATGTGCTTCTGTCAAAGAAATAATAAAATATGTTTACAACTCCACCCCGCATATTCTACACTAACATGAAAAATGAAGAGGCTAAAGTTTTCTAGCTAATAATTCTACAAGTCAAAAGAAAACACAAAATGCAGGATATTATTTTCTTAAATGGTATATTTAGAGCAGAAGAAAAATTGTCATTTGCTTCACTTGGTACCTTTATGAAAGTTTCAACATTACGTATCCTTTCCTCAATGGGCTGTATCAGTTCAGCGAACTGCAAAAGTGAAACAAGGATCATATAAAGAAACATCAAATCTACACATAAAAGCCCAAAATGAGGGGTAAAAGGACTCCTTTATGAGTGAAAAATCCACAGACCACAAAATTTTCATCTGGTAATAAGGTGATCCTTTCAACATATGGCTGAATTTCCAATTAACAAGTTCAACCAATCAAATAGCTTCAAGGTATACAATTTACTGGAGATGTTTTTGATAAAAATGAAAATCTGATCCTGAATTTCAGCACTGAATTTTAAGAGACAAAAGCTTGAAGCATAGAAACCAAAGCCATAAATCATCAATTTTAGCCCCAAATTCAATTTCACTGTTTAAGATTTTGCATATTGTCCAATTACAAGATTATCTGTAATTTTGACCTCAAGAATAATCTTCTAACTAATTTCATCTCTCTTATCTATTTCATCTTGGTATTAATCCAAAATTAATTTGACTTGTTTGCCAATAGAATGAGTTGAGAGAGTTCAGCAAGTGAAGATGACACTTGAAGAGAAAAAGCAAAGCTCAGACTCTAATTATTTCCCTGTTGTTTTTAACTCTCAAGTCTCAACTAACCACTGATCATGTCCTGGAGTAGCAGACCCTTCAACCACAACAATCCACAGCACAAAAACTTAACCTGATCAAATCAGACACAACATGGTGGAACAGAGAGAATTGACTCCTAAGGATATGTTTGGTTAGGGGTTACAAATGGAGTGTAAATTTTCATAAATGAGCTCTATGTGTAAAATATTATACATAAAACTCGTCTATGAAAAATTTACCCCCATCTTTACTCTCAACCAAACATACCCTAAGAGTTGATATTTTCAATAGAACTAATTAGGATTCCACTCAGGAAAAAAAAAAAAAAGCTTCAACAACTCACCCAGTTCATGTTATCAAAACATCTAAATTAAGATTTGATTGAAATATAATCCCTCCATTCCATAATAATAGTAATTTTGGACAAATTGGATTCATTGGAAAGTCAATGTATCTAGCTGCAAAATATACCCAGATACATTGAAATTTCAAGGAACCCAATTTTTCCAAAATGACTATTATTATTATGAAATGTAGGTAGTAATACTAAAAATTATCAATCCCCAATATCATCATCATGAAGCTTAAGCTACACAGCTGAAATAGCTGCAATCATACTGCGCCTACTGAAAAAAAATCCAATAAAAGTTCAACTTATATGCAACTTCTCTCCTCATCACAGTTTTAATCAATCAAATCAAATCAGCAGCTAATACACGAATGAAACTATTAAATTTTAATCCACATCATTTCTTTCTTTCTTTTGTTATTTCTAGAAAGAGATAATGAGAAGAGAGACGTTGTAACATATAAGCGAAATGGAGAAGGTAACCAACCAGCTTCTTAGCAAGCATAGGTCCGTCGCAAACTCCAATCACAATCCGGCGCGTCGCCAACTGCGCTGAAGCCTGCAAAACAAAATTTTCAACATTTTGCATTACACACATAGATTTAAGAAGAAAATGGAAACAATTTTTTCAATGAGAGAGAGAGAGGGAGAGACGGTGAGGAAGAGGCGGTGGCCGTCGTGCAATCGGTCGAAGGTGCCGCCGTTGACGACAGCTTCGTAGGTGTTGGGCGGAGAGAGGTTGGGGACCACCATCGGATCCTCTTCAACGGCCATTCGAGCTGCTTCAACAGCTTCGCTTCAACTCTAAGCAGAAAGAAAGAACCCAAGAAAGCCGACGGGTTAGGTGGGTTGGAGGGACACGAATGATAGGATAATATGCACGAGGATCTGCGAATTAAGCTATTAACTAATTAATATTACTAATCTTTTGAGTTAGTTGGAAGTGTTCTGCATCTAACTAACCGTTGCCACGTTTGTTGGATGATACTTGAAAGAAGAGCATATGATATAGGGCGAGGGAATAAATTCCGCTTCGGGGGAGAATACTTTAGCGGCATAATAATAATAATAATAATAATAATAATAATATAAGCCGAATACGATAGATATCGTGGGATGGATGGATGCGAGGGACCCGACAAGAAGTTATTACGCGTATAGTGCTCCAAGGGGTAAATAATGGCCTCCTCGGACCATACACATCAACCGGTATGAACCGGTTCAGCAGTTTTTCATCAAAACAACCGGTGACTAGCCGTGAACCGCCGGTTCGCATTCGGCCATCTCGGGAAAAAAAAAAATTGTGCCTTGCCACTAGCCCACCAGTTATATTTGAATTATGAATTTTTAGCAGTCATTTCTTCCATTTGACTGTTTATTATACTTTCATTTTATAGGTTATCAAACATTTCCTTGATCCCAATACAGCCCAGAAAGTGAAGTTTGTATATCGTAAGAATAAGGACAGTGTGGAGATCATGAACTCACTCTTCGACTCGAAGAATCTTCCTAGTCAATTTGGGGGAGGAGCTACCTTAAAGTATGACCACGAAGAGTTCTCACGATTGATGCTTGAGGAGGATGTGAAAACTGCACAGTGCTGGGGCCTTGATGACGACAAGCCACTTTAACAATGGTCAACGTGGGGGAGGCCACCACATGCTGCGCCGTGCTCCAAATCGCCACTGCATCTCACATTGTCGGCTTGAGAAATGGCGTGAATGAGAGAAGAGCGAGGCAGCTAGCAAGAGAGAGAGAGATGTGCTGAGGTCCTTGAGGACTCAGCAACGAGAAGGTGAGGGGAAGGTGCTTGTGCGGCGCCCAATATGTGTTTGAGAGAGGGTGTTGAGCCTGTTGAGAATAACATACAAGGGTTTCTTTTTGGAAAATTCCTAGTCTGCGTTTGGATAGATCAATTACAGGGAATATAGCCTGTTTGGCTCTTGTTTTTTAAAACTGTTTTGTGTTTTTAAAAATAAAAGAATAATAAAACTTGTTTGGTAACAATTTGTTTGGATGTTTGTTTTAAAAATAGAAAAACACATTTTGGGTTTAAAAAATAAAAAATCAAAAACTGATTTTAGATGTTTTCCAAAACAGTTTTGTTATTCTTTGACTTCTTCCCCCACACCACCATGCTCCTCCCACCCCCGACGAACTCCTCCCACTTCCGGCGAACTCCTTCATCCTTCTTCAAGCTTCCCCAGTCAAGCCCACGGCTAGCAACCAGGCGCCAGCGAGCCTTGCGACCAAGCACTGGCAAGATCCGCGACCTGGGCCTGCGAGATCCGCAACCAGCGCCCGCAAGCTTTCTGACCAAGCGCCAACGAGGAGCTTCGACTAGCGCCCGGCAAGCTCCGCAAGCTTCGCACCCCTTGGCGACCAAGCACCGCAGCCCCTCCCACCGCCCTTCCAACCACTGTGACCGTCCCTGTTATTCCTCTTTATTGTGTATGTTTTTTGTTTGTAATCTCATTTGTTATTTTGTTATCCAAACAAGTTTTTTTATTTTATTATTTTTAAAATTGTTTTAGAAAACAGTTTTAAAAAATAAAAATAAAAAAATTGTTCCAAACATGCCAATTTCTAAATCTCAGGAGCAAATCACGTGTATTTCACGACTATGATACAGTCTTGAGAGTGCGGCATATGCTACTGTGCCGTTGGCCCCTTATCGGATGACGGTGAAAATTATCCGGCGCATTGACGAACAAAACGAAGCCTTGGCATTGGATTGGATTTGGATCTAAATACCATCACCATCATCGTCATCATCTTCTGCAATGGAGGCTCATTTGAGACTCCTCAACCCATTAATTCGCCACCTCCTCCACAAAACCACCACACCTTCCCTTTCACCTTCTCTCCTCCGTCTATCAACATCAAACCCCACGCGCGCTTTCCCTTCCCACCAGCGCGTCCCTCTCACGAATCGCAACACCATATCCTCCACCCTCATCCGCTCCTCTCTCTCCTCTCCCATCTCTCCAAATTCCCATCCCTTCACCTTCTTCTCCTCCCTCCCCTCTTCCCACAATCTCAATTTCTCTCACCCCGCCGATAATTTCAATCCTCTTCATTCCCCTTCCCACGGTGGCGGGTTCGTTTGGAACCGTGCTTCGGAGAATAGGGTTGAAGGAAGCGTACGGTTTTGCGGTGACAGAGAGAGGGTTACGACGGTGGTTTTGTTGGGGTGGCTGGGAGCGAGGACCAAGCACTTGAAGAGGTACGTGGAGTGGTACAACGCGCGTGGGGTCCACGCGGTGACGTTCGTGGTTGATGTGAAGGAGCTGCTCCGCTTCGACCTTGGGAGGTTACTCGAGAGGCGAATCAACGAGCTCGCTGACGAGCTCATCACGTGGGTGTCACGTGAGGAAGATGATGGTAGAGAACGGTGTTTGGTTTTCCACACTTTCAGCAACACTGGTTGGTTTACGTATGTATGTCCATTGATTAAATGCTTATATTATATGTGCTCTTTTCTAGCAGGCTCGTGATTTTTTCAATGTGAATGTTGTTGAGTGATTACTCATTTTTTTTTTTTATGATTTTGTTTTTGGTAGTTATGGTTCCATTCTTGCGAGGATGTTGGATTTGGATAGACAGGATCTGATGGAGAAGATTAAAGGATGCATTGTTGATTCAGGAGGGGGAGAGCCTTTTAACTCACAGGTTGTGAATTAGAAGCAATTTGTAGTTGGATATTATTGTTTACTTGCTATTCCTTCATTCATGTCTCTCAAGTATGTCTTGGCGTCTCTCCATTGCTTGAGCCTTGATAGAGAAATGCAACATGGAATGTTGTTTAGAAGGAAATTTTGACAGTTTCGAAGCTCTGTTGTTGTTGTTGTTGTTGCTGCTGCTGCTACTTATTTGCATTGGTGTGGTGTCTTTTCTTTTGCATTGGTTACACTTGAATTTGATCGGCTTTGTCATTGGTTAGGAAAGGAACCTCCCATCACTCTTTCCCTTGCATCATTATGTTACATGGGGAAGGATTCATTAGTCCCCTTATGTTTAGGACTAACGTTATTCCACCTTGTTAAATGACAAAAACGACTCCTTTTGATATATTTTAGTTATTCCAATGTTGGGCTCCAGTTTTTGGTAATTGCAGAGAGAGTCAGCAGATGATCTCGGCTATAGTTGGAGTATTGTGGTCGGGGTTCATCATTTGGTTGTGCTGGCGGTGGCAAGTGGTGATAGTAGTCTTGTGGCATCTGGTTGTCATGGAGTCGGCGTTGCACGTAGCTGATGGTCATCGATCTTAAAATCCTCTCCATTGCAACCGCACCATTGACTTTCACCTGTTAGATCCACGAAACGCCACCTTAACCACCACACAAGCATCCACCGGTGCAGCCGCGGATCCCTTCTTCTTCTCCTTTGCCAGCTTTGGAGACTCTGCAGATGCCTCCCTTGCCTTAAACAACTCTCTTGGCAACAATGCCTTGTTAATCTTACATGCCATGAAGGGTCTTGGTCTATTGGTGTTCCCAACTTGTTTGCCAGCACAACCAGGCGAAAGGCAATGGACTATCAGTGTTCCCACCATGTTTCTTAATCTGGAAACCGTCAATGATGGACTACTGATGGTTGATCTTGGTGGCTAGGTGTGCCATAGTGAGTTGATTGAAGGTGAGCAAGCTTGGGTGGGAGGCCAATAGCATGCAATGTTGTGGTCACTGGTTCTAGAAGAAAGGAGAATGAATGTTGAAATGGAGCAGAAGTGACAAGCATTGAACCGGGGGCCACAGGGACTGATGTGCAAATATTATGATATAAAATATTAAATTTTACTTCTATTCATACTAAATATATGACTATTTAATAGACATCAGTGCTATAACTAGTTCAAAAGTGAGGGTGATCAATGTTAGTCCCAAACATAGGGGGACTAATGAATTGTTACCCATATTACATTAGAAAGAGAACCATGTTGATATAGGTAAAATGATGTGTGGGGATCAGCACTCACATAATCATTATAGAACGGCATTCATTTTGTTTAACAATGGAAATAATCAACTTCTTTTCCTCTTGATTTTGTTTTTGGTCTTTTTTTTTTTTAGTTTCTCTCATCTTTTAGTTCTATCACGGCATTGTAGAATCTCTTATGCAATGCTTAAATTTCCTTCAAGTCAATTTTTTTTCCAACTGCCTTGATGTATAGTTTATTCTTCTTGGCATTTGTAATTCCTTCCTTGAATTATGAATCGTCAAATTGTTCTCTCACTCGTGTTTTCTCTGCCAATCCGGCGGCAACTTGTATGTTTATGTTGTAGGTCTGGGCTGCTGGTTTTTCTGCTGCAATACTGAAGAAACAAAGCTCTCTAGGCCAAGCCACAGTCAATGCAGGAGACAAGCTTAAATCAGAGACTGAAGTTAACGCATCAAATATTCAACAAAATGAACTGTCGACAATTGAAATCGTGGTTTTGTCACTGTTAGAGAAGCTATTCTCATTTGTTTTGAAGTTGCCAGATGTGGATCAGTAAGCATCTTCTCTGCTATCTTGTGTTGTGCTTCATGATTCTTGTGTCATGGATCTCTACCTATGTTTAATTTCGTTCTAATAGAAGCTCAAATAGAAAGCTCATTTTTTCCTTTCTCAAGTACAGGAGGTTAACACGGGTGGTCACTGTCCTCTCGAAGCACCAAACTTGCCCTCAGCTCTACCTGTATAGTACAGGTGACAAAGTAGTTCCATTTCAATCAATAGAAATGTTCATAGAGGAGCAGAGGAGGATGGGAAGGAGGGTAACGTCCTTTAACTTCGGCTCATCCCCCCACGTGGATCATTTTAGGACTTTTCCGGACTTATATTTATCACATGTCACTGGCTTCTTGAACGAGTGTTTTGCAACAGGCAAACACACCACTCGCATGTCTTAAGTTCCAGTCCTTTTGAAGTGTGTAACGTTATTGCTTAGTACAGTAGTCCGTAGTGGAATTTGTTCCTTTTTAGTTTCCCAAGTTGGGAAGCCCTTCACCATCACAAGGGGAGAAATCAATATTATTGAATAATGACAACATATAGAGAGCACTGATAGAAAGAAAAGCATGTTGTGAGTGGTGAGGGGGAACTTTGTTCTGTCAACAGACTGACATTCAAAATTGCATACAACAGTGCAATTGACAAAATAGACTGATTCTTTTGATGATTAATAGAGAAATTGAGAATTGCTGAGGCCCTAGTTCCTGGTCTTTTCTCTCTTTTTCCTTTTTGGTCTAAGGTCCTGATCTTGTTTACAACAGCCTACATGATGCTGAAACTGCGTGGTAGACTTAAAACAATCTCATTCAAATGTTGGTCAGAGGTACTATCTTATTTCATATATCTGGATAAAACTCACCCGCCACGCCCAAAAAATGGAAAATATCAGTTTACAAGAGTGTCCATTCATCATTATGAAGTGGCAGAAAGCCCAGAGAAGGTGGAGAGAGAAATTGAAGACATCTGAAGGGAATGCTTAGTATTATGCTAAAAATAATGCAATAATTTGAGTAAATTCCAATAGAAGAAGATTACACATCATCAGTCACAATCAATTTTGCTTGACATCCAAATATTCAACAAGGAGAGCCTTGGACAGTATTCTTCTACATATTGCCACATTTGGAGCTGTAATGGTTTCTCTCGCAGTAATATTATTTGCTTCAAAATTTTCATTAAATAGATCTGGAGAGATTTTCAAGTTGTTCCAAATTTCAATTGGAGGTTTACAACAATGCTTCTTTTGTGTGCACCAGGTAAAAACCCTATTCTGAATTCCCAAGTTTGTTGATTTGTCCTTGCTTTTGTATTTTGGGTCGAATTGCTTTGTCGTTGTTGTCGTTCATTCATTATTTATGTTGATTGCCCATCTTATTAGTTCAATGTACCTGGACTACTTTGCTACCAAATTCAAGTCAAATACTAAATCTAATTGTCACTGGAGCGATTGGATCGAACTTTTTTAGAGCAAGTATAAAAGAAAGAAAAAAGTTGTTAATGTATCTGGATATCCGTTTGTCTAAAGACATTGATGACTTCTATTCAATTATATTAATTATTATACTAAACTACATTGTTGGTGATGTTATGTTCAAAGAGGCTTGTCAAAGATTCCCACATCATATAGGATTTTCAAACGTCTAACAAAAACTTAAACTACTAGTAGTAATAGTTTACACGGAACTTGACAGTTTTACGTGTACTCAGCAAGTCAGCATTAGTCATTGTATTATATTAGGAATTAGGAATCACGCTCTCACCTTCATTATATCAATAAATAGATTTAGTATATTTTGCATGCATATAAATGAGATTAATTAATGTGCACGAATGATGTAAACTCATTTTATAGTGTTAGTCGATTAAAATTTGACACATCAGTTAATTATAGAGAAAAATTAGGAGGAAGTGGTGCAATTACCAAAACTATAGTGACGTGCCAAGTTTTAATTGGTTGACTAGGTAAAATGAGTTTACATTGTCTATGCATATCAATTAATCCCCCCCCCCTCTCTCTCTATATATATATATATATATATATATATATGAGTTTAATTGACATGTATTGATAATATAAAACATCAGTTATGTGTAGTTAATGAACAATTGACAAATTATCAGTTGTGTATAATTTTTTAAAATTTGAATTTGAGTTACATACAAAATTAATTATGTGGAAGTTTTTTATTGATTGACTGTCTAAAAGTTTATATTATCAATGCATGCCAATTAAACTCTTTGTACAATTAATAATTACTATATTCAAACTATAAACTACACACATCTAAAATAAAAATTTATTCTATTTGGAAAAAAAGATATAATTTGAATATATTGATAATGTAAAAAAGTCTTACACAGTTATTCAATCATGTAATATTTTATCAGTAAATATAATTAACTTTTAGCCCTACTACTAAAAAATTCAGGTAAAAGGAGATATTTGATTGAATAACAGTATAAAATCATTTTACATTATCATTGTATGAAAATTAATCTCATAAAAAAAATTTGTCAAGGCTCTAAGATTTCTTTGACACATTTTAAATTTTATCTTGAGTTTGGCCCCTCTGCTTATGTCTTATGTTTCAAAACAAAAAATAAAATTGGGCTGTTAAGCCCCGTTCTCTATAAATAAAAAATAAAAAATAAAAAATAAAAAAACCAAAAGGAAATCTCTTATTTTTTTTAAATGTATTTGCTAACTGCAATGTTTGTCCTCACTCGTCCATTTCGTAGTGCATTAATTTATATCGTGGAGTCTACAATACATAATATAATAATATTGCTTGGTTGCTTGATGAAGTAGTATAAGTAATTTTTTTCCACTGATCTTATGTGGGTATCATTCATCATGTTTTAATTTTAACCAGAACTTAGGTTGTGATCGGAAATTTTACAGATGATAGAAGAGAGGAGATGATAATAAAATTGAAGAGAAAGGTGAGGAGAAGAATCAAAGAGATTATGTCGTATCTTTATTTAGAAGTTATTTTTATTTCTTCTTTGACTCCCTAATTTAGAAAGTAAAAAATACTTAGTTTTGAGTGGTGAAAGATAGACACATTATCCTTTGCTAGTCATGCTAATTCCTTTTTTAAAATTACTTTAACTTTACCGTTTCTTATCACTCATGGCGTTCGGTAGATTGTCTCTACTAGGCGGTGCAAATTTTCTGACTAAAACTCGCATTTCAGGAAGAGATAAGTCCATATAGCTGGGATGTAAGTGTCCATATAGCTGGGATGTAAGTGTCACCAAGTGTGGTTGATTTGTCAGTTCTTTATTTGTTTCAACTTTTGATCATAGAAGAGCCCTTTGGAGACTTGAAGTGTGTTTGTGAGTTGTATTTTGAAGGGCATAGGAATTTTAGCGTTCAAAGTCATTCCCTTCGCTTATTTCTGTATTAAAATTTAACTCAAACACATCCTTGACTAACTGAGCTACAGTGCCTTATTTATCTTTGAAATGGGGATGTAATTAGTTCGTAGTCAACATTGGCAATAATACACTAGCTATAACAGGTTTATGTGTGAGCGTCATCAATTTTAATGACACTTGATAAAATGTTCAACTTACATAAAAAAAGATAATATACAGGAGGTGAGGACATTATCAGCGGAAGATTGGGACTGCTTTATATGAGCTTTCCTGGACCAGCTGGTTTAAGTTTAACCTCAAAGTGTCAGATACTCACTAGAACAAAAGAACCACTTCAATAAGTTGGCTTTTGCCTCTCAAGGGTGATGTTGTGCTCATGCAGTCATGCAGCATGTAACATGGCAAACTGCTACCAATTATTTTCAGTACTGAAACCAAATGTTACCGTGTCATGTTAGCTAATCTAAGATAAGAAGCTTGAGTGCTTTGTCTAACTGTTTAGATAATCTTGGTGACTATACTTACAATGCTTGTTACATTGGCTTCAAGTGGACTTGCCGGTTTAGTGAGTGGCTAACTGCTGAACCTGAGCAGAAATTAATTTTTATAATCTACAATATTTTAATTGTTTGGCCCCTAGCTATTTCTACGGTCTCAGTAGATAATATCAAAATTCCATTTACCAACTTATTGAAAGGTCCAGCACATTGTGGAGTGGTAAAAACTAGTAATGATTTTTTTAAGTAAGTCAGCAACTATAATTAATATGGGATTTGTTTTCCATACACGTCTACCCCTCATTCTAGAAACACCCACTCTGTCTCGCCTACACTGTTGAAAACCTCCCTTTGAAGGCATCCTCTAGTCAAAGGCTGTGCCTCCTTTTCTTACTTTTCTATGCACGAGAATATGGTCATTAACGCCACTTGCTATGATGCCATGGGCGCTTTTCATTTGTTTTGTGAGGGGTTAGGCTTCTATTTTGGCTTTATCATATGAGCAGACATGACTACTCATAGTTTCATTAACAAAGGCTGCACAGGATCTTCATAGCCATTAAATTTAGGGGTGACATTCTTTTAAAAAAAAAAACTTAAAGGTAGCTATTGATTTTAATTCCAGCGTGGAGTACTTCTTGCATGAAGGGCAGACACGAAGTTATGTCCATGTTGAATCCTACTTTCTCTTTCTTAATAATAAATATACAGATGAGTCCTAATCTCAATTGAATTGCCTCAATAATTTGGCTCTGTTACCGTTCAAAACAAGGAAAAAGAACTTGAGACAATGTGTAATTTTTTATGCCCCTTTTTCTTACATTAACTGTTACAGAAGGTAACTCAATTGGCTGAAATTGTTAAATTATCAGAATTTTTCAATCATTTCGGGTTTGTCATTCGTGTTAATTTTGATAACATAAAAAGTATATAGATGATGATGCCAATAAACGAATGCTATGACATAAGTTAGCTTAAAAAGTTTTAACCTGACGACAAATAAAAATATAAGTGGAGTTAGATATAAAGAAGAAAAGTAAAACACGAGCCTGTAGACCATTTCGGAGAAGTAGATTACGATGTGCAGATAATTGAGTTGAGTTGATATATAATTTTAAATTATATTTGTGTGATAAAAAACTAAATAATAAAACAAACTGTCTGTAAATTATATATAAATCATTAATCAAAGGATTGAAATTTTAATTTTATATCAAAACATAAATTAATTTTCATCCCAACACAAAAGGATTGAAATTTTAATTTTTATAAAAGAGCTTATTTAAAAAATTTAATTAAAAAATCATTTGTAAGAAGTAATTTTTTATCTTCTAGAGAAAAATATTTTTTTATAGAATTTAATTTTGATACACTGATAGTGTAAAAATATTATATATTGTCATCCAATCAAATTTATCTTTTTACGTCATTTTTCAAGTAGTACATGTGAAAGTTAACAATATTTACTACGTGCCATTACATATTTGAATGATCGTGTAAAAATTATACAAAATCAATGTATTAAGTTAAATCTTTTTTTTATAATATAAAAAAGAAAAGATATTTAAAAATAAATAAAAATATTTTAATATTACATCCAATTAACTGGTTGTATTAAACTTGTAATGTGAATTTGGCTGTGCCATTTAGCATGTATAGTAATAGTCAAAGCTTGACACTTAGTAAATTGGATAATCAAAATTTGTTGTAACTGTTGCAGAGAAAAATTTTTGCCATTGTGTTACAAATTGCATCCATTAAGTTAATTATTCAACTTTTATACGTGGATATGTTATTAGAGAGGCTTAAATATAGAAAGCAACTGAGGAAGAGTTGAAAAATATACTATCTCATATATTATTCGAAATTTTAAGTAATGTTCATAATTAAATAAGAAATATGTTATTTATACTTACAAGATATGAGACATTATGTTGATTCACATCTCATCCATCATTAAATGAGATATGGACCCTACTTAAATTCACACCCTATCTAACAATGAATAAAATGTGAGTTAATATGGTATTCCATATATTGTAAGTATAAATAGCATAGCCCATTAAATAATTTAGATTCTAAGTCGCTCACTTCGTCAAATACTGCCTGATGACAAAGTAAGAGCAGATGGTGTATTTCCAATATATTATGAAGACTCGGGATGCAAAAAGTAGGAAATATGAAATTGAAAATAAATAAATGCCAAGCAATTCAATGGAATCAGATGTCACGAAACTCGATCTGGGTATGAAAGGTCAGTGGATTCGTATGGAGATTGAGGCTCGAGAATTTCTCGTATCCTCTTATTTTGTATATAAAAAAAATAAAAAAAAATGTAGTATTTATTGACCATTGACTAACATCCGATCGCGTAGGATTATCCTACAAATACCATGTAACTCACCCCTTTCTATGCAGCACCAACTCACAATTAAACTCACTGCTTGTTTTGATTTGCAGCAGTTTAAAGTATTGTAACATGGCAGGGAAGAGCAAGATCCTAGTCATTGGAGGCACAGGTTACATTGGAAAATTCGTGGTTGAGGCAAGCGCAAAAGCAGGACACCCCACGTTTGCCTTGGTCAGGGAGAGCACTGTCTCTCACCCTGAGAAGTCCAAGCTCATTGAGAGCTTCAAGAGCTCCGGAGTCACTCTTCTCTATGTTTGTGTCCTTCAATCACACTTTCATTCTTCCTTTTATATATTTGTATAATAACTGCTTCGTAGTTCAAACTAACCGTTCTGACATCTTTATCCCTCTTTATGGTTCTATAGGGTGATCTGAATGATCGTGCAAGCCTTGTTAAGGCATTCAAGCAAGTTGATGTTGTGATCTCCACTGTTGGTGGACAACAAATACATGATCAAGTGAACATCATAGCAGCAATAAAAGAAGCTGGAAACATCAAGGTGCATAAGCCTTCTTTCACAGTTATAACTCGTTGAAAATAGTTTTGATACTTTGTCGAATTTGCTATAATATAAGGTGTCTTTTCTTGTGTTATCAGAGGTTCCTACCTTCGGAATTTGGGCTAGATGTGGACCGTCACCATGCAGTTCAGCCAGTGGTGAGCTTTTTCGAGGGAAAAGTGAAAATCAGGAGGGCAATTGAGGCAGAAGGAATTCCTTACACTTATGTTAGCTCTAATGCCTTTGCTGGATACTTCTTACCAACACTGGCACAGCAGAATGTCACGGTTCCCCCCAGGGATAAGGTAGTCATTCTAGGAGATGGAAACGCCAAAGGTAACAACATAGCAAATCTTTTACAAACACTTTTATTTAATTGCTTCAAGAATTTGTTGTAATACGTGTGAAATGAAGTTGTCGTAATATGTGTGAAATACTTGTTTCAGGAGTTTATGTGAGGGAGGAAGATATAGGGACTTACACCATCAAAGCAGTGGACGATCCAAGAACCTTGAACAAAATTCTGTACCTGAGACCCCCTGCCAACACTTTGACCTTCAATGAGCTCGTTTCCTTGTGGGAGAAGAAGATTAACAAAACCCTTGAGAAAATTCATGTCCCAGAGGATCAACTCCTTAAAAGCATCCAGGGTGAGTGCATGCAAACAATCATCTAATAGGACTTTGCTATTGTCAAAATTTCAGCTTATAATTAAGAATCTTTGGCCTCCAAAGACACGTTAATGGTTTATAGATGGATGTTTTTGTTGGAATTGAGATATAAGTATCTACTATCTAGTCGGATATCAATTGGATGAAATTAAGTGTATTTGATTCATGGTGTGAATAATGTTTGTTATTCTCTGCAGAGACTCCTTTCCCTGGAAACTTGATGTTGGCGTTAGGCCACTCAATGCTGGTCAAGGGAGATTGTACAAACTTTAAGATTGAACCTTCTTTCGGGGTGGAGGCTTCTGACCTGTATCCTGAGGTGAAATACACCACAGTGGATGAGTATTTGAATCAGTTTGTCTGAAAATCTAAGGAATGAGCTGTGCCCAATCTTTAAATTGCTCTACGCAAATCAATAACACTAGAGCCTCCATTATATTAAATTATATACAATTGGCTCAGTCTATGTATGTTGTCTTTCTATTAGTCACTTGTTGTGCTTATGTTGTCCACTAGAGAATCCTTTCATATTATTATACTGTCTACTGCTTTTACCTTTGCTATGTATTGTTCAAAAGTACTTCTATTATTGAAGTTGTAGCACTTTGTTTCTATGGCCATTATTAATATTGTCGGTTGTCTTCTATTAGTCACTTTTTGTGCTTATGTTGTCCGCTAGAGAATCCTTTCATGTCATTATACTGTGTACTGCTTTTACCTTTGCTCTGTATTGTTCAGAAGTGCTTCTATTATTGACGTTGTATCACTTTGTTTCTATGGCCATTATTAATATTAGCGTGAATGAAGTCAATTCATCGTGACAGCCGAAAGCCACTAGCTTAGTGCTTCTTTCACAATATGTATTATCAGTTTGGTGAGCACTTTTCTATATGATTGTGAATGAAGTCAATTCACCGCTTGATCTAAGTTTTTGGTTAAAAAATTATATAAATAAAGCGGTAGCAGACCCAACCAAGCTGGGTTGGCGTAGTGGTTCAGCACTTCATCCCTTAAGCAAGTGGTTGTGGTTCGAATCCCAGCTCTTGTGAATGGAAAAAACTCCTTGGCCAGTCCCTACCATTTAGTGTGCTGACAGACGGGACGTGGGATTAGTCCTATGGCTGCCGGCTGTGGGAATACCCTTGGGGAACCAAAAAAAGCGGTAGCAGACCCTAATGCTGGTGAAGTTTACCATGGGCACATGACCATCTGCAATTGCACCTGCCCACGTAAAAAATAAAAAATCTCGAAAGAAAAAATAAAGGAAAAGTAAAAGCGATGGCTTCTTTTCCCTTTAGTCATAATTCATATTTTCATTGTTTCAGTATACAGGCCAAACACAACCTTATAACAAGGAGAAATTACGAACTTACAGCCCGCAAGTTGATCAACTCACTAAAACGGCTAGAAATTTAAGACATTTAGCATGTAAATACATCAATAACAAAAGGAATCTAAAAGAGATGGTCTTTCAACAGCCAAGTCTCTTTGAAAAACTCCTTTCAAAGCCATCTTGGCCTTGTGATGGGCAACCTCATTAGATTTTCTACGAGACCACAAGTTTCCTTTGAAGAATCCAATCCAAAGAGAAATTTTTTTACACAGGTTGTTCTGCAATAACTTGGTGAGTTTTTCCCGTAATTAGTCTTTCTTTCTTTTTTTTCTTGGATTAAGACAAATATAGTATCAAATTTGTTGTTCCACATAATACTTGTAATTAAACTAAAGAATATGATGATCATTAAGGTAAAATTGAAAAAAAAAAAAAAACTCACAAACCACCCCTAACATAGGTTGATGATTTATCACCTGTCATGCTGCTTACTCCAAACCAACCAAGAGTGCAAGGAATCCATATATGAACTTTATGGTATAGATCACATTTCAAGCACCACTACTACTATCAAGTGAAACTCACTAGAATGAAATCAAAACAAACTTAATGTTGTGAGAATTTGAGACAAATATCAAAATACAAGAAATAAATAAATAAATGAACGAAAAAAAAATATTTGCCAAAAAACCATGCTACAGCGCAGTCTAATAGAAAATAACAATAGTATCATGTTAAAAATAAATTAAAGAAAAAAAAGTATTTTTTTTTTGTGATATTTGTTGTAAGATTTGAAAAAGGTGTTTCCTAGTTTTTTTTTTTTTGGTACTCATTAAGTTTAGATGGGAACCAAAGAAGTTCTGCAATACCATGTTTGCTTTGCTAAAAATAGTTTTCAGTTTTCAATTTTTGTGAAGGAAAAACTGAAAAAACTGAAAATCACAAATTTCAATTTTCAGTTTTTCCTTCATAAAAATTGAAAACTGAAAACTGGAAACTGAAAATTATTTTCAGCAAAGCAAACAGGCCCTAAGTTCTCTCCTTATCACCTATGTCAATTGTCATTGGCCAAGTGTTTCCTAATTTTTTTGCAGGAGTTGGTATATGCTTTTCTGGGTTAGATGTTTGGGCCTAACCCATTTATTGTAGACCAAATGGAGTTCTGAAAAATCATTGTCTAGCCTAAAATCAAATCTTTTGAGGTTCTCAAATCTTTATAATTCAGAAAGAAAAACTAAAAACAAATCAAAAGTTACAATCAATAAACCAATATTTTTTATTAATTCAATAACTCATTAGAGGAACAGGGTTGATTCCCTTAATTTTTCATCTTTATTTGTTTGTGCAACTATCACCAAATGCACACCTGCAATTGCATATAACTTTTAAGCTTTCTCACCTAGTTCCTAAAGCCTTAAGGTCCCTTTTTTTTTTCTCGTGTTCCCTTGTTTTTATGTTTGCTAACTGCAATGTCTGTCTTCACTCCTCTATTTGGTAGTGCTTAGAGTTCATGGAGTAATTCTATGCAATATACAATATTTCTTGGTTTCTTGATAAAGTAATATAAGTAATCTTTTTTCCGCTGATCTTATGTGGGTATTATTCATCATGTTTTAATTTTAACAATAACTTAAAGATTGGTGGTTGCTTATGCTAGAAGCAGTGCAAATTAGCCGACTAAAACTCGCATTTCAGTAAAAAAGGATTTGTCCATATAGCTGGGCAGTAAATGTAGCACATTTGTCAGTTCTTTGTTTGTTTCAACCTTTGATCATAGGAAAGACTTTTACGTAGTGTTTGGTAATTGTTCTCGGATATTAAATAAACATTGAGGATAGGAACTTGTTTAGAGAAGCGGATGAAGGATAAAATTTTAAAATTCTCTTCATCCTAGGATAATTTTTGGGCCAATTTCTGTAATTCAAAAAGAAGGATATTGAAGACATGTCTCTAAAAGATAAATTTAAAATATTTCTTTTTCTAAAAATATTCTTTTAAATATTTCATATTTCATCTTTATCCTTTTATTTTTTTAATTTTTCATCTGACTATAACTTAATATTTTTTTATCTTTATATCAATTATTATGTCCTGTACACCATTACCAAATACAGTTTCATCCTCGTCTCCAATAAGGGCGGAGCTAGAAATTTTGAAGAGATGAGGCCAAATTAGTTAATGTAAATAATATTAAATTAAAATAAATTGTCATGTAAAACACATAAATTGAGTCACTATATAGTTTTTTTTATCCAAATTATTGCTAACCTAGAGTTTGTTTATGATTTATTTTCTCTTTTCTCTAGACAAATAAATTAATAGTTTTCTTCTTAGACATTTTATAGGCTTAACCTAAAAGAAAATATATGTATCATTTAATATAATAACAGAGCATCATAAATGATTAACTGGTAAGTAAAAATTCCACTAAGTGAACAAAAAATGTTAATAACAAAAAAATTTTGGAAAATATATTCTAGAGATATTTGTATATTTCATATTTCTATACCATATATACTACTATGCCAAAACACTTTTGTTATTTATTATATATACTATATATAAAAATGACTAGATTTTTCAAGCGGGTCAATCATAATACAAAATATATACATAATTATATGATTAAAACACTATGTGATATATAATTTTAAATTATATAAATTATATATATGTGATAAAAAAAACTAAATAATAAAACAAACTGTCAATAAATTGTATATTAATTATTAATCAAATAATTGAAATTTTAATTTTTTTAAAAAGAGCTTATTTGAAAAAAATTAATTAAAAAATCCTTTGTAAGAAGTTCTTTTTAATCTTCTAGAAAAATGTATTTTTTTTTTATAAAATATAATTTTGATGCACTAACAGTATGAAAATATATTATATTGTAATCCAATCAAATTTCTCTTTTTACGTGATTTTTCAAGTAATGCACTTGGAAGTTAACAATATTTACTATGTGTCATTATATGTTTGAATAACTGTGTATGTGAATACCTAATTTTGTCCGATCAATTAAACAAAGAAATTCAATTTTTTTCAGTATATTGCAATAAACTATTTTCTTTTTTTCTTTCGTTCCCAAAAAAAAAATAACAACACAAAAATCAAAGCTGGTACTTTTTGGTCGTAGCCAACAAAAACAACAATACAAAATGCCCAGCCCATTTCCTTTTCTTATGAAAAAAATTGGGAACCAACCCGCTTTGGCCCATCTCCTCAGTCAAACAGAAACACAGAGAAGTGGCCCATTTCCCTGTCACCGTCCTGCACGCCCAACACAATAAGATGGGGAATATTATTAAAAGAAACTGGAGACACCACTCCCTGTAACAAGAATAAGTTGTCTGCCCCATCTAGTGGAGTGCCCAGCGAATGGGCAAGGCAGAAGCATGGGAAGGAGTTCACATGGCTCTCTTGCAATTCCGAGAGAGCATGGGGATAAACATTAAATTACAAAAAATAGCTCAGTTTAAATAGAGATGGGAATTCATCAGCAGGGGGTTTTCTTTTTTGCTTGGCTGGACCCGGAAAAGTTGAAAAGAACAGAAGCTGAGAGATTGAGAAAGAACAGAATAGTATTGAGTGGTATTGTTACTTTCTTGCTCTTTTTGTCTGGGTCGATCTATTCCATTCATCATTGGATCATAAACCATACACACACAGTCTCCATTGTGAACATTCCACAAACTACACACACATAGTTGCTGTTAGTAAACTTTTCACGTACACACACTAACATGTACCTATTCTAATGGTTCATTCCCAGCTAAAAGATGCAAGTCAGCAATCCCCCATGTCAACAGTTCATTCCAAACCAAAGTAATGTACCCTATTTGAGTTATCCCTGACACCATAACCAAACCTTTTCAGCCACAATCCCTGCAAATCGCCAGAAAGCCAAATCTATTCCAATCCATCAAACAAAATAGCTACACCAAAATGTGACAAACCAGATCATATTAATTAAAACCAAGCTGAAACACTCAAACCCAAGTAAAAATGATGAACCAGAGACACAAAAGGAGGGAAAGAAGAGCAGAGAAGAGGTGCGGCTATGTCACCATCTTTGAATCATAAAGGATTTTCTGAGTAGTACCGTACAACCTTGAATCCTATGCACAAATGGACATTCTTCTTTTGAATCCACCGTCAAAAACCCATTTTTCATAAATAAAATCAACCAACACATTTTATCTCTTTTAATTAAAATCCATCAACTCACAAATATTTTCTACAAAATGATGTAATTTTGAGTTCCTCATTGTACCAGAGAATATGTCGGCGTAGTCAACAACTATTAAACCAAAATTTATTTTCATTAAATTATGTTCTCTTTTAATTTAATTTCTTTCATTCTATTTTATTTTATAATTGTTAATTTTTGGGAAAAATAAATATTTTAAATTATAATTAATTTGCATAATAAACTCTAGGGTAATCATATTTATACGGACGTATTAGGGGCGCAATGGGATTAAGTTTCCACCCTTCGCTAATCATAATTAGACTCCCGAATCTCAAACTCTCTTTTAAAGACCAGTTTTGCATATTGAGGATTTTCTAATTTTTCCAGAATTAAAACTGTTGGCGACTCCCATTTCATTTTCAAAAACAAATGATTGTCGTCCGGGTCTCAGTGCCCGCCAAGTACGTTGTTACAATGTAAAAAATATATACTGACTCGGAAACAAGAGAGAAAACTCTCACAAACTCAAACTCTCAATTTATTCTTTAACTTAAGGATGCTAATACATGAAGCGTTTGGCCCTATTTATAGTGATTTTAGGAACCAAAGATGATAAGAATGCAAGCTGGAATGATAAGGATGCAATGAAGTAAAACAACAAAATTCAAACAACGTGCAAAAATAGTCAAAAAAATTGGACTCTTCACATGGATGGTTGGTGGTGGTTGGTGGTGGTGCATGCATGGTCTCAAGTGGCAGAGGTTTGTCCTCTGTCATACTCCACGGGTTGGCGAGAACTCACCCTCGAGTTTAGTTCTTCCTCATCATCAAAATATGGTGAAAGATCAGCGACATTAAAAGTTGCAGAGACACCATATGTTCCTGGTAGTTCGACTTTGTAAGCATTGTCATTGATTTTCTGCACGACTTTGAACAGTCCATCAGCTCTAGGGGACAACTTTGCATTTGATTGATTTGGAAATCGTTCCTTTCGTAGATGTATCTATACCAAATCTCCAACTTTAAAATTTTATCGCTTTCGATGCTTATCACACTGAACTTTATACCTTGAATTTTGTTTGTCGATCCGATCTCGGACTTGCTCATGTAACTTTTTGATTTCTTTTGCTCGACTATCTGCATCTGAACTATATTGTTGCTTCTTAGACGAGGGTGTCAAATCTAGCGGACTATGTGGATGAGTGCCATAGACTACTTCAAATGGACATTTTCTAGTGGCTTGATTAGTTGAATTGTTGTAAGCGAATTCAACTTAGGCCAGAATGATATCCCACTGTTTTAAATTTTTACCGACAAAACTTCAAAGTAGATTTCCCAAAAGTCAGTTGACTGCTTCTGTTTGTCCATCTGTTTGTGGATGACTGGCACTACTGAACTGGAGCTTGGTACCCATCTTCTTCCATAAGGTTCTCCAAAAGTGGCTTAAGAATTTCACGTCTCGATCGGAAGTGATGGTTTTAGGAATTCCATGAAGACGCACAATTTCTTTGAAATACAAGTCAGCAACTTGAACAGCATCATTGGTCTTCTGACATGGAATAAAGTGGGCCATCTTTGAAAATCTGTTCACAACTACCATTATGGAATCCTTTTGTCGCTGAGTTCGAGGTAGTCCAAGGACAAAGTCCATGTTAACATCTTCCCAAGGTGCTTTTGGAATGGGAAGTGGGATATATAACCCCGTATTTTGACTTTTGGCCTTTGCCAAGTGGCAGATTCTACATCATTGAATATGTCTGTTGACATCTCTTTCAAGCATTGGCCAATAGAAACTTTCTTTTACTAAAGCCACAGTTTTATCTCTTCCAAAATGTCCCGCTAATCCTCCATCGTGGGCTTCCCAGATAATGGATTCCCGTAGTGAGCACTGAGGAATGCACAAAGCCTTCCTTTTGAACAAAAATCCTTCATGCCTGTAGTAGTCTTGGAAGGATTGTAATTCTGTTAGGTTCCAAAACTTTTGGAAATTAGGATCATCCTGATATAGCTCCTTTATAGTCTCAAAGCCAACCACCTTTATTTGAAGAGTAGATAGTAGTGTGTGACGTCTACTGAGAGTATCTGCAACAGCATTTTGAACTCTTGCCTTATGTTTAAGTAAGAATGGATAAGGCTGTAGGAATTCACTCCAAGCAGCATGTCTGCGATTGATCTTCTGTTGAGAATTCAAATGCTTGAGGGCTTCATGATCAGAATAGAGAATAAATTCTTTGTACAGCAGATAATGACTCCAATGTTGCAGGGCACGGACAATGGCATAGAACTCCTTGTCATAAGTGGAGTATTTGAGTTTACCATTGTTGAGCTTTTCACTGAAAAAGGTTATAAGATGGCCTTCTTGGCTTAAGACAGCACCGATTCCAGTGTTGGAAGCGTCACAACTGACTTCGAACACTTGATCAAAGTTCGGAAGGGCTAACACAGGTGCTTCAGTCAAACATTTCTTCAACTCCTTAAAACTTTTCTACGCTTGCTCTGTCCATTGGAACTTGTCTCCTTTTATGCAATCTGTTAGTGGGGCGACAAGCGGGCTAAAACCTTTTATAAACCTTCTATAAAATGAAGCTAATCCATGGAAACTTCTCACATCATGGATTGACTTCGGGATTGGCCAACTGTTGATGGCTTCGATCTTGCTTGGGTCAACTCGAATGCCTTCAGCAGTGATGATGTAACCCAGAAAAGTCACTTCATTGGTTAAGAAAGAACATTTCTGTAGATTGGCATAGAGTTTTTGTTCACGTAGTGTTTGTAGCACTTGTTGAAGGTGCTCTAAATGCTCCTTTTTGCCTTTGCTATAGATCAAAATGTCGTCAAAGTAGACAACTACAAATTTTCCAATGAACGGTCGAAGTACTTGATTCATCAGGCGTATGAATGTACTTGGGGCATTGGATAAACCAAAGGGCATCGCAGTCCATTCATATAGACCATCTCTAGTTTTGAAAGCAGTCTTCCATTCATCTCCTGGCTTGATCCTGATCTGATGGTATCCACTACGAAGGTCAATTTTGGAAAAGATATCGGCACCATGCAGCTGACCTAGCAGATCATCAAGTCTTGGTATCGGAAATCGATACTTGATGGTAATCTTGTTAACAGCTCGACTATCGACACACATTCTCCAACTTCCATCCTTCTTGGGTACTAAAATTGCAGGAACAGCACAAGTGCTAACGCTTTCTCGTATCAACCCTTTCTTCAGAAGTTCTTCGACTTGACGTTGGATTTCAGCATGCTCCTGAGGACTCATTCTGTAAGTTGGTCTGTTGGGAATGACTGCTCCAGGAATAAAGTCAATGGCATGTTGGATGTCTCGCATTGGTGGTAGTCCATGCGGATTTTCTTTAGGCACAACATCAGGGAATTCAACTAGCATGTGTTCAATTTCTACTGGAAGAATGGTATCTTCATTTGATTCAAATAGTAGAACAAATCTCATGTTCTAGGCTTCCTCTGCTGTTATCTTGAATTGTTCTTTTGTTACCAAGGTCACCAATGGTCTTGATTCCTTCTTGCTTTCATTAACTTCACTTGGTGGTAGAGGAGCTAACTTGACTTTGACTCCATCCTTGATGAAGGAGTAAGTGTTGGTATAACCGCCATACAAGGCACGACGATCATATTGCCAAGGTGTTCCAAGGAAGATGACATGCATCCATAGGAATAACATCACACCATGCTTGATCTCGGTACTTTTGACCGATGGAAAAGGTTACAAGGCAACGTTGAGAAACCCTTACTTCACTTCCTTTGTTGAGCCACTGTAAATTGTATGGATAGGGATGGTTTTGTGTTGACATTTTCAATTTCTCCACCATATAGTTGGACACTACATTTTCACAGCTTCCACTATCAATGATAACATCACAAACCTTTCCTTGTGAAGTGCAACGAGTATGGAAGATATTATACCTTAGCCATGGTTCTTCTTTTGTTGGTGTTGTATGTAGGCTTCGTCTGATTACTAATGACTCTCCATGGTCTGCAGGAACATATTCTTCATCATATACAGGCTTGATCTCCTCTTCAGGTTCTTCTGGGGTTTCTTCTTCTTCATGCACTTCATAAGCGTCTCTTTTGATGATGGTTATGGTTCTCTGAGTTGGACAGTTTGAGGCTATATGCCCAAAACCTTGACACTTGAAGCATTTGGGAGCTTTCGAAAGGTTTTCTTTGGTGATTTTAAAAGGAGGTTTACTTGAAGTACTTGATTGATCTGTGGGTGTTTGGCGGGTAGAGGAAGGATTTTTCGTGGAGGAAAAAGTTCTGTAAGAAAACCTTTTGGGTACTTGTTTCTCTACTCGGATGGCTAGACGAATAACATCGTCTAAGGACCAATATTGTTGGAGTTGAATTGGATGGGCAATGTCAGTGTTTAGTCCTCCCAGATAACGAGCTATTGTTTGCTCCTCCTTCTCGTGGATGTCGCACTTCATCATCAACTTCTCAAATTCTCTGGTGTATTCTTCTACAGAAAAGTTCTTCTGTCAAAGATTCTGCAGTTGAATGAAATTATCTTGATAGTAATGAGAAGGAAAGAACTTTCGAGTTAGTTCTCAATGCAATTTCTCCCATGTCTTGATCTTGCTTTTTCCTTCTTGTTCACGCTTCTTTTTAAGATTCTCCCACCAAATGGAAGCGTGCTTCTTTAACTTTACAGCAATGATCTTCACTTTCTTTTCTTCTGGTATCTCCTTGTACTCAAATACTCGCTCAACAGTTTGAAGCCAATCAACAAACTCATCGGGTTGAAGTTTCCCTTCAAAATCTGGAATCTCTACTTTGATGTCATCATGTCAAAAAGGTTGTCTTTGTGGACGATGGCTTCTAAACGATGATGCATCACTACTAGATTCATCATTGTTTGATTGCATGTGATGTGCTTCTAACAGAGCTTGCTGTGCGTCTACTGTCTCCTGTAGTTGTTGGATTTGTCTCCTCATTTCTTCCATTTGAATTTCTCGGAGAGTTGTTTCATTTTGTCTTCTTGGGGGCATTTTGGATGTAGGGAAAAAATTTGTGAAGTACCAGGTTACTAGATTGGAGATTATAGTTTTGTAATTAGAACACCAAGGAAGTTCCCAGGAAAGAGAGGTGGCGCTAAGCGTCCTTAAAAACCAAGTCTTTCCTTAGCCAGACCTTTCCTGAAATGTGCCTTTTACAATCCCACAATTTCTTTTCCAATAACAAAATTCTTTTCTGATGTGGAAGATCAGACAAAACTGCAACCATAGAGCATACTTGGAATTTTCTAAAAAAAATTTGTTACTTTACAAAAGTTGTGGTGATTGTGAATATGAGGTGAAAATAGGAAAATAGAAAATTTTATGGCCTAAATTACAGATTTTGGGAAATTGGGTTAATCTGTAATTTCCAAAAATTTTGGGACAAAAGTGCAATTTCTAAAAGTTTAGGGTAAAATTGAAATTTTCAAAAATTCAAAGGCTAAATTGTAATTGTGAAAAAGTCAAGGGACTAAATTGTGATTTTCTGGAACTTCTGGTGACTGAGCTGCTGACGTGGCGCCTGGTGACACGTGGCAGAAATTGAGTGGATGTTGTGTCGCTGACTGGACACACTAGGTTGACGTGGCAGATGACGTGGTCGTCTTCTACCTCTAATTTTCCGGTGAAAATTTCGGCGGCGGCTCACGGTGGTCCGGCAGCGGCTCACGGTGGTTCTGAAACTCCGGTGACTTTACCGGCGATTTTCCGGCGAAGATCGTGGAGGCTTCGTTGGCCGTGAAACTTGCTACCCAAAGGTTTTTTAACCTTCCGGACGCAATGACGGCGTTAGTTTTGTGAAAAAATGGCCGTAAAGTGGAGTTTGGGAGGGGGCAACCTTGGTGCACTCACAACACCACCAAAAACTCAAGCTTTTCGTTGATTTTTTCACTCAAAACTCAACTCCGGGATAGAAACCTTGCTCTGAATACCAAAATGGCTCAGAAACAAGAGAGAAAACTCTCACAAACTCAAACTCTCAATTTATTCTTTAACTCAAGGATGCTAATACATGAAGCGTTTGGCCCTATTTATAGTAATTTTAGGAACCAAAGATGATAAGAATGCAAGCCGGAATGATAAGGATGCAATGAAGTAAAACAACAAAATTCAAACAACGTGAAAAAATAGTAAAAGAAATGGACTCTTCACATGGATGGTTGGTGGTGGTGCATGCATGGTCTCAAGTGGCAGAGGTTTGTCCTCTGTCATATACAATCAATGTATTAAGTTAAATCTTTTTTTATAATATAAAAAAAATATTTAAATAAAACTAAAATTTTTTAATATTACATCCAAATATAGATTAACACGGTTGTATCAAACTTATATATGTGAATTTGGTTGCATGTGTAGTAATAGTCAAAGCTTGACACGTAGTAAATTGGATAACCAAAATTTGATGTAAGTTTTGGAGAAAATTTTTTTTACCATTATATTACAATTATTATCTGTTGAGTTAACTATTCAATTTTATATGTGGATATATTATTAGAGAGACTTAAATATAGAAAGCAACGAAGGAAGAGTTGAAAAATGTACTATCTCATATATTATTCGAAATTTTAAGTAATGATGACAAAGTAAGAGCGGATGGGTCTTTTTCCAATATATTATGAAGACCTGGATTGCGAAAAAGTAGGAAATATGGAATTCAACACAAATAAAAGCCAAGCAATTCAATGGAATCAGATGTCACGAAACTCGATCTGGGTAGGAAAAGTCAATGGATTCGTATGAATATTGAGAGGATCGGGAATTTGTCGTATCCTCTTATTTTGGACATCAAAAACCAAAATAAAACGTGGTATTCATTGACCACTGACTAAGATCCGAAACCGTGGGATTACGATTATCCAACAAGTACCATGTAACTCACCCCTTTCTCTGCAGCACCAACTCACAATTAAACTCACTGCTTGTTTTGATTTGCAGCAGTTTGAAGTATTGTAACATGGCGGGGAAGAGCAAGATCCTAGTCATTGGAGGCACAGGCTACATTGGAAAATTCGTGGTTGAGGCAAGCGCAAAAGCAGGACACCCCACGTTTGCCTTGGTCAGGGAGAGCACTGTCTCTCACCCCGAGAAGTCCAAGCTCATTGAGAGCTTCAAGAGCTCCGGAGTCACTCTTCTCTATGTTTGTGTCCTTCAATCACACTTTCATTCTTCTTTTTATATATTTGCCAAACTAACCTTTCTGACATCTTTATCCCTCTTTATGATTCTGTAGGGTGATCTGAATGATCGTGCAAGCCTTGTTAAGGCATTCAAGCAAGTTGATGTTGTGATCTCCACTGTTGGTGGACAACAAATAGATGATCAAGTGAACATCATAGCAGCAATAAAAGAAGCTGGAAACATCAAGGTGCATAAGCCTTCTTTCACAGTTATAACTCGTCGAAAATAGTTTTGATACTTTGTCGAATTTGCAATAACATAAGGTGTCTTTTCTTGTGTTATCAGAGGTTCCTACCTTCAGAATTTGGGCTAGATGTGGACCGTCACCATGCAGTTCAGCCAGTGGTGAGCTTTTTCGAGGGAAAAGTGAAAATCAGGAGGGCAATTGAGGCAGAAGGAATTCCTTACACTTATGTCATTTGTAATGCCTTTGCTGGATACTTCTTACCAACACTGGCACAGCAGAATGTCACGGCTCCCCCCAGGGATAAGGTAGTCATTCTAGGAGATGGAAACGTCAAAGGTAACAACATAGCAAATCTTTTACAAACACCTCTATTTAATTAATTCAAGAAGTTGTTGTACTGTGCTTGAAATACTTGTTTCAGGAGTTTATGTGAGGGAGGAAGATATAGGGACTTGCACCATCAAAGCAGTGGACGACCCAAGAACCTTGAACAAAATTCTGTACCTGAGGCCCCCTGCCAATACTTTGACCTTCAATGAGCTCGTTTCCTTGTGGGAGAAGAAGATTAACAAAACCCTTGAGAAAATTCATGTCCCAGAGGATCAACTCCTTAAAAGCATCCAGGGTGAGTATATAAAAACAATCATCTAATAAGACTTTGCTATTATCAAAATTTCAACTTATAATTAAGAATCTTTGGCCTCCAAAGACACGTTAATGGTTTATAGATGGATGATTTTGTTGGAATTTAAGTATCTACTATCTAGTCGGATATCAATTTGATGAAATTAAGTGTATTTGATTCATGGTGTGAATAATGTTTGTTATTCTCTGCAGACACTCCTTTCCCTGGAAACTTCATGTTGGCGTTAGGCCACTCAATGCTGGTAAAGGGAGATTGTACAAACTTTAAGATTGAACCTTCTTTCGGGGTGGAGGCTTCTGAACTGTATCCTGAGGTGAAATATACCAAAGTGGATGAGTATTTGAATCAGTTTGTCTGAAAATCTAAGGAATGAGCTGTGCCCAATCTTTAAACTGCTCTACGCAAATCAATAACAATAGAGCCTCTATTATATTATATACAATTGGCTCAGTTTTTGTAGGTTGTCTTTCTATTAGTCACTTGTTGGGCTTATGTTGTCCTCTAGAGAATCCTTTCATATTATTATACTGTCTACTGCTTTTACCTTTGCTATGTGTTGTTCAAAAGTACTTCTATTATTGAAGTTGCATCACTTTGTTTCTATGGCCATTATTAGTATTATCGTGAATGAAGCCAATTCATTTTGACAGCCGAAAGCCACTAGTTTAGTGCTTCTCTTACAACATGTATTATCAGTTTGGTGAGCACTTTTCTATCTTATTGTGAATGAAGTCGATTCACCGCTTGATCTAAGTTTTCTGTTAAAAACTTAAATAAACAAAGCAGTAGCAGACCCTAATGCTGGTGAAGTTTACCATGGGCACATGACCATTTGCAATTGCACCTGCCCACGTAAAAAATAAAAAAATCTCGAAAGAAAAAGTAAAGGAAAAGTAAAAGCGATAGCTTCTTTTCCCCTTTTTGTCATAAATCATATTTTCATTGTTCAGTATACAGGCCAATCACAACTTTATAACAAGGAGAAATTATGAACTTACAGCCCGCCAGTTATCAACTCACTATAACGGCTAGAAATTTAAGACATTTAGCATGTAAATACATCAATAACAAAAGGAACCTAAAAGAAATGATCTTCCAACAACCCAATCTCTTTGAAAAACTCCTTTCAGAGCCATCTTCGCCTTGTGATGGGCAACCTTCTTAGATTTTCTACGAGACCACAACAAGCTTCCTTTGAAGAATCCAATCCAAAGATAAATTTTTTACACAAATAGATTGTTCTGCAATAACTCGGTGAGTTTTTCTCATGATTAGTCTTCCTCTTTTTTTTTGGATTAAAATAAATATAGTATCAAATTTGTTATTCCACATAAAATTTGTAATTAAACTAAAGAATATGATAATCATTTAGGAACAAGAAAGAAAAATAAACGTCTTACAAATCACCTTTAACATAGGTTATTGATTTATCACCCGTTATGCTGCTTACTCCGAAGCCACCAAGAGTGCAAAGAATCTATATATGAGCTTTATTGTATAGCTCACATTTCAAGCACCACTACTGCTATCAGGTGAAACTCATTGGAATGAAATCAAAACAAACCTAATATATTGAGAATTTGATACAAAAATCAAACGAAAAATACAACGAAAAAAAAGAAATAAACTAAAGAAAAAAAATCTGACAGAAAACATCTACAACCTAATAGAAAATAACAATAGTATCACATAAAAAACAAATTAAAGAAAAAAAATAGTTTTTTTTCGTGATATTTGTTATAAGATTTGGAAGAGGCATTTCCTAGTTTTTTTTTTTTTTTTTTGTACTCAATAAAAGTTTTGGTGGACAACAAAAGACTCCTCATAATGATAATGATAATTAAACCTGTATCCTTATAGGATATGAGCCTACTCCTTATCACTTGTGTCAATCCTTGATGGCTAAGTGTTTCCTAGTTATTCCTGGTACTTATTGCTCTGGGTTAGATGTTTGGGCCTAACCCATTTATTGTAGCCCAAATGGAGTTCTGAAATATCGTTATCTAGCCTAAAATCAAATCTCTTAGGAAAAGAAAATAATTAAATTTTTTTTACCAAAAAAAAAAAAAAACCAAATCTTTACAATTCAGAAAGAAAAACTAAAAACAAATCAAAAGTTACAGTCAATCAATAAACCAATATTTTTTATTAATTCAATAACTCAGAGGAACAGGGTTGATTCCCTTAATTATTCTTCTTTATCTGTTTGCGCAACTATCACCAAATGCACTGGTTAGTTGTTCCTGCAATGCATATAACTTTTAAGCTTTCTCACCTAGTTCCTAAAGCCTTAAGGTCCTTTTTGTATTTTTCGCATTCCCTTCTTTTTATGTTTGCTAACTGCAATGTCTTCACTCCTCTATTTGGTAGTGCTTAGAGTGCATGGTGTAATTCTATGCTATATATAAAATTGCTTGGTTTCTTGATAAGGTAATATAAGTAATCTTGTTTCCGCTGATCTTATGTGGGTATTATTCATCAAGTTTAAATTTTTACAATAACTTAAAGATTGGTTGTTGCTTATGCTAGAAGCAGTGCAAATTTGCTGACTAAACTCACATTTCAGGAAAACAGGATTTGTCCATGTAGCTGCGTAGTAAATGTAGCACATTTTTTCAGTTCTTTGTTTTTTTCAACCTTTGATCATAGGAAAGTCGTCTAGTTAGTGTTTGGTAACTTACCCAAGATATAGAATAAACATTGACGATATAAATGCATTTGGAGAAGAGAATGGAGACTAAAATCCTAAAATTGTCTTCGCACCAAGACAATTTTTGAGCTAATTTGTATAATTAAAAAAGGAGGGACACTAGAGACATGTCTTTAGGAAAAATTTTCCAAAAATACTCTTTAAAATATTTTATATTTCATATTTTCTCTTTTATCTTTTCAATTTTTCATCAAATTATAACTTAGTCTTTTTTTAATCTTTTCATCAATTATCATGACCTGTATTATGATACCCTAGATACAAAGTTTATTAGTATGTGAATTATTGTTATTATTATAAAAAAGTAATGATATAAGTACATTGTTATTACTCATTATTATTTTAAATATACTCATCATTTCTTATTCAAGATTTATGTTTTGGAGATATTTTTAGAATTATGGAATTTAGTTAAACATAAGATATTTTGAATATATTTGATTTATTTATTCATATTGGTCTGTCATATTATCAGAGGTTTCCGTGGAAACCCAATCCCTCACATGTTGATCACGTGCCCTAGCTGAGTCGTGACATATATACTATCACCAAATATAGTTCCATCTTCGTCTCCAGTAAAGGCGGAGCCAGAAATTTTGGAGAGATGAAGCCAAATTAGTTAATATAAATAATGTTAAATAAAATTAATAGCAATGTAGAAAGCATAAAATAAGTCACTATATAGTTTTTTTAATCCAAATTATTGCTAACCTAGAGTTTGTTTTATCATATGTTCTCTCTTTTCTCTTAACAAATAAGCAAATAGTTTTCTTCTTAAATATTTCATAAGCATAACCTAAACGAAAATATATGTATCAATATGTATAATTTAATATCATAATATAGCATCATAAATAATTACTAGTAAGTAACCACTCCTGTAAGTGAATAAAAAAAGTTAATAACAAAAAATATTGAAAAATATATTCTAGAAACATTTGTATGTCTCAGACTTCTATACCATATATGCTACTACACCAAGATACTTTTGTTATTTGTTATTTATACTATATGTAAAGATGACTGAATTTTTCAAGTTAGTCATAATACAAAATACAAAAATAATTATATATGATAAAAATGCAAAGTTTGGAGGAACTGGAACACCCCTAGTCCCCTTTTCCTCCATCTTTGGTCTCCAATATCATATTTATCTCTAATGTCTCATTGTTTCTATCTTTTCTGTCTTAGGATAGATATCAAATAGAACCTTAGAGACTTAAAGTGCGTTGGTGAGTTTTATTTTGAAGAGGATAAGAGTTTTACTTTCTCAAGTCCTTTCCTTCCCTCCCGTCACTTATAAAAGTTAGCTCACAAACACATTGAGATTCAGCGCCTTCTTTGAAGTGGGGATATAATTATTTCGTAGTTAACATTGGCAATCATACACTAGCTATTACAGGATTTTGTGTGTGCGTCATCAATTTTAGTGACACTTAATTAAATGTTCCACATCTATAAAACATATAATGCAGGAGGACAATGGCAGCGGAAAATTGGGACCAACTGGTTTTAGTTTAACCTCAAAATGTCATACTCAGTAGAACAAAAGACTTTGCTTCTCAAGGGTGGAGTTGTGCTCATGCAGCATGTAACCTTGGTGCCTTCTGCAGATTGAGTCACGAGTCACAGGGATTGTGCCTGTGCTGGTCTTGCGACGGTGGTCGTTAATAACTGATGCACTCGGGGAGGTTAGTGCAAATCAAACAACTAGAGGGAGATGGATTGAATTTTGACAATCCTAAGTTGAGTGTAATTTACCCTAAAATATATAGATTTCTAATCTGAATTGAATTGGCTTATTAACTTGGCTCTGTTACCAATCAAAACAAAGAATAAGAACTTGACACTAATGTTTTATGGCCGTCTTTCTTGCATTAACTATTACAGAAGATAACTCAATTGGCTGAAAGTGTTAAATCATCAGAATTTTTCAATCTTATAGGGGTTGTGATTCATGTTAATTTTGATATTATGAAATATATACTAACTAAAATATGAAAGCTATGACATAAGTTAGCTTAACAAATTTTGAGCTACCGATAAAAAGTATTTTTGTAGGGAAATAATTGATGCTTCTTCTGTTTTTTTTTTTTGGTCGTGATAATTGATGCTGTTTATGCTGGTATCAAATCAAAGTTGGGCTAGAAAGAAGAAAAGAAAAAAGTAGAACACGAGCGTGTAGACCATTTCATAAAATTATTACTTACAGTATAAGGAGCAACCAAGGAAGGCAGGAAAAATAAACACTCTCATATATTATTCGAAATTTTAAATAATGTTAGGTTATTAAATAATTTGGATTTAAATCAGTTCCCACTTCGTCAAATACTGCCTGATGATGATAAAATAAGAGCAGATTGGTTTTTTCCAATATATTATAAAGACTCAGACCGCAAAATGTGAAAAAAAAAAAAAAATCTGGAATCGATTAATCTATTAATATATAAAAGTTGTTAAGCAAAGCGTTAATCTTAAAAAAGAGGTTGTTAAACAAAACAATGAAAGCACGCCACTTTGCAAAATAATTGAAAGAGTAGCTGTTAACAATTAAAAAATAATTGAAAGATTAAGATTAAGATTAAAATGTGTGGCTATAATGCCATGCCATGCCATGCCGAGGTGCGTGTGGTTCCATTTTTTTTTTTTTAATATCAATTTTATAACATCAATGTTAGGATATTTAGATATTATACCACATTGTCGTTAAACTAAAATATTTTCCTTTTTTATTGTTTAGATATAAACCCAATGTAAGAGTAATAGATTGTACTGGCAGTATCTCAATGGTTATGTGGGATTGTGAGTCTGTACAAGTTGTTGGTAGAACAAGGAGCTTAAGGAGGAGGGGGTTAGTGCGCAAAGTGTTTCGAAAAAATAAAAGTATGGTTCTTTTTTAAAAAAAATTGGTCCTTCTACTATTATCTATATTCTATAATAATAAAAGCTTTAATTCCGATATAAAATTAGGCCGAAGATACTGAATCCTATCCATCACAATTTGATTCAATTGTTGACATCAGAGTTTGTTTAAAGGTTAATTTCAGGCAATCAGTGTTAGGCAACATGATGAGTCATATAATATTATTAAGGTTTTCTTGGATGATGAGCTCACTGAAAAATATAGAAGCTCTCATGATGATTATGATATTTTGATATGTCTTTTGAATCGAGATTCTGTATAAGCCTTGATTTTGCATTGTATTGTAAAAATATTGTCCTAATTTTATATGTTATTTTGTGACTTCATATAGGATCATGGGCTTAAGTTACAAATAATGAAGGCGGTGGTTGTAAGCTCAAAAAAAGTTTATTTTAACATATTGTTTGATTACTATTATTATATTTTAGCATGTCATCTGCGTAGATCTTTATTTATTTATTTTTGGTTTAATTACTTTGTAGGTCGTTATAATTTTTCTGAATTTTCAGTCAAATTCTTATTGTTTAAAAGTTTTTAATTAGGTCCTTGTATTATATAAAATTTTTAAATTAAATCCCTGTGAATAATAACCGTTACAAAAAATAGAATATTTTTAATATATACTAGGAATATTCTATATTTGGTAATGGTTATTATTGGCTAGACTTAATTGAAATTTTTTTATAGAATATAGCGATCTAATTAAAAATTTTAAATTATAAGAACCTAATTAAAAATTAAATGAAATTATACAAAGTAATTAAACCATTATTTTTTCATGAAGGAGATTGGTACCTAGTTCTAACTCGTGACGTACGGCAATAAGTTTACAGTGGCACTTTCTGATCGTTTTAGAGAAATCTTGTGATTAAATCAATCAATTCTCAAGTCGGTTTGTGGAATGTTCCTTCACAATGGTAGACATTAACCACAAAATGCAACTTCTATAGATTGGTCTGAAATTGCTGATGCGATTAAAAAAGGTAGTTATACTTATTTCCCCCCGAATTAATGAATTTCTGTTCCCGATTAAAAAATAAAAAATTATTAATGAATGAAAGGTAAATAATACAAGAGGAAAAAGCTTTATATAAGGAATGAGTAAAACTAACTAATGATCAATTAAACTAACTAATCTAGTATAACATATCAATATTCTAATCTAGTATAACATATCAATATTCGTGATACTTTATATAAAAATTGTAGTTTTGATTGACTATTGATACGATCCCAAAACGTAAGCTTATCCTACAAATACCTTGTTAACTCACCCTTTCTCTGCAGCACGAACCCACAATTAAACCCTGTGCTTGTTTTGATTTGTAGTAGGTTGACCTATTGTGTAACATAGCAGGGAAGAGCAAGATCCTAGTCATTGGAGGCACAGATTACATTGGAAAATTTGTAGTCGAGGCAAGTGCAAAAGCAGGACACCCCACGTTTGCTTTGGTCAGGGAGAGCACCGTCTATCATCCTGACAAGTCCAAGCTTATTGAGAGCTTCAAGAGCTCCGGAGTCACTCTTCTCTATGTTTGTCCTTCAATCACAATTTCATTTTTTTTATACTTGTAAAGGATTTTGCTAACCATTAGGGCAGTGGTTATACTATAAAAGACAATTTTCAAAACTTTGGCGCGGAACCCCTACTTTGCTAACAGTTTTGAGATATCTTTTTTCATTCCATTTCTCTCTCTCTGGTTATGTAGGGTGATCTGAGTGATCATGCAAGCCTTGTAAAGGGAATCAAGCAGGTTGATGTTGTGATCTCTACTGTCGGTGTACAACTAATAGATGATCAAGTGAACATCATAGCAGCAATAAAAGAAGCTGGCAACGTCAAGGTACATAAAGCCTTATTCTGCAATAAAACATCTTGTTGAATAGGTTTGATGCTTTATTGAATTGGCTATAATATAAGGTGTGTTTTATTGCGTAATCAGAGGTTCCTGCCATCAGAATTTGGGCCAGATGTGGACCGTCACCATGGAGTTGAGCCAGTGCTGAGCTTTTTCAACAAAAAAGTGAAAATCCGGAGGGCAATTGAGGCTGAAGCAATTCCTTACACTTATGTCAGTTCTAATGGCTTTGCTATACTTCTTACCAAAACTTGTACAGAATAATGTCACGGCTCCTCCCAGGGAGAAGGTAGTCATTCTAGGAGATGGAAATGCAAAAGGTAACATCATAGCAAATCTTTTACAAACACTTCTATTTATTACAAGTGTTCTATATATATATATATATATATATAAAACATGCGGCTCGATTGCCTTAAGTTTTTGTATGCTTGAAATAATTGTTTTAGGAGTTTTTGTGAAGGAGGAAGACATAGGGACTTATACTATCAAGGCAGTGAACGACCCAAGAACCTTGAACAAAATTCTCTACCTGAGGCCCCCTGCTAACGTTCGGAACTTCAACGAGCTCGTTTCCTTGTGGGAGAAGAAGATTAACAAAACCCTTGAGAAAATTTATGTCCCAGAAGATCAACTCCTTAAGAGCATCCAGGGTGAGTATATAACAACAATCATCTCGCTAATAAGACTGACTCTAGATACACGTTAATGGCTTATAGATGGATGATTTTTGTTGGAATTGAGACACAAGTATCTGCTATCTGGTGATATCAATTTGATGAAATCAAGTATATTTGATTTATGGTGTGAATAATGTTTGCTATTTATTCTCTGCAGAGTCTCCTTTCCCTACAAACATGATATTGGCGATAGAGCACTTAACGATGGTAAAGGGAGATTGTACGAACTTTAATATTGAACCTTCTTTTGGGGTGGAGGCCTCTGAACTGTATCCTGAGGTGAAATACACCACAGTCGACGAGTATTTGAATCAATTTGTCTGAAAATCCAAGGAATGTGCTATGGCCAATCTTTAAACTGCTTTACGCAAGTCTTTTTACGTTGTCTTGCCGTTGGTCACTTCTTGTGCTTATATATGTTGTCCGCTAGAGAATCCTTTCATATTATGCTATGTATTGTTCAAAAGTACTTCTAATATTGAAGTTGTGTCACTTTGTTTCTATGGCCATTGTTCACATTTGGGATTGTGATTGCCGAGAGCCACTAGTAATGCTTCTTTTACAATATTTATTATCAGTTTGGCGAGAAATTTTTATATTATGATGAATGAACTCAATTCACCACTTGATCTCAGTTTTGTTATAGAAAAATAAATAAATAAAGTAGTTGCAGACCCTAATGCCGGTTAAGTTTACTACAGGCGGATGACCATTTGCAATTGCACCTGCCCACATAAAAAAATGAAAAAATGAAAAAAGAAAGAAAAAAGCAAAAAGAAACAAAACAAAACAGTGCGATGACTTCCTAGGTGATGTAATAGTTCGGAAAACATGCTACAGCCTAATAGAGAGGCGAATGATTATGTTATTCCAAATATGTTTGGAACTTTGACCATTAAACATTTGAACGAAGGGCTAAGATTAAAAACTAGTTATTAAAAAGAAAATATTTAGTAATAAGTTATGGTTTTTGTTTCGGTATCCATGAGTATCGATACCTTTTGTATATATAATGATTGTAATTTGATATATTTCAAAAAACTTGAGTTAGTGGGACAAATGACTCATTTTTATTCATAAACAACTAAGAGGTAGTGATACCCTTGAATTTGATAGGGCGATGTGAGCCACAACCTTGGAGCACTCCACTTCCCACTCCGACTCTGTCGCCTCCGTATCCGCTACATCCCCCATCCACAAACCCAAACTTGCGTATGAGGACCACACGCCTCCTTTCCCCCCTTTCTCCTTCTTCGCCAACAACGACGATGATGCCCTTACGTCCAACGACGAAACCGAGACCATCTCCACTTGCGACTAGTACGATGAATCCTCCATGCGTAACCTCGTAGCCGCCTTTATCACCATGAAGATTGAGAATTCGAACGGGGCCAAGGACATCAGAGTCGCTAGGAGTGTCGCCATCAATGTGTTTGGATGGACATGTTTTACATTTTGTTCTGTTTCTGAATTTTTATTTTTACTGTTTCATGACTGTGATGTTTCTGAAATTGCCTCTCTAATCTAGGTTAAAAAAGTAAGGTTCTTCGGGTTATGGTCGATTTTGGTTACAAAGAGGCTTTTGTGCTAAAATTGTTTTGATTTGTGTTGATTCTTGGCTAGGGGAGATGATTAGTTTGATTTGTGTTGATGCTTGGATTGGTTAATTCTTGTGTTGATTCTATCAATAGTCAGTCTCCTTCTTTTATTTTTTGCTTGGGCTCTTTATTATTATTATTTTTTTTGTGTTCATAGGGAATTGTTGTTCTAGATCGGAAAAATATCATGGTTGCTTACATTTGTTGTGGTTAATTTTTTGCTATGGTCTATGAAGGTTTTGGTGAGACTTGACTACGGTTACATGGAGATTTCTGGCGCTTGACCCAAAAAAACCAAAAATGGAGGTTTCTAGTGCGGAGGAAGTTGCCAATAGGGGTGTACAAGGGACGGGTTGAGCTGGGTAAAACAAAACCTAAATCCGGTCTAATTTTTAAATCGAGTCAATTTTTAAAACCCGAACCCGACGCGATAATGACTCGATTATGTCCCGAGTCGTACCGAGTCAACCCGACATTCGAATATTATATAAAAATTTGGATATTGTATGTAGTAAAATTGTAAAGTTTTACAAGTAAGAAACAAAATTTTAGAGATATTTTATTATATCAGTTTCAAAATAAACCATACCAATGTAAAAATAATATCAAGTTATGTAAAATATATTAATTGAAATTTAAAATATTATAATTTTTCATAAATTATTATAAAAATATATATCTCTTAAAGAATTATTTGACTTCGAGCCCGATCGGGTTATCCCAACGTATAACTTGAACCCGGCTCAAAAAGTGTGCCGAGTTAAATTTCAAAACCCGAACCAGTCCCAATAAGCTCAAGCCGGGCCAGGTTTGTGGGACGGGACGGGTTATGGACACCCCTAGTTGCCAGTGAGTGAGGTGTGGTAGGCAGGGGGCTGAAAGGGAAAGAAAAAAAATATAATGAGAATAAAATAGATATTTTATCAAAATTTTTTAATCAAATAATATCAATTACTATGTGATTCCAAACATACTTGAAACCACATAAGCATTAGCCATCTTTACAAAAAAGATAAATTAGAATCATGTTTTATGTATAACAATATTGTACATCAATCTTATACCAACAGTCACATGTTTTTATCTATTTAGTGTTTCAATATCCATCTTTACAAAAAAGATAAAGAACTTTAAAATGTTAGTGTAAATTGTTATATACCTAACGTTACTCAAGAAAATAACAATAGCATCACGTCCCAACGAAAAAAAAATGGCACAATAGTAAGATTTTTTTTTTCTTCGTGATACTTGTAGAAAGATTTCGCGCAGGCGTTTTCTGTTTCATTTTTTCGGCCAGAGGCGTTTTCTTTTTTTAATTTGTTGGGGTACATGGGGTTTTGTAGTTATTCACTCCATGTACTTATTGCTGGGTAAGCAGGTATCTGCTTTCTGGGTCAGATGTTTGGGCCTAACCGATTTATTCTAGCCCAAATGGAGTTCTGATATGTCGTATGTCATGGTTTAGCCCATTTTTCTTTACTTCGACCAAAAATTCGTTACAATTCAGCAAAAAGAAAAAGGAAAAACAAAGACGAAGGAAAAAGTTGTAGTCAAGCAACAAACCAATATTTTTTTTATTAATTCAATATCTCATTAAGAGGAACAGGGTCCCTGATTATTCATCTTTATTTGTTTTTACAACTACTCCCGTTGGCTTTGCTGTCTAGTGCTTAACACAAGCTTAAGAAAAATTCATTTATACTATGGCAAGAAATCCTCTTCCTCCACGGAGAATATCCACCATCCACTTTACCTCTTTATATTTTTAAAATTAAAGGCTAAGATGCTTTATAAAAGAAGCAATTTCTTATACCACGAAATATGAAAGAATATCTCAACATTTAATATTGAATATCAGTGCAAGTACACTCTAGACTTTATCTTAAGTAAATTCTCTTCCCCTTCCCCTTTACTTCTTGCCTTTGTGTAACCTTACATGTGAGGATGCAAGTGGGTATTTAGAAGAAAATATGATACAAATGATTCACTACAAACCTTCAAAGTAAGGATAGTAGTGAAAGGGTTTAGACGAAAGGAAGGTTGTCACGACCCAACTTAGGAACATGACCGATACGTGAGGAATCTCATCTCTACGTAAACCTTCTGGGTAACGTGACTATCTAAATACATAATTTGTCAAAATATCATACTTAAAACATAATTTTCTTCCAAATCAAAATCCATTTCTCTATTTAAAACATAGTACTTAAGTTCATAAAGATTAAAGTATTTATCATATATATATATATATATATATATATATATATATATATATATATATATATAATATTCTGAAAACATCTTAATCTCTGAAAATCTGTTTAACACAAGAAAACCTAAATCATAAGTTCATACTTTGCTCGTTACATAAACTCTAATCATAGCCTATGATTTCAAAGTCATACTTGAAATCTGTAAATATACATGGATGTTCTCAATTCTGAATTTAAATACATAATCTCAAAATACATACATGACTCAGATCCTGCCTGCACATCTACTAGAGCATTAACATTAACCTGAACTAAGTCTTACTTCAAAATAAGGCTAACTATTACTGGGAGCAACTACATCTATAAAGTTGGAAAAGAAAAGACACATGTACATGCAACTATGATAAGATGAGAGATGGGTGAGTTTGCACTCAATGAGTGGATTCTCACTCATTACTCACATGGGACAACCAAGGATATACATGATACAATATACATTCAACAAATATAAACTATTTGATATTTACATACATAACTAGTTAGGAAAACATTTTTTATTCCATAGATTTATAAAAAAGAATTTCTCAATCATAATCAATCATGAAATCTTTAACCTGAGGGTGCGGTAGAGCACCGACAAACAATATTTGTTGAACATGATAAATACATACATAATAACTAAAGCTGCAAAATCATAAATTTTAAGGTAGAGCTTAGTCCCTGGCGAATAAGATCACTTACTAAAATCAAAATGGTCCCTAGCGGACAAGCTGTGAGTACTTAACTAGGTTCCATTTTCTGTACATATTGGAGTCGATATTGTCCTCTGACAAACAACTTGGTACCAATGTTAACAATCTCATCACAGCTGTTAGCTAACTGTCTATTTCCTTATCTCTACCAACTAAACTAGTTTGACGAAATCTGTAACTAAAGAGTGGGTGCTCAGTTTTTTGAAAATAAAAGCCCCCTAACTGAGATCTTAAAACTTTTAAATTCATAGAACCTTGAGAATTCTGTACTCACATAACTCTAACAATCTGACTTTAGCATAAATATGGATGTAAAAACTGTGCCCAAAGAATCACCTGCTTGTAGGTATTCCGATTTCAAACCCACAGAATATGTATATGGCAATTGCTATGAATTATACTGAATTTTGTACCTCTTAGTACCATCAAGCTTAAGTTCTAAATTCATATATTAACTAACATATTTTTATATACTTGATAACTCTAACATCATAGTTCAAAACACTGGGTTCATAATCACAAAACTTGAAAATTATATAACATATTTATTCAAATTGGCATCTTGCTAAATATATATTTCACAAAAAAAATCTTTTCTTAAGCATGAAAGACATTTTCATAGCATACATGTTACAATTATGTTCTGATGGTTTTCTTGAAATACATTTTCATGTTATCATTATAAATCATAGTTTTGCTATATCAACATAATGTGTAAGATCATATTTTCATATCTACCTTCATGTTTAACAATCATAATGCACAAACATTGTCATAATGATGAAACTAAGGCTTTGAGTTCGAATGCACTCATTTGGATAGGTGGAATGTGAAGAACTAATACCAACTAGGCTTCGTGGAGCGAGAATGACACCAATGTCTGTCATAACAATCACAAGATTCATAAATACTCTATGGATACATCTAGATAACCCTAAACCAAATCTAACAACATTAAGGGAGTGGAGGCTAGAAAGGAAGCATAAATCAATAACCAAACTCACTTTGAAACTTGAAGGAAGCCTAGATTGGAAGAGGGTGAGAGTGAGGAAGGAGGAGAGCTCCTTTGGGGGTTTAGGGTTCGAGTTTCTAATGCCCAAACACATGGAAGGGTGTTTATATAGAGGTAAAGGATCACTTAAATGAAATTGCATTATTTTGGACATTTGACAGCATTTAGGGTCCTCGTTGCAATAAGCATATTCTGCATAATTCTACAGAACCTACACTGGAACATGATTTACTATGTCCAGGGCCTTCCTGGCTACATAGTAGGTCCCGAGGAATTCTAGGGCCGTATTGAACTTGTCTAGGGACACATATACTTGAGATATTACAAAGGTTTAGCCTATTTTGTTACCTAGACACTTGTGCCAAGAATGACTTCTATTAGGACTCTTATAGTGCTAGTATCCATTCATAAGCTTCATATGCATCAAATGGATGTTAAAACGATTTTTCTTAATAGATATCTTAATGAAGAAATATATATGAAACAAATGGAAAGCTATATGCTACCCAAAAATGAAAAGAAGGTTTGGAAACTTGTTAAGTCTTTATATGGCTTAAAACAGGTGCCTAAACAATGGCATAAGGAGTTTGATTCTGTAGTGTTATCAAATAACTTCTCACATAACAGTGCAAATAGATGTATATACTCCAAATTTACTAAGGACTATGAAGTAATAATCTATTTGTATGTAGATGATATGCTAATTTTTGGGACAAATTTAGAAGGAATTTGTCAAATAAAGGAGTATCTAACTTATAAATTCAAGATGAAGGATTTAAATGAAGTATATACAATACTAGGCATAAAGGTGCTCAACCACGAAATTGACTTTGTTTTAACCATAAAGGATTTAAATAATTGTATTTTTATTTAAAAATACATTTTTAAAAATTCTAATGTTATTTGTTTGTATTTTGAAAAAAGAGTAAAAGTAGAAAATAATTATTGTCTTAATAAGTCGATAAGGAATTTTTTTTCTAAGCAAGAGCAATACAAGAGAGAGAATTTCGTTTTTCAAATTCGTAAACTACTATTTCTTCTTTTTTGCTCCCATTTTCACTCTTTCTTCCTTTTTTCTAAACTTGTAATTTTACAAAAAGAAATATTTCTGCTTTTATCACATCTAAATAATTTAACAAATTTTAATTTTAAAAAAAGTGCTTGTATATACAATTACATTGAAATATAAAATAATTTTCTACTTGTTTCTTATATACTTCTGCTTTTGAAAAAGTATTTCTCCTAAAATCTTAACAAAATAGATGCATTATTAAGTATTTTTAGATTGAGAAAAAGTGGTATTTTATTCTATATATAACTGAATATATTCTCAAATATAGATAATTACTTTAATTTTGTAATTTTGTTATATTTTTAATACAACAGTGAAGAAGGTACTGGATATAGCTTGAATAATGCACAGAGTTTTTTTTTTTTTTTTTGCCTTTTTGATGTGTCCAATAGTGTATACACAATTTATTTTTTTTCAAGATTGTTTGTTTTCGTGCACGTCAAAAGAAAGAAAAAAGAGAAAAGATTGTTCATTCTTGTTTGCGTTAGGAGAGAAACAATTTTCATGCGTCATTTTTCAAATTGTCCTTGCTGTTTACACTCACTTATTTTAAAAAAAATATTAATTTTAATACATTAACGATATAAAAAAAATTATATTTTATTATTATTTAATTAAATAATAAAAATAAAAATTAATCATAATTATTAATATAATATTATATAATTAAATAAGTGTGTAAATATTTTTTATACTACCATTATATTCAAATTAAATCCTTTGAAAAATGCATTTATTGTACTATATCAGTCAAGAATATAACGTAAAGAGTAAAAGCACGAGCATTTTGTCGTCTTCCTTATTAGCAGTACTAAGAAGGAAATCTTCCCATTCGTTCGATCTTAGAAAATGCCGGTCTAGCTAGCTTTACAAAATTGACTAATGACTATACCACATCTACGTGGACCCATAGTTAAGCATGCCATCGAAATTGACGGAACGGCAAGTAATTGTTTTGTTTAAATGTCATTTTATTCATTCGATCTTTAATTTAATGTCTTTCTAGAAAGAAGAATAACGGTCAATTTCGTGAAGTATCAAGCATGCTAGTCAATTGAGATGTGAGCAAGCAAGCCAATCACGGTTGCAAACAAAACCTAGGACGTGAATATGCAGGGCTGCTTAGTGCATGGGACACTTGCTTTCTTGTGATTTAGTAGAAAATATATAAAACATTAAGATTAAGATATATACTGTTACGGGTTCCCCCGACCTCAACGTCTGAGGAGCAACCCAACACCGGGCGAGAGGTCATGAATGCAGAATGGGCGGAGAATCCCGACCTCACATCCCAAATATTCTTACATCTTCCATAACATTTTGCGGAATGCTGACTTGACGAAAACGGTTATTCTTAACAGCTTATTGCTGGCAAATCTTACTATAATACAACTCTCAAGGTATAATTAAATAGGATAAATATTTTCCCTAAAAGGTATACTGTCATATTCCATTTATCCAAGTATATCTCTTTGGATCCTTGCTAACTTAAGCATCGGAATCCGTGCCGGTACCTCCTTCCTGGCGCTGAAATCTTTTCTTAGACCATCTTCTTAGGTAACCCTACGCAACGGAACGGGTTAAATTGAATTTAATTAAGCAAAATGCTTCTCAGTTTGAACATTAATGTTGTATTTTGTTTATGAATGGTGGACAGTTCTGAAAGTCTCTCCAACCATTCAATTTCTCTCTGGTCTCTTTATTTTTTTCCTTCTTCTGATTGTTTATTACTTATTACAACAAATTGTACGCCTTTTCACGAAATGGCCTTGAGCCAATAGCGTCAATGTTTGATTAAACTTGTACTTAACCTGATTTTTGGAATAGATAATTTTTTTGAATCCAAACCCAATTCGATAATAAAATAATAATTCAATTGATGATTGGATTAATGCGATATTTAGATAATATATAATGTTGGGTGTTATATGCGTGCATAGTAAAATCGTAAGCTTTTAGAAGCAAGAAACAAACAATGGAGAGATATATTATAATTTATACTTCAAAATAGATTATATGAATACATAAATGACATGATGTTACGTAAAATGTAAAAATCACATAATTCAACACTAGTTTTGTTGAAAATTGTAAAACATTAAGAATTATGTGACTTTGGGTTGTCTGAGTAAGCTAACTTGAAGTGTGAACCTGCGCTCAAAAAATGCATGGGCTTAATAATAATTTAAACTAAAACTTGACCCAAACAAATTCTAGATTGGAATGAGTTATCGAGTCGTACTAGCTAGGTTATTAGGCCGTATCAGATCATGTACACCTCTATGATATAAGTTGAGTTAGATTAGCTTTCATTTATAATAAAATTTACGAAACTTTTAACGAAATATCTAAATCTTAATAACAAACAATATTAATAGGATGAATACACATTTTTTCAATACAACTGGTTACACAAGGCATCTATCATCGATAGTTATCACTAATTCATTCAAGATAGGAGCTCCTCTAAAGGTAAATCTCTGGCTATGAGACTCTGATTGATTACAGTGAAAATATATTGCAAAGTACCTTGAAATTGCAATATATATACATATACTTAGTTCAATAATTTTTTACTAAAAATGGTTAATTATAGAAATCCAAAAATTGCCACTTTAAGAGGAATTGAGAGGAAAGTTTTACCTAAACACCACCCCTGCCTAAAAATACATTACCAATTCATATTGTTAAAAAAAAAATGAAAAACTACACACACACACACACATTCACACACAATACTAGAAACATGTCTGTTACCGGTGAATTTTTCTTGTATCCAACGAAAAAGTTTGTTATAGATGGAATTTCCGACGGATTTTGACACACGGTAAAAACATCATCAAGAACTATTATTGGTGGAAAAAATCTGCCGATAAGTATTTTTGAGGGAATTATCGATGAATTTCACATTAAAAAATCCATCAATAACTGGATGGAAAAATTTATCAGTCAAGGGACATTATCGACAGATTTTTTAGGTGTTACCGGATAATTTTTCCTTAATAATACGTTTTTTTTAAATAAAAAATTAGATTTATTGGCGGATTCTTTTGCTTGTAATAATAATTTAGAATTTTAATTATATATTACTGACAAAAAACTGCAACTTCAATGGAGATAGCAACTGCGATGGCAGCAACGGCTAGTGGCAGAAGCCAAATAGGAAAAATAAAGTTACAAATGCACAAATCAATTAATTCAATAACTATTTTAACATCTAAAAACATAATTAGTGCTTAAAAAAAAAAAAACTCACCTATAGCAGCATCTCTGGTGTAGTGACAACAACTAGTGGTGGCAGCAAGCAGCAATAGATTTGAACCAAAAAAAAGAAAATGGTAAAAAGAAAAAGATTTTTAAAAAATGACTAAAATGTAGAGGACTCCAAGAAAAAGGCAATGGTGGTCTTCTCACAAAAAACGGTGGCGCAACAAAGGAGTAATGGCCAGAAAACTAAGATGAGCAAAAGAGAGATGGAGGAGAGAGAGGTGGCAATGGCAGAAATGGGCGAGAAGGATGGCTGGTGGGATATTTAAAACACTTAAAAGTGGATTCTTAACCATTATTGGTAGATTTTCACCTAATAACTTAACCTAAAAACGTGGCATTTCACTTATACAATTACTGGGGGGAAAATCTGTTGGTAGCATTAAATTTTAAAAAAATAAAAGACTAGCTAATTACTGGGGGATTTTTAGCTGGAAAAGCCATTGGTAACTTCAATATTCAGCATGATTTTTGAAATTTTGAATAAGGGCAAAAAAGGTTGGTGGGAAATATGTTAAAATCCATTAGTAATTGTCTATTCTTTTAAAAGAATCCTCAATAAATTACCGAGGAAAAATTCACTTGTAATGGGCTATTTTTTTTTAAAAAAATTGTTCATAAATTATTGTCTGAAAAATTGGGCACTAAATTTGGCACAAGATGGTACGATTGTTACAAATTTTGTGAAGAAAATATTAAAAATTTGGTGACTTGAATTTTTAGTTTTTTCATTTTTCAGATTTTGTGAAGGAAATACTAAAAATTCTAAAAATTATAAATTTCAGTTTTCAATTTTTATTTTCAATTTTTAACATTTCTTCCATAAAATCCTAAAAACTAAAAATAAAACTAAAATTGAAAGCAACAGACATATGCTTCTCAGGTCACGCGGTTGTGGATTCCTATTATCCCCACTTTGAGCCCCCGAATTGACAAACCCCCCCTCCCCCAAAAAAAAAAAAAAAAAAAAAAAAAGATCAGAGAACGTGGATTAAGGCTTGAAGCCTCACCCACCCCCTCTTCGGGTAATAAAAACCATCTTCATCACTCTTTCTAAGTACCGTAAGGGCTTTCAGGTACAATTTTTACGTTTGATTTTACACGACACTCAACCACCTCATACCCATGTCAACTTAGGCATCAGAGTCATTGTTGTTACACACCCCCTATCATTGGAAGAAAGCTTTAATTTGGAGTGTAGACCATATTTCCAGAAACCAACCAGAAGTAATCCTAGAGGTAATTTCCCATCCTCTTAGTTTACTTTGTAACAGTTGCTAACTAAAATTTAATTTTGCACCCTCCCAAAGTTAATTTTTAAATTTTAAGGATTAAAATAAAAGTTTAGTTTTTATATATTAATAATATAATTTTTTTATACTATTATTATCACCAAATTAAATTATCTTATTTATATGATTTTTTAAATAATTAATGTGTTAGAGCGTAAAAACACTGCATCAAAATAAAACTTTTAGAATAAGGTGTTGGTTATGATGTCCTAAGGATATTGATACATTTTTTAATCCAAGCATTATGATTTAATTATGAATATTTAAAATATTAATAAATTTAACTAATAAAATATGTGATAAATTTTTAACCATAAATTATCTAAAAAAAATTATATTTATAAATTTTATAGGATATCCGATAAATCTCCTTAAAATAATTGACACATAATTTTAAAATCGACAACGTTTACTCTTTGAAAACGTCGTTTAGTCTGTACCTGCGGTCTGCGTTCGATACACCGCTTTCCCAACTCCTTCCTTGTCACGTGGTGAGGTACCTTACCACCTACCCGGACAGAGGTGTATATAATTGAATTGAATAATATTATAACAGAACACATGTATTATCTTATATATTTATATAAGTTATGTTACTTTGCTGTAATTTACCTCATTTTTTATACAATCACATTTCAATTATGCCCATTTGCGTAAAATGAGGTAAAAATAACTAATAGATGATATATATCAAGAATTTTCCCAAACAATTTGCCCGCGTACTACGTAGTCATATTTCAACCACCATCGATCTTGCCTGGTTTTCACTTGACTGAGCTATGAATTTCTAAATTCCAATACTTTTGTGAATATATAATGTATGATTACTGGGATGTTCTTTTTCCCAGTAAGAAAAAGTTCAACTGAATCAGCATTACTGGGTTTTTCCACAATTGTGATGCAATTCTCAAATTCGGCGTGAATGGGAACATTCCTTTGATATGTAATTTTTTCTTACGAATAAGAATATAAGATAACTGGTATTGTTGGCTTGGACATCTATTAAATATTTAAATGTGTTGTTGAAGAAAATGAAAGACGCGCGCTTCAGATTGTTGAAGCCACTACTTGTACATAATCATGGAGTAGTAACAAACTAACAACTGATTATGTTATAATCATCTAACTAGGTCTGTTATATGTACAGTACAAATACGACTGAGAGATACAAATTAAATTAAATTCAAAGTAATGATTACAAAAAAACTAAAAAACGAGTACGAAGTGATTTTATTGATTGTAATAGACATTCAATTATTAGTATATTTTTTTTCCTAGTGATATGAGTCGTTAAAACGTGAAATCCACCAACATAAAACTCAATTTATTGACTGAAAATTCTTCAAAACAAAAAAGATATTTATTGACTGAACTGATGTATATACACTATATGGTTGTATTGTTTTTGGAGATACCTCCCCTTTTGTTGTCTGGAAGTTTATCCGACTTTTATGTATATACGCCATAATGCTTAACAAATTTTAATTTAATCCCAGTATTTGTTTAGTCAAATGTGATGGCAGGGTATGGAATTTACAAAAAAGGAACGCCCGGTCTTACACATGTTTTTGAATGTGCCAACCTATTCTGAAGGTCAAACCGCGAATCGAAGAGCCAAATATTTTGAATCCATTTTGAAATTAAAGACAATCATGCATATATAAATAAAATAACTCTATTTATTTATTTATTTTGCTTTTCCTATCTGATGCGACGTGCGGGGGCCGCCCATGGTGTTATAATGATAATGATGTTTTTCACCACAAAATAAAAATAAAAATAAAAATAAAAATACTTGTACACCACCAAGGTGCACAATATTAATATTTTGTTGTGAAATAGCAGTATCCAACATGCGCCAACCGCAATTTAGCCGCCACAAAGACGTGGTAGGTTTATAAAAACATACTTTATGATATTAGCTTTTGTTAGTACTAACTTACTAATCCAGTATCAGCAATAGTCATGTATGTGTTATGAAATACAAAACCAAGCATATATTTTGATCAAGTTATTTATATAATTAAGAACAGTAGCTCAGTTTAATTCTTTATAATGTCTTATATCATTTTTCATTTGAAACAATTCAGGTATGTTTAGTTTGAATTTCCAGTTTTCAGTTTTTTAGATTTTGTGAAGGAAATATTAAAAATTCTGAAATTGAGTCTCTTTGATTTGAGTTTTCAGCTTTCATTTTCAGTTTTTCAGTTTTTCAGGTTTTGTGAAGGAAATACTGAAAATTCTAAAAATTATAAATTTCAATTTCAGCTTTTGATCTTATTCACAAAATCAAAAGCGAAAATCGAAAGACATGTTTGGTTTGCTGTTTCCAGTTTTCAGTTTTTGTGAAGGAAAAACTGAAAAAACTGAAAATTGAAAATAAAATTGAAATGAAAACTGAAAACTGGAATCTCAAACTAAACAAGCTCGCAACAAATTCCAGTTTTAAGTTTTTATTTCCAGTTTTCAATATTTTCTTCACAAAATCCTGAAAACTGAAAAATTGAAAACTGAAAATTCAAACTAAACAGGCCCAAACTTATTTCTTATACTCATTTTTTATACTCTCAATACTGTATAAAGTGATCATTTGACAGTCATGTTGGGGACCAACTTTTCTGTAATTTAAAATCTCCGATCCCGTTTTCTTGTTTCACTGTTAGTCTTCCTAATAAAATTTTGATGCGCATGCAATTAAATTTTTTAAATTACCCATAACTTTTATATATGGAAAATTTTTATTAGGGAGACATGACAAGGGAAAGGAAAAAATATGAACTTTATTCCTCATTTAATTTGCCCCATTAAGGAACTCCAATTAATCTTTTTGGCAAGGAAGAGAAGACTGGATCGGGTATCGAACCAATCAAGGTACTTGGTTAAAGGTTCAAATGGTTCAACTGGAATATAATAAAATATATACATATGATTAATTAGAACATAACAAAATATTAAATCATTAACATTAACATGATCAATATAAAAAATATATGTTCATAGATGTATAAAAATAGATACAATCCATATAAAAATTTTCTAGTCTTAGCCTTACAACATGGTCACAAAACCATTTGGAAAAAATATTTGTTAGTACCCAGTGAGATTTATGGTAAACATGCTATGATTGATTTATAGAGAAGAAAAATAAGCCAACAACCTTTGTTAGTACCTTTCTTTGATTCTTTTTTTTTTTTTCATTTTTGCTTTGTGACTGTCAAAAGATATCAGCATTTAAGCTTTCAAAAAAATTCAAAAGTTCCAAATCGGCCAACTTGAAAAACCGAACTGCTTCACCAGTTTTCACGATTTTGCCCGATTTTGACTGATTCTTGACCAGTTTTGGGCTCCAGTGGTTGAAAGCACTTGACTGGACCGACAAGGTGACCGGTTCTTGGTAACTCGGTTGGACTGACCAGTTCAGTTTGGTTTTCTCCTATCTACTTTTTGGTTTAGATGGAACAAAAACTAATCCATACCGACCCATTTGTCTCTGTTTTGGACTATACTTCTGCATGCATGAAACAAGGCGATAACATGTGATGTGGCATGCCATTTTTCTTCCTTGAGCATATGTAGGAGTCAAGAGAAGGAACTTCTTTTTGCTTAGATTTGGTGGTGGTGGCGTCTTCTTCGTCCCTGATGACAATGCCCAATCGGATTAAGTTGGTATTGATGGGCGTATAAATCAAAGTTTTTCTGCTAATCCTAAATAGTGAAACTGTTTATTTTTCTTTCATACTTTTTTTATTTTGACAAAATACTCAAATTGATCCCTCAAAAACAATTTAATTCATTAGATTTTCAAAGTCCCAAATTAATTTCTTACATTTTAAGAAAGAGATAAACTGGTCTCTCCGTCTAGTTCGTTTTGTACAACACATTTTAAATCATGTAGACCTATACAAAGAGGACAAATTAGTCTCTTTTTTAAAATTTGAGGAATTAATTTAGGATTTTCAAAATCTGATGGACTAATTTATCCTCTTATACATTTCTAAGGCAGTGTTTGTTTTCTGTCCCTGGACAGAAATATAAGGATAGTCTGTCCCTGTATCATATTTAGTGTTGGAGACGAAATACGAGGACTGAAAAATTTTCTGTTCCAGAGATAAAATTTTTTATTTTTCTGTCCGTCCAAAAAGTGGGAACAGGACATGGAGATAGTAATCCAGCCACCGGCCAACCACCAGTCAACATCGGCCGACCACCGGTCAACGGTGGTTAACATCGGTCAGCCACTGGTCAATGGTGGTCAACGATCAATATTTTTTCTGTCTCTACTCCATAACCAAACATGATACATGGACAATATTTTTTATTTCCATCTCCACTATCCCTGTATTTTTGTCTCTGTCCCTCTTGAGACACAAATCAAACACTACCTAAGAGATCAATTTAGATATCTACTCTTTATTTTTTTCATGTAAGTAAGGGGCTTTTATCATTTTGTGTTCCTATTTTGTACTCTTCTTGCTCCTCTTGTTCTCTTGCAAGAAGTATGGAGCCTTGTTAATAAATTATTGAAAAAAATAAACAATTGATTTTATTTCAATGATTTAATGATTATTTTTTATTTTTTAAAATATGCATTAACTAGTGCAGAATTAATTTTTGTACATTTCTAAAGTTTATGTTTATGTACATAATTTAAAAATTTATTTTTCATTCAAAATTAATTTTATGGAAAATTAAACGCCACAAATCAAAGGCAAACACTAATGCCTCTGCCATGAAACCATATTTTTTCATTGCCTAAAATTTTTGTGGATTTGATATTGGTCATCCTATTAAGACTAGAGCACTATATCGATCCTAGGAGCTCTACAAGCACTTACAAGATCGCCTAGAGCTCTCACAATGGTAGCAAGATTTCTAAGTCTTTTCACTAAAAGCTTAATTAAGTGATGATACATCTATCTTCATTTAAAAAAAAAAAGAAGATTGTTTAAGTGATGAAATTTTTGTAGGGAAAAGTTTAAAAAACTCTCTTTTAACTTTGGTTCATATGCACTTTAATCTTGTTACTTTGAAAACGTGTAAAATAGTTATTAAACTTTTTAACACATGTACTTACTATAATATGCTAATATGCGTTTATTTTTTGAGATGAAAATCTAAAAATTCTTTAATATTTTATCTATATTCACTTTTATCATATTAACTTTTTAACATATAAGGTTTCCTAATGAAATTATAGAGCACACACATGCAATTTTCAATAATTAAAAAAAAACATTCATCATGAAATTGTATAAACATGCACATATCAAAAAGTCTAAGGACTATTTTCCATATTCTTAAAGTAACAGAATTAAAGCACACATGTGCTAAAATTGAAAAGGGCCTTCTAAATGTTTTCTTTTTCTTATTTATAAAAAAGTCATGAAATATTTTTATTTCAAATATATTGAACAATTATGTTTTGTACATATTTTTTTTTTAAGTTTTTGTTTTGGTACCTATGGGATATCAGTACACTTTGTATAATCAACAGTTGTGATTTGATATATTTTAAAGAACTTCGGTTGATGGAACACATGACTTAATAAATAAAATGTTTTGATATCCTTAAATTTTATAGGGATATTAGAGAAAATATTTTTATTTTAAATAGTTAAGAAATATTTAATATTTGTCATTTGAAAAAATACTAATATTTCTTCAAGTCCGAGAATTTCGCATCATGAGTTCCGTGGCTTCGGTCCTACTTACCATGCATTTGTATTTGTTTGACCATATGAAATTTTTTTTTTGTTTTTATTTGTTGGTAGTTCCTTAATTTATTTTGGTAGTTGACCATATTAAATGGTTTGTTTTGCTATCTTATCCTCTTCGGCATTTCCCTACATATTCTATATCTTTTCTGTGCAAATTTCGTCACTATGGGAATATTAAAGTTCTCTCATATATATTTTTGAAGTAATGAGGTGAGACTCAAATCATATTTTGCAAGCAAAATGTGATTTGATGATTGTGCAAAAAAATTATACATTATTAATACATTAAAATTAAATTATAAAACTATTCCTAAATTTTATTATTCTGATTTTGTAAGAAGAAGGTGGCTCCTATGTTGGTTTGTGATAACTTGGGGAATCAGGATCACTTGGTGCTTCTGTAAATTACAAAATGATCCTTACACTAGGACAAAAAAAAATATCCTTAAATTTTTAAACCCCCAATAAAAAAAATTGGGCCTCTCCGACTTTCATTAATACTATTCTCCGACGAAGGACAGTTTAAAAGCGTGAGTCATGGCATTGTGGAAGAAATCTGGGTTTTAAAGTCTGTTATACCTGTGTGTTTAAATTTATTTTTTTAAAAAAAATTTAGCTTCAATACTCATGAAAACCTGAAACAAACGTTAACATAATGCAAAGATTTTGATTTGATGCACGATTTCAATTTCCCCAATTGATGCCTTAAAAAAAAGTGAGAAAGAATTTCATGTAAGGGATTATAAATAGTGGACTACATAATTGCAAGAAATATATATATAAAAAAAGAGACAAATCAAAGCAAACCAATAAAATTGGGAGGGAAAAAAAAAAAGGAGCACGAGGTGAAAAAACTAACCAAATGGAACTAGATGGGAAGGGTAACCCCACAAAATCGAGGGATTTTCTATGATATGGGGGAAGAGGCATGAAATGGAGACGAAATCTGGAGAGAGAGAGAGAGAGAGAGAGAGAGAGAGAGAGAGAGAGAGAGAGAGAGAGAGAGATGTGGTGGTGATGATAGTGGCTGGAGTTGCAGTGGAAGGTGGCATGAGGCGGAATCGCCATGAGTGTGAGGGATGGGAAACCCGATCTCCCTTCTATGTTCAAGGTTCCGGTGGGGCTATTTTATAAAATTATAAATTTCACCTATTTTATGCCAGTTTTAAATAAAATTTAATGGACAAAATGACAATGGTTGTTTTTTCAAATGGTATTATCTAATGATTTATTTAGACGAATCATTAGAAGGTTCAGAAGTTGTTATGGACCAATGCAGATAACACCATAACAAAAAATAGCTCTTTTTCGAGGGAATTAAAGAAATAATATTAATTTGACATCTAAAAATTGGTGTCTTAGTTTATTATTATTGGATGTAATCAATAAATAAAGTTAATAGAGTTTATTATTATACCTAATTATGATAAAGTGAATTTTAATTTTAAAATAATATTTTTCGTGGTTTGAATTTTGGACTTTACTTTAAGTTTTGCCTGTTAAATAACAAAAGCGGTCACTTACATACAGACTACACTTTTCCTCATACATCAGTCATATACAAGCATATGTGTGCGTAAATGATCTAAATTTTTATTTAAAGTTTTAAATAAAAACAATAAATATTACAAAAATTAATTTAGATAGTGTAAAGATACTTACGTTAACATCCAACCATGTGCAATTATATATATATATATATATATGGATTTTGAAAGATATTTCTTGTAATATATTAATAGTTGATTGTGTGAAAAATATTGACAAAAGACAATAATGTATCAAAATTATATTTAATATAATAAAATCCATAAATTAAATTTTTTTTACCTAAAGTTAGAACATAAAATAAACCCAGCTTAATTAAAGTCTTATCCTTCAATAATAGTGATTAGTTGTTGGGTGCACTCCAACATACATATGATCAATTATTAATATTTAAAAAAAATCGGTTCAAAAAATTGCGAATTCTTTTGAAGACTAGTTTGGTTTTGGACTTTCGGTTCAGACCTTGGCAGCGCAGCCAATGGTGTATCCATGACTCGATGGTATAGGAAGAAAAAAAAAAGAACATTAATTAACTGATCAGCGTGACATACTTAAAAAAAGAGCCACTGAGGGGGAAAAAATCAAATGTGTTTGATTCAATATACTAAAGTTGGGCTTTTAAGTATATACCTAGTGGTTCAATTCCTAGCAATGTATATGAAAAAGCCTTCATGGTCAGAAACAAAATTCACATATGTGAGTTCTACACTTCGAGGGAATTAGTCATTACGTCCGACGATGGATGCCCTTGGTTTATCCAAAAAACAAAAAAAGTTGGTGGCTATATAATTAATAAATAATGTTTAATATATAACTAAATTGCACAATAAATGCATACCACATATTTTACCACCATTAGATGTGATATGTGGTTCTCATTCATCCCACTCATTCATCAAATTCAATTGTGATAAGATGTGTGGTGTATATTTATTATACAATTTAGTTGTACACCTACTATAATTAACACCATTATCTTGTGCACCTAAAAAAAAAGTTGGTGGCTGCCCCGTGAACTTTGGAGTAGTCTATAAATAGCAAGCAAACTCCATGCATTGCTCTGCACAAACACACTGCTCGCTTGATTACTTACTAGCAAAACAAGAGAAACACATACACACTAGTACTTGTTTTGACAATAGTTTTCATATCCATGGCAGAGAAGGCTAAAATCCTAGTCCTCGGTCCCACTGGTGCCATTGGAAGGCACATAGTTTGGGCTAGTGTGAAACAAGGGCACCCCACCTTTGCTTTGGTCAGGAAGACCAGTAACTCTGGTCCTAAGCCTAAGCTGATCACAGCCGCTAATCCTGAAGACAAGGAGCAGCTCATTGAGAGCTTCAGGAGTTCCGGTGTTACCCTGCTCGAGGTATATATATACATACAAAACAATTTCAATTTTGAAACAAATTTTATGCTACTATGACAACATAATTAAATTGTTCTTGTAACCTGCTACTATCTATCTTACGATATGAATCTATGGCTTTGTAGGGTGACATGAATGATCATGACAGCTTGGTTAAGGCAATGAAGCAAGTTGATGTTGTGATCTGCGCAGCTGGTAGATTGCTCATAGAAGACCAGGTGAAGATCATAGAAGCCATAAAAGAGGCTGGAAATGTCAAGGTAAGCTAATTAGTAATTGGACTTGTCTTATAGAATGACTTGTCAATTGTCACAACTAAGTGAACTAACTAATTATTCTACAATAATGAGTTTTTATACTACGATTATTCATCAATTAGTGGTTGGAAATTGGACTAATTGTATTGATTGGTGGTTCTTGATTAATTTTTCAGAGATTCTTCCCATCAGAATTTGGACTTGATGTGGACCGTCACGACGCAGTTGAGCCAGTTAGACAAGTGTTCGAGGAAAAGGCTGGAATCCGAAGAGTGGTTGAAAAGGCAGGAATTCCCTACACCTATCTCTGCTGCCATGCCTTTACTGGCTATTTCTTGCGTAACCTGGCACAATTGGAGACCACAGTTCCTCCCAGGGACAAGGTCTACATTCAAGGAGATGGAAATGTCAAAGGTAACACTACTAGCAGTTTATTTAATATATTGTTCCACAAGTGATGGTGAATTATAGACATGTATGCATACGCACGCAGCTCATATACACATACATGCTTGATTTGGTTGTTTCAGGAGCATATGTGACGGAGGCAGATGTAGGGACTTACACTGTCTTAGCAGCGGACGACCCCAGAACCTTGAACAAAGCCGTTCATATAAGGCTCCCTGCCAATTATTTGACCTTCAACGAGGTTGTCTCCTTGTGGGAGAAGAAGATTGGCAAGACCCTTGAGAAAATTTATGTTCCTGAGGAAAAGGTCCTTAAGGACATCAAGGGTTAGTAACATTATTTATTTTAAGGCTCTGAACTTAATTTATAGTATAATTAAGATTATGAGGATTCATGTTAATTAAATCGTATTCTTTTATGGTATTAAATTAAGTGTTAATTAACCATGCATCCCTTGCTTTTGCACTGCAGAGTCTCCTTTCCCAAACAACTACCTGTTGGCTTTGTACCACTCACAGCAGATAAGGGGTGATGCAGTGTATGAGATTGACCCTGCCAAAGATGCCGAGGCTCATGAGCTTTATCCTGATGTGAAATACACCACCGCGGATGAATATTTGAATCAGTTTGTCTGAATTCTGAGGATTGGGTTTTTGTGACACTGGAGAAGGCTCAACAAAACAAATCGTTGCTTCTTTTTTTTTGGTGGAGATTGACCGAGGCTTTCTCCTACTAGTATAGTTTGTTACCAGTCTTTATCTTGTTCCTCAAAATAAGATCTCCACGTTATAATATTGTAATCTTCTACCAAGCAAATATTTTAATGTAACCTGGACTGCTGCGTGCAGATATAATATATGCCGTTTTACAAATTTTTCTCGCCACTCTTGCGTGTCATGGTTTATTTTCTGCTATTCGATGGTGACAGTGCTTGTCATGAAATTTAAGAAGATATTTGACGCAGACGCCAGAGTGGACTGGCACAGCATGATTCTTTGACTATGTGTGTGTATATATATTTTAGTGGAGATTGAAACTTGACTGCATCGGTATCCATGTAATACTAGTTTGAAAAAAGTAAAATAAAAACTTTTATGAACTTTATATATATATATATATATATTAGGTTGCAATTCATGGACCAGCCCGATTAATTGGTAACCCGCACAAAAATGAATCAGAAAATTTTTAGTCCGTCAACCTGTGGATTTTTTTTATCCGCATTGCTTAACCTTCGGGCTAAACAGTCATGACCCATGGGTTTGGGTACCAACCCACTCGCCTGCGTAAGTGAGTAAATGCTTCCATTTTGTAATATTTATTTATGTTCTTGATGGATGGACTTTGGTGAGTTAGTTTATTTTACCATTTTTTATTTTGTATTTAGTATTTGATTTTGCTTATATTTGATATTTGATAGTTGGTAGTTATTAATTTATATTCTTTTGTAATTTCAGTATTTTTTATGATTGAAGGAGTTATGCATATTTGATTGATAATATTTTGAATACTGTAATGAAAGTGTGTATATATATATTTTACAAGATAAAATATATCGTATAAATATAAATGTATAAATATAATATAGTATATGGTATAAAAAAAAAGCTAAAAAAATGAAAGGAAAAAGAAAGGATTGGTATGCAGATTGGTACGCGGCCCGACGGACAAATTGATGAGGGTAAAAGATGTGAAAAGGAAAATGTATTACGCGGACTAGTCTGCGGACTTGCGAGCTTATGCGGGGTGGACACAGACTGATGCAAGCAAAAAATATGAACAGGAAAAAATGGGTTACGCGGACTGGTCTGTGGACTTGCGGACTTATGCAGGGCAGATGCGAACCAAGTCAAAACCAAATCCATCAATAAAACAAACTGGCCCGTTCTGGCCAGTTTAATTGTGGTCCGTTACGGATCGGGCTAAATAGATTAAGTCGATCCGCATACCCACTTTTATTATATATATAAAATTATGTTTGATATATTGTCAATATTAAAAAAACTAGAATGGTTTTCAATTTTCTATTAACATGTTATCAAATTTGGTTGAATATCTTACTACTCAAAATGCCATGTAAATAGATAGTTTTAACTGAATAATGATATGATTTTTTTTTATATTTATTAATATATCAGAATTAAACTTATTAAAAGGTGGTGTTTATGTCAAGAAAAAAAAGTATTATATTTTGTTCATAATTTAACATCTTAATTTTTGTTTTGGTATCTATGGGGTATCCCCACCCTGTGTATAATGAACAGTTATGATTTGATATATTTTAAAGAACTTCGATTGATGGGACACGTGACTTAATAAATAAAATGTTTTGATATATTTAAATTTTATAGGGATATTAGAAAAAATATTTTTATTTTAAATAGTTAAGAAATATTTAATATTTGTCCTTTGAAAAAATACTAATATTTCTTCGAGTCCGAGAATTTCGCATCATCAGTTCCGTGGCTTCGGTCCTACTTACCATGCATTTGTATTTGTTTGACCATATGATTTTTTTTTTTTGTTTTTTGTTTTTTGTTGGTAGTTCCTTAATTTATTTTGGTAGTTGACCATATGAAATAGTTTGTTTTGCTATCTTATCCTCTTCGGCATTTCCCTACATATCTATATCTTTTCTGTGCAAATTTCGTCTCTATGGGAATATTAAAGTTCTCTCATATATATTTTTGAAGTAATGAGGTGAGACTCAAATCATATATTGTTATTAAAATGTGATTTGATGGTTGTGTAAAAATATTAGACATTGGCAATGCATTAAATTATAAAACTATTCCTAAATTTTATTATTCTGATTTTGTAACAAGAAGGTGGCTCCTGTGTCGGTTTGTGATAACTTGGGGAATCAGGGCCACTTGGGGCTTCTGTAAATTACAAAATGATCCTTAAACTCGGACAAAAAAAAATTACCCTTAAATTTTTAAACCCCCAATAAAAAAAACTGGGCCTTTCCGATTTTCATTAATACTATTCTCCGACGAAGGACGGTTTAAGTCATGGCATTATGGAAGAAATCTGAGTTTTAAAGTCTGCTATACCTGTGAGTTTAAATTTAAAAACAAAAAAAAACAAAAAATTTCGCTTCAATACTCATGAAAACCTGAAACAAACGTTAACATAATGCAAAGATTTTGATTTGATGCACGATTTCAATTTCCCCATTTCATGCCTTAGAAAAAAGTGAGAAAGAATTTCGTGTAAGGGACTATAAATAGCATAATTGCAAGAAATTAAAAAAAAAAAGGAGACAAATCAAAGCAAACCAATAAAATTGGGAGGAAAAAAAAAAAAGAGCAGCAGGTGAAAAAACTAACCAAATGGAACTAAAAGGGAAAGGTAACCCCCCAAAACAGAGGGATTTTCTATGATATGGGAGAAGAGACATGAAATGGAGATGAAACCTGGAAAGAGAGAGAGATGTGGTGGTGATGGTAATGGTTGGAGCTGCAATGGAAGGTGGCATGAGGTGGAGTCGCCATGAGTGTGAGGGATGGGAAACCCGATCTCCCTTCTATGTTTAAGGTTTTCGGTGGGGCTATTTTATAAAATTATAAATTTCACCTATTTTATGCCAGTTTTAAATAAAATTTAATGGATAAAATGACAATGGTTGTTTTTTCAAGAAGGTATTATCTAACGGTTTATTTAAACGAACGTTCAGAAGTTGTTATGGATCAATGCAGATAACACCCTAACAAAAATAGCTCTTTTTCGTGGTAATTAAAGAAATAATATTTATTGGACACCTAAAAGTTGGTGTCTTAGTTCATTATTGTTGGATGTAATCAATAAATAAAGTTAGTAGAAACCGTTATCATATCTAATTATGATAAAATGATTTTTAATTTTAAATTAATATTTTTTGTGGTTTGAAGTTCGGACTGTGCTTTAAGTTTTGACTGTTAAATAACAAAAACGGTCACTTACATACAGACTACATTTTTCCTCATACATCAGTCATATACAAGCATATGTGTGTGTAAGTGATCTAAATTTTTATTTAAAAATTAAATAAAAACAATAAATATTACAGAAATTAATTTAGATAGTGTAAAGATACTTACATTAACATCCAACTATGTGCAATATATATGTATATATGGATTTTGAAAGATTGATTGCAAGAGTCAAATAATTCTTGAAAAATATTGACAAAAGACAATAATGTATCAAAATTATATTTAATATATTCAAATCCATAAATTAAATTTTTTTTTTTTACCCAAAGTTAGAACATAAAATAAATCTTATCCTTCAATAATAGTGATTAGTAGTTGGGTGCACTCCAACATACATATGATCAATTATCAATATTAAAAAAAAAATCGGTTCAAAAAATTGCGAATTCTTTTGAAGACTAGTTTGGTTTTGGACTTTTGGTTCAGACTTTGGCAGCGCAGCCGGTGGTGTATCCATGACTCGATGGTATAGGCGAAAAAAAAAAAAGAACATTAATTAACTGATCAGTGTGACATTCTTAAAAAAGAGCCAGGGAGGGGAAAAAATCAAATGTGTTTGATTCAATATACTCAAGTTGGGCTCTTTAAGCATTTAATTAGAGATTTGATTTCTGACGGTATGTATGGAAAAAATTTTATGGCTAGAGATAATACCCATATATGTAAGCTTTACAACTTAAGGGGATTAGTAATTACTTTCAGTGGTGGATATCCTTGGTTTATCAAAAAAAAAAAAAAGTTGATGGCTATATAATTAATGAATAATATTTAATATACAACTAAATTGCACAACAAATACATACAACACATTTTACCACCATTGAATGTGATGTGTGATTTCCACTCATTTTACTCATTCATCAAATCTAATTATAATTAAGTGTGTGATATATATTTTTTATATAATTTAATTGTATACCTAACGTCGTTAACACCATTATCTTGCGCACCTAAAAAGAAAAAAGTTGGTGGCTACCCCGTGAACTTTGGAGTAGTCTATAAATAGCAAGCAAACTCCATGCATTGCTCTGCACAAACACACTGCTCGCTTGATTACTTACTAGCAAAACAAGAGAAACACATACACACTAGTACTTGTTTTGACAATAGTTTTCATATCCATGGCAGAGAAGGCTAAAATCCTAGTCCTCGGTCCCACTGGTGCCATTGGAAGGCACATAGTTTGGGCTAGTGTGAAACAAGGGCACCCCACCTTTGCTTTGGTCAGGAAGACCAGTAACTCTGGTCCTAAGCCTAAGCTGATCACAGCCGCTAATCCTGAAGACAAGGAGCAGCTCATTGAGAGCTTCAGGAGTTCCGGTGTTACCCTGCTCGAGGTATATATATACATACAAAACAATTTCAATTTTGAAACAAATTTTATGCTACTATGACAACATAATTAAATTGTTCTTGTAACCTGCTACTATCTATCTTACGATATGAATCTATGGCTTTATAGGGTGACATGAATGATCATGACTGCTTGGTTAAGGCAATGAAGCAAGTTGATGTTGTGATCTGCGCAGCTGGTAGATTGCTCATAGAAGACCAGGTGAAGATCATAGAAGCCATAAAAGAGGCTGGAAATGTCAAAGTAAGCTAATTAGTAATTGGACTTGTCTTATAGAATGACTTGTCAATTGTCACAACTAAGTGAACTAACTAATTATTCTACAATAATGAGTTTTTATACTATGATTATTCATCAATTAGTGGTTGGAAATCGGACTAATTGTATTGATTGGTGGTTCTTGATTAATTTTTCAGAGATTCTTCCCATCAGAATTTGGACTTGATGTGGACCGTCACGACGCAGTTGAGCCAGTTAGACAAGTGTTCGAGGAAAAGGCTGGAATCCGAAGAGTGGTTGAAAAGGCAGGAATTCCCTACACCTATCTCTGCTGCCATGCCTTTACTGGCTATTTCTTGCGTAACCTGGCACAATTGGAGACCACAGTTCCTCCCAGGGACAAGGTCTACATTCAAGGAGATGGAAATGTCAAAGGTAACACTACTAGCAGTTTATTTAATATATTGTTCCACAAGTGATGGTGAATTATAGACATATATGCATACGCACGCAGCTCATATACACATATATGCTTGATTTGGTTGTTTCAGGAGCATATGTGACGGAGGCAGATGTAGGGACTTACACTGTCTTAGCAGCGGACGACCCCAGAACCTTGAACAAAGCCGTTCATATAAGGCTCCCTGCCAATTATTTGACCTTCAACGAGGTTGTCTCCTTGTGGGAGAAGAAGATTGGCAAGACCCTTGAGAAAATTTATGTTCCTGAGGAAAAGGTCCTTAAGGACATCAAGGGTTAGTAACATTATTTATTTTAAGGCTCTGAACTTAATTTATAGTATAATTAAGATTATGAGGATTCATGTTAATTAAATCGTATTCTTTTATGGTATTAAATTAAGTGTTAATTAACCATGCATCCCTTGCTTTTGCACTGCAGAGTCTCCTTTCCCAAACAACTACCTGTTGGCTTTGTACCACTCACAGCAGATAAGGGGTGATGCAGTGTATGCGATTGACCCTGCCAAAGATGCCGAGGCTCATGAGCTTTATCCTGATGTGAAATACACCACCGCGGATGAATATTTGAATCAGTTTGTCTGAATTCTGAGGATTGCGTTTTTGTGACACTGGAGAAGGCTCAACAAAACAAATCGTTGCTTCTTTTTTTTTGGTGGAGATTGACCGAGGCTTTCTCCTACTAGTATAGTTTGTTACCAGTCTTTATCTTGTTCCTCAAAATAATATCTCCACGTTATAATATTGTAATCTTCTACCAAGCAAATATTTTAATGTAACCTGGACTGCTGCGTGCAGATATAATATATGCCGTTTTTCAAATTTTTCTCGCCACTCTTGCGTGTCATTGTTTATTTTCTGCTATTCGATGGTGGCAGTGCTTGTCATGAAATTTAAGAAGATATTTGATGCAGACACCAGAGTGGACTGGCACAGCATGATTCTTTGACTATGTGTATATATATATATTTTAATGGAGGTTGAAACTTGACTACATGGGTAACCATGTAATACTAGTTTTTTTTTTTAAAAAAAGCTTCTATAAATATATATAAAATACAAAAAATTATGTTTAATACATTGCCAATGAAAAAAAAACTAGAACAGTGTCCAATTATGAATTAACATGTTAGCAAATTTGGTTGAATACCTCATTACTCAAAATAATGTCATGTAAATAGATAGTTTTAATTGGACAATAATATAATTTTGTTTATATTTATCAATATATCAAAATTAAACTTATAAAAAGGTGGTATTCACGTCAAGAAAAAAAATAGAATTATATTTTGTTTGTAATTTAACATCTTAATTTTGTGAGTTGTTATTTTTCATTCTACTATATATTCCTTATGTTGTAGAATAATTCTCTAAAATCAAATAACACGCATATTAAATAACATAAACAAAATATATTGATAAATATAGAAAATTATATGAGTTGATAAAACTACTTTTATATAGTCATTATCACTTATATTGATAAATGTACTAATTATTTGACTAACACATTTATAATGTGAGTATAAATGGAAGAAAATTTTTTTTATCTAGATATTATAAATAGATACATATTCTAAAATATGAAAAGTTAAAAAATGATAGTTATTTTGAATTACAGATAGAGTATTTTAAGTAAGATAACTGATTTATTTAAATATGGATATGGTAAATGAAATATTATTTCTCTTCTTGAAAAACACTTTACAGATTTATTATTGCGTGTGGTAGTGCCGACTATTTTCAATAATTTAGTGGTTAATTTATTATTCATTTTCTTATCAGCGAATGCAATTTGAATGTGATTTCAATTATTAAAAATAGTGTTCATCAAACCAATTATTTGTTCGATTATTTATTGTCAACTTGATATGGAATTCACACGTTATTTACTTTATTTTTGATTCAATGCATCTCAAACTGGTATCATGTTGTGGTTTTTAGACATCAAACGACGGGGACATTCAAATAAGCGCCAGTGTGCTTGACTTGACTATTACCATTCAAGGGTATAAAAAATTAGGATTTTCAAATCCTAATTCCTAAGGCACTGATTAAAATAAATTTTTAATCTTTTTAATGAATTTTATATATTGAAAATATAATAATTAATCTTTTTAATGTATATACTCTTTTAATCATTGCTTTAAAAACACTGATCGATTAAATAAATTCAAGAATTTATTGAGCAATCAAAATTCCTTATATAAGGGTATATTTGGTTGAAGGGAAAAATTGGGATAGATTTTTTACAGATAAGTTTTAGGTGTAAAATTACATATGTTATCTATGAAATTTTCTCTTATTTTTCTGTCATAACCAAATATATCCTTAGATTAAAAGGAAAATTGTAAAGACATCGAATTTTCATAATCATTCAAGTATAAAAATAGTTCCTTTTCTATGGAAGAAGAACGAGGAAAAGATTTTGAAAAAAAATGAAGGCAATAAACATAAATGACGAGTTCTCCTTAATTCTATTCGTCGACGGAAGCTTTTTGAGTTGTTTTAAAAATATAAATATTCGATAATGACATATAAATAAAGCTTAAGTTCACCAAGAAACAAGGAAAATGCTGGATTGGAAGATAAAACATCTGTATAAAATCAGTTACCAATGATTTTAGCTGTTGATATGCATAACATAATTAAGAGAATGTGTCATGCATTGCAGTTACAGTGGGGCTATGCATTTTCTCCTTTTGCGGTTTGCTAAGTCAGTTTGGGCGCATTTGTTTGAGTATTTTGACAAATAAATTTTTTCCCCAAAAATATCACTTTTCACATATTTGGATAATTTTTAAAAAATTAAAAAAAAAATTAATTTTTAACTTTTTTGTAGAAGTTAAAAAATTAGTGGCTTCTGAAAAAAAAATCAATTTTCAATTTTTTCAATTATATATAAATCTAGCTTTCATAATAACTTTTTTCAAAATCTGAAATAAACATACCATTTATCTGCAATTTGTGCAAAACTGCTTCTTACAAGGTACCACTGCTCAAATAATAAAGGGGAATTCGCTGGTGGTATTGTGGCTCAATGAATGTGGTGGTATTGAATATGTGGCATGATAAGCAAGTGACACGGGTTCATAGTTTTGAAGTTGGTGTTTTGCATTTAGCCATATTTATAAAATATGATTAAATGTAAATAAAAAAGTTACCAAATATCCATGAGTGATACATCGCTTTTTTTTTTCAAATCCAAAGCACTTTAACTATCACAATGGATAATGAACCTATTCTGTTTCATTCCCAATTGTTTAAGGAATCATTTCAACCAAAATATTTTTTTGCCAACTTCGGCCATCTTAACATATTCTGTCTTTGTAGTGGATAAAACAATACACTTCTGTAATTTTAACTGTCATGTCACAACTCCACTTATAAAAGTAAACATGAATCCAAAAGTAGATTTCCTATTGTCCAGATCACCTACCATATGAGCATTTGCATAGCCTTTCAGAACTGGCTCTAGCCCTCCAAAGCATAACCACATTCTCAAACTATCTTTTAGATATCACAAGATCCAGTTCACAGCTTCCCAATGATCTCTACCAAAATTGGAAAGAAACCTGCTAACAACTCCAATGACATGTGCGATATCCGACCGAGTACAAACCATGGCATACATCAAACTCCCAATTGTAGAGGAGTAAGGAATATCAGCCATAGCTTTTTTTTCTTCATTAGTAGTAGAAAAACTCATTTTGATAAGTTTGGAGTGATTAGCTAAAGGTGTGCTAATTTCTTTAGCATTCTTCATATTGAACCTACCTAAAACATGCTCCACATATATTTCCTGTGACAACCAAAGCTTTCTAACTATTCGTTCTTGCAAAATCTACATACCCAAAATTTGCTTTGCAAGGCCTAGGTATTTCATGTCAAAGAACTTTGATAACTCATTTTTCTAATTACTAATCATTTTTGTATTATTTCCATAATCAGCATATCATCAACATATAGCATAAGGATGATAAACTTATCACCTTAACATGTTTTAACATATACATAATGATTTGCATCTGTCCTAGCATATCCATGACCTACCATGAATGAGTCAAACTTCTTGTATCACTGTCTAGGAGCTTGCTTCAATCCATACAAACTCTTATTTAATCTGCAAATCATTTGCTCCTTTCCAGCTTCCTCAAATTCTCCTAGTTGATCCATGTAAATTTCTTCCTCCAAATCACCATGGAAACACACAGCCTTATCATCTAACTGCTCAAGCTCTAAACCCAAGCTAGCCGTTAATCCAAGAATAACTCGAATAACACTCATTTTGAAAACATGAGAGAAAATCTCGTCAAAATCTATTCCTTCACTTCTGACCAAAGTCTTTTACAACCAAGCAAGCCTTATACTTCACTAACTTGTTGCCATATTTTCAAGGCTTTCTTACTTTCAAGGAGTTTTACCAGCTTATAAATATCATTCTTCTGAAAGAAATCTATCTCTTCTTGCATGGTTTTGATCCATTGAACTTTATCCTTATGATTTTGTACTTCTTCAAAACACTGTGGTGCCCCCTCATCAGTGAAAAGGACATACTCCAAACTAGAGTACCTGTTGGATAGATGTCGTTCTCTATTAGATCTCCTGAGCTGTGGTGTAAGAGCTTGCTTCCCCTACTCAACACTTCTTCCATCTCTTGTATCATTAGTAATTGGCTCATCATTAACCCCATGGTCCTAAACCTCTACCTTTTCTGTGGCAACTTTTCTTGGAAAAGAGACTGGTGTATAATCAACCTTACCATCAAATTTATCTATTTTCTCTGGAATGGCAGAATTCGACAAAGTTTCTTGCTCATGAAACACTATGCCTTTAGTTCTTACAATCCTTTTCTTTTCTGAATTCCATAACTTATAGCCAAATTCCTCATCTCCATACCCCGTAAATATACAAGGAATGACTCTATTATCAAGCTTCTATCTCTGCTTCTTACTTACATGAGCAAAGGTTTTGCATCCAAACACCTTCAGATGAGAGTAACTAATATCATGTCCAGACCATAATCTCTTAGCAATGCCAAAGCCTAAAGGAACAAATGGAGATTTGTTAATTAGGTAGCATGCCATTTGAAAAACTTCACCCCAGAATGGCTTAGGCAGCTTAGTCATTCTCAACATAGATCTGAGTTTTTCCATAATTGTTTAGTTGATTCTTTCAGCCATGCCATTATGCTGTAGGGTGCCAAGAACCACCTTCTCATGCTTGATGTCATGTTTAGGGCAATAGTTCTTGAATTCATAGAAAGTGTACTCACCCCTATTATCACTGCGAAGACACTTCAAATGTTTTCTAGTTTCTCTCTCCATGATAACATGAAACCTTTTGAAGTATTGAACACCAGGTCATTCCTTTTTAAGAAATAAACCCACACTTTCCATGAAGCATCATCGATGAACTTCACAAAATATCTGCTATCACCCAGAATCCATGGGATTGCATACATCAAAGTAAACTATATCTAAAATATTCTTTTCCAGCTTCGATTACAAGGATTTAACTTTGTATCTTTGGCATAAGGAACGACGGATTTCCTAGCCAAACTTTGCAATCCTTTTTCACTCATATGAGCCAGTCTTTTATCCCACAAATTTGGTGATTAATTGTCTTCTGCTGCATTCAATCCTCCAATCTACTTAACTTGAGTCTTGTACAAAGTGTTGTACTATCTTTTTTTGGCAACCACCATAGAACCTTTGGAAAGCTTCCACCAACTATCACCAAAGTTACTATGGTATCTAGTTAGATCCAAAGCATGCAGAAAGATCAGATTCAAGCGTAAATCTGGAACATGTCGTACACCCTTCAATGCCAATGTACATCTAATATTTATTTGAATGCACACTTCACCAACTCCCACCATGTCAGAATTACTAGTATTGCCTATCCTCACTTTGCCAAATTCTCCTGCTTTGTATACAGTAAAGAATCCCTTATTAAGAGTAGCATGATACAAAGTTGCTGAATGAATGACCCATTCAACGCATGAATCTGCAACATGACATTCTTCATCTACAAAGGAGAGCAACACCACTTCACTGTTTGTCTTAAGGGTTGTAGTATTTTCATTATTAGCTGTGTCTTGACTTCTCTTATTGTTCTTGTCTCTGTTGTTTCAAGCTTTACAATTTTTTTTATGTGCCTTTTTTCACTAACATTTGAACCTCTTCTAAACTAGGACTATGAATGATCTTTAAACTTTTTGGACCACCCTCTGCTCTTGCTTCTCCATTTATTCTCTGTGACAAGGGCCTGAGAATCATCTATTCCCACCAAGTTTTTCCTTTTAGTTTCTTCATTGAACAAACTATCTTTGACTTAACCTAAAGACATTTTCCCATTTGAAGCAAAGTTGCTTAGTGACACTACCAAATTCTCCCAGCTATCAGGTGAAAAACTCAAAAGTAATAGCACTTGTAACTCATTATCCAACACTATACTTCATTGATTCACCATATCTTGGAAGTCACTTAAATGCTCAGCTATGGGATCTTCCATCTCTATACTTGAGATTTACCAACTTTCTAATTGCGAAAGCTTTATTTTATATAGTTTTTCTATTATAGAGATATTGTAAATTCTTCCATAAAGTATGGGCATTCGTCTTTATGGCTATGTGGTGGAACACTAATATCCACCTATTGCCTAATTAACTTAACAGCCTTTCAATGCATATTTTTCTAATTTTCTATTGTCTCGTCATCCGGATTTACATATCCTTTCTCAACAAAATTATACTATCACAACGTACCCTGAAGACGTCGCGACGAGAATGACAACTTGTTTAAAATAATAGGAGTCGTCAAAAGGAAGAAAAAGATGACGAGATCAAGAAGGAGGAGGCGGGCCACAGGTGGTGAGCTCTGCTCGTCGGCACGCTGGGTTGCGTCTTGGCCACGGTTAGAGGGCGACGCCGTTTGCGAGCTGGAGAAGGAAGGTGTGTTGCTGGATGTCGATGACAACGGTGGCTGGGTTGTGATTTGGTTTGTAATTGATGATGAAGATGGATCCATGGAAGTTAGTTTGTTCATGATGGGAGTGCTAGTTCAAGCCTCTGATCAAGTGAAAAATGGTGGAGAAGGTAGAGGATAGAGGCTGTGATGATGGGGTGGTGATAGAGGCTCTGTGAAAGGTTGGTGTACGTGTAGAAAAGATGCACCGCTATATGAATATGATTGGGTTTCACCTCCTTCTTCTCTTGATGATCCATCCCTATATTTATACATGCTCTGCTAATATTAAATTTTCCAGCTTGATTTTCCATGGATTATGCTCTGATTGAGGGATTTTGGCACTAACTTCTTCGTCACCGCTCTTTCTGAATTTCTTGTTCGGTGATCTACTCTTGCTCCTCTAATGTCAATGAAACTGTGCGAAAGATTTTATTTTGAAAGAAGACAAAAAAAAAAATTAAACGGTGCAAAGACTTTTTTTGTTTGAATAAGAAACAAATTTTTGTTGTTGGTGAAAAAAAAGATAAAAATGTCCAGATAAAATATGGTGTTCACATATACAAATACTTTTAGAAAACTATATCCTCCATTTTTTGCTTACAAATTAATTTGTAGTAATTTGTTGATGTTAGCTTGATCATGGTACCTATATTCTCTTCCAATTAATTTACATATCACATTCCTGAGCTTAACTTGGAGTTCTGACATCACTTGTTGGGCTCAGGGATCGATTCACAGTATAATTAAATATGCCAATGTATGACAATTAACACCAAAATAAATATGATAGAATTAAATCTACCAATCGGTATAGCGCAACAATAACAAATATCATGGTAAAGAGTAATTCATAGTGGGGTTCACTTACCACTATTTACATAAATAGTACTTCAATAAGGCTGGCATCATTATTCATATGAATAGTATTTCATCATTATTTATACCAACAAAATGGATTAAGAAAACTGCACATCGAATTTTAGCGTGGAAACCCCCAAATACTGTAGGAAAAATCACAGGATAAGCTCTGAAAAATATTCCACTATATCCAAGATAATTATAAAATATTTTTTCCACTCTCTCACACCTAAAAGATAAATATAGTGTTTCTCAGTGAAAACATTCCTATACTTTTGCAATATAAAGAAGTAATAAATATGGTATCCAAAAATATTTCCCATGTATTTACCTGCATCCTACATTCTTTGGAAATTACTCACACTCTATTTTTTTCTCATTCTTAGAGAATAACACAATTTCAGTGTTCTCTCTTTACTTTGATGCTCTTTAACTCTGTTGTTTCGTGTGCTTTTCAATTGCCAAACTCACCTCTATTTATAGAGGCTCTTCACTCACGCATGCAAGCTTCCTTTCATCAATTTCAAACTTTTGTATTTAATGCTATCAAATTTTTCAACAGCTTTACTGTAGGCATTTAATGTCATGTCTCCTAACTTCCTTTGGCTAGACTCACAACATGTTCAATTTTGCAACAGCCTCCCCTTAAATTCGATTGTGGTCACTAGAATCGATTGTGGTAATTTCTAACATGGTTGGGTTCCAAAATTGAAGTTAAAATCTATTTTGGCCACAAAATCGATTCCACGGTAAAGTGAAAATTTTTCATTTTTATGGTTGGTTGAGTGCAATTATGTGTGGGTGTAAATGACCCACTAATAAAATTTATTATTTTGTCTTTTCATCTATCTAACATTCTAACTCATCCAAGCTTCAAGTGACAAACCATCACTCTTTCATTCTTAGGCCATCCCACCAGTAACAAAACCATGAGCCACCACACTTCCTCCACCATGCATTACATTGCCACCTTAAGCAACTGGTCACCATCACAACACTCGAAGCCACCTACCATCATGACTTTAGATTTAACTTGTTGGACTAGCTTTATCTTGAAAAAAAAAAATTATAGGAGTTGTTGTTAAGGTGAGGTGAAGAGTAAAAGTTGTGTTCAATTATTTTCTCTTACACCTCAAGTTCCTCTTATGCATTGCACACTAGGTATGCTTCTTATGTTATTGACACACCTCACAAAATGCTGATATTTGTTAATATATTTATAATTGAATTTTATATTATTTGTTGCAGGTTTTAACATTTTTACATTGACAACAAATAATCGATAATTCTTTTTGTGCAGGAGGTTGAACTGCTTTAATCTAAGTGTTTGTCGACAAACTCAAGAGTTTAGATGTCAACCTTTGCTTTTTCAAATCTCGATTCGGGGAGTGAAAAGCTGTTCCTCTTGGGCTCCACACAAAAAAGAATCGAGTGTCAAATAAGTGTAAATGAGATAAGGATCGAATGCATAATGTGATTTGTGTGTTGTGTTTAAATGTCAACTAACAGAATATTAAATATAAAAGAATTGCAGAACACAAAGTAATTGATTGACAAATGTAAGTAACTGTACCGAAATTATAAGGAAATAAAAGAAATTTGGTCTTAGGAAAGCCGAAAATTGGGGTTGAGAACAATTACTGAGTGGACTCTGGACTCTATTTGGTCTCTAGGGTGACGTTGTTAGAGTGAGTATATGAGTTAAAATTTCAACCCCTTACAAATGTATAGAACCACCATTTATAGGCATCCCAGGACTCTAAGATTTTGACACCTGTCTTTTGCCGCATCCTTGGATGTTATCCACGTATCTTTGACAGTTTTTTTCTCTGTACACACCTTCATCGTTGAGCGGTTACCATTTCATAGCGCCTTCATAAGGCTTCTGTTAGTAATTACTGAAAATAACTAACAACTATTGTTAACCATCGATTGACCAATATCTATCTCCTATTGATCGTTGTGGCAATCTTTTCAAGATCTTCAAAATTTTTGAAGTCCTAAATGACAAACAAGGACTTCGACCTGTCGAACTTGAGCATGAGAGTCCTGTCATTGTTAGCTTGCAATCTTGAATATTTAGACTTCATCATGAGTGACCACCATTAGCTTTGACATGCCAATTGACAAACTTGAAGCTTTGTCAATTTTCCTTTGTTGGCTTGAGAACCTTTAAATGATGACAAATATAACTATGTTAGCTGTTTAAAGTGTTTATTAGTGTTTCAAATATTCATCCTAACAACAAATGTCTCCTAATCAAAGAGGAGATGTTTTGGACCTGGTTTAAAATGGTATTCACTTCTTGTAAATTAGGAAAAGATGCTCAAGCCTAACAAAAGGATAGGAAGCTGTGCTGCAATAGTAAATAGTAAGATTTATGGAGTATGTGGGACCTAAGAAGCAAGAAAAGTCTATATCCCAAAATACAACAAAAAAGGACAAAGAGTTCTCAGCAAGATATTAAACAAGAGAACAAGTGGGACAATAGCTAAAAGTTAGAAAATGCCATTCCTATTATGACAGCACACAGCAGAAAGAAAGACAATAGAAAAAAAGTACTACAGGTGGCTCAATGAATGATCAAAAACTTACTCTAGCTTGGCACTCATTTGTTGAAAGTTTTCTACATAAAAGAAGAAAACCCATTGACCTTCATCAAAAAGGAAAATGTTTTTCCTTTCTTCCAAAAAAGCTTTTGCCTACTATCGAATTACTACCCTCTCTTTTTCAAATCAAATTGTTTATTCTTTATTAAAAAAAAGGGACTGTGTGAGTGTGTCATATATATTGGTTTGTATAAGGTTGTTGCCACCATCGAAAACATATTTGAAAAAGCCATATTGTTAAGCTCTCTTGGGATGAACATCTTGTGAGAATATTCTATTAAAAGGAAGAACTTGTCTTATTGAAATTTGTATTAGTCCTATAATTTGATTCTTGAGCTTGTGTTTTTTAGTGAATTTTCGGTAAGCTTCAGAAAGCTTTGCACCTTGTGGTTGAGATGTGTACTAGAACTCTGAAATTAGTGGAACTCTTATCATCATTGGTGAGGACTAGAGTAGACTTCACATTAAAGTTGAACCAGTATAAAAAGATTCTTGGTGCACTCTCTCTAACTCCATCTCTTTATATTTGCATTTACACTCATCAAGCTTTCATCTTCTATAACTAAACTATAATTATTTTTCAACTGTCAAAATAGTACTTGAAAAATAAAATCAGCATATAAATATTGCATCTGAATGTTCTTCATTTGAAAAACCATACACTGTCATACGAATATCTCCTGAAAATTTAGGAGACAACTGGGTGAACTTTTTAACTATTTACTAAATGTGCAGAAAATTTTTGAAAGATCATTTAATTCAAACCCCTCTTTCTCAAGTGATCTTATACTATCATCCCTTGTGAGCCAAACTTCATAGTCTTGACCAAGTTCGACATGTCAAATATTCATCATGCATTTTCATTATCAAGAACCTTCATACTTCAACAATCAAATACCTCAACATGGTCCTTAGTCCATAAAGGTCAATTGATAGTTTGACATTTTAACAGTTAGTGAAATTTGGTGCCAACATATATTAAACAGTAATATACAAGTCTTGAGATAAATATCCATCTCATAGCACAATACAATATTAATTAACGTAACTTGACAAATGTTAAAAATAAATATTATAAAAATATTCACTTTTTTATATGTCTATCTCAAAATTAATGAAACAAAATAGAAAGATAGTTTGGACAAAGTAATATTCCATATAAGCCTTTCTTTTAACCATACATCTAAAAGTAATGTTGATCACTACCATCCAACTATTATCAATTTTGTCAAAATCACTTCCAGAAGATATTATCAAATATAAATCATTTTATTTTAAAATTAATTAAGCTTAAAATTAACTCTACAAAAGTAGATCCAGACATGCTATAAAGTGATTAAGACATGGCGAAAGTCATAGATATTCTCATCTATATCTTGGACAATTGCCGCTTGGTACTAAAGATAACTGTGAGGCCTATAAGTAGCTGGTGTAAGATGAATAAGATGGAATATGACTTAATGATTATGAGGTGAAAAATTTACAAAAAATTAATTGGCAAGTTTGGTTAACTGTTTAATGAGTAATCATGAAAAAAAAATAATGTGTTTAGTCATGTAACGCTTGCTATTTTAGAGGTATGGTCCTTTGATTCTATTCTTACCTAAAACTAGCAGTAATGGTGCAAGTAGCTCCAATGTTTGTGCAAGCGGGGGATGAGGTACCTGTGAAGACACTTCGATGCTTAAGTAAGTAGATGAGCAAGGTAAGGAGTGGAGAAATAGTGAATAGGAGACGTGATCATACCTGGGGGGCGTTAGTCCTTTTATATAGTTTAAGATTATCTCGTACTAAATTTGGAGGTAATCTTTCTTAAATAAGGAAGATACTTCTGCAATTTGGCTAGTACTAGATATGTTCTGTATCTATGGGAGATATGTTATAATATATGAAATATGATGTAATAATGACTAGATATGATGAGATATAAGAAGATCTTATAGAGGGTTTAGGAGATATCTTCGACTAAATCTGGGAAGAATCTATGAGAGGATTAGGTGCCACATAGCCAAGTTCCTGCGATCTTTGGCCGAGATGTACGGCCCATATTTATAAACCAATACAAATTCCATTATGGCTTACGAGTTGAGTAGTCTAGAACTAAGCATTTCTCCTATTTGGTAGATATATGTATGAGATTAATTTTGATACAATATACTATAAAAGAATTTGTAATACTTTTAAGATAGTAGGTGATCAAATTAAATATCTTTATATGATTAAATATTTATGTAAAATCATTTTATGCTAAAAGTGTATCAAACTTAAATTCTTATAAATAATCTTTCGATAAATAACTTGAATGAGTCTAAGACACAACATGAAGAGAAAACTACCCAAACAAAACACAAGCACTAAAACCCATCAGGAAAGATATATTAGACTAGACTTGTTAAACAAATGTATGTCAATACTTGTCATAATGCCACTGGATGATCGTCTGATTGATTGGCTTAGAATTTTCCTCATAACCAACTCCACTCCCTTTTCAATGCCCGCCTAAGAGCCTCTTTTGCAGTGACATGAAGAAGGAAAGAAACGTCATTCATGACTTAATATATATCATGTTAATAATAAAAATCAACGAATTCATCAACTTGAACAGTTTGGGAACAGCATTATAAAAAGACCACGAACTCCATGACTGTGCTGAGCTGCACCAATTAGTCGCGATTGTTCCTTGTTTTGATATTTGAACTTGGACTTAATTAGCTTGGCTGCATGGCAGAGACAAGCAAAATCCTAGTCCTGGGAGCCACAGGATACATCGGAAAATTCATAGTTGAAGCAAGCGCAAAAGCAGGACATCCCACGTTTGCTTTGGTCAGACAGAGCACTATCTCTCATCCTCACAAGTCCAAGCTTATTGAAAGCTTCAAGAGCTGCGGAGTCAAGCTGCTATATGTTTGTATCTTTCATTGGAAATTAATTTCAATTATTTTTGTGCATATATATAATATAACTTACTTCAAACTAGTGGTTCTAATTTCTCTCTTTCTCTTTTTTGAATCTGTAGGGTGATCTAAGTGATTATTCAAGTCTAGTTAAGGCAGTCAAGCAAGTTGATGTTGTAATCTCTGCAGTAGGTGCAGAACAGACAGATGATCAGCTGAAGATCACAGCAGCAATAAAAGAAGCTGGAAACATCAAGGTTCATAAGCCTTACTTTTTTTGTTAGGGGGAAATTATTATTACTATGTGGTATTGGAATAGTTTTCCTACATTCTAATTAAACTTCTAATCATCATTTGACATCTTAATTCCGTGAGTTATTATTGTTTCTTAATTACTTCTCTGTTACATATTTTTTTAATGAAATAGCTAATCTAATATAACAAATGACTATTAATGGATGGAATAGAGTAAGACTTTTCTAGATTATCAAAATGAGTAAGACTTTTATTTTGATCTTTTTTCTTATTAGACTTTTCTTTTGATTTGAGAGTCCCTAAGAATTTATCTTTATTTAGAGAATATTTTCTATACGCGAACAGTGTCATAAAAAAATTGAAAATACTATCATGCATCTCATGTTTTTGAAAAATTAAACCTATGCAATTGCCCAAAATTTTGTGTCAGTTTCTTAAATTTGTAAGGAACGATAATTGTTTTACACGGGTAGTATAGGTTTATTTATTTATTTTTTTAAATGTTGAGTAACTTATTGATAACTTCTATTCTTTTACGAAAAATAATATTTGTACTCATAAGATATGGACCCTACTTAAATGAAGTCCACATCCCATCTGACGATGGATGAGATATGAGTCAGCACGGTGTCCATATATTATGAGTACAAATAACATAACTCATTTTTTACGCTCTGCTAATGTGAATATTCATGAGGCAGGAACATGCCGGCTTCAGTGCCACCTCATCCCCATTCTTTCCAAGGAATTAAAAAAAATCAAAAAAGGAGAAAAATTAAGAAAGTATTATAAAATTTAAAGCATAAATATTGATAATAACAAATATTACTAATACCACACATTCTAAATTAAAAATAAAAATATATACATAATGTAAATCCAATAAATACAATTTAAAAAGGAGATATGTTAAGATTATCTTGATATATGTTTTATATATATTGTTAGACACTGATATCTCACCGAAAATGTATGCATTACTTAAATTGGAAATTTAAATTATTCCACATAATTGGGACTTGGTGGGTCTCATAGAATGAGCACCTCATCCCATAAACCCCGTGGCTACCCACATAAGCTGGTTTTCTTTTGCGTTCTTTACGTGGTTGGTTGTTGAATTAGCTATAGAAGTGTTGATCACTTGATTGTTCTTTTATCAGAGGTTCTTGCCGTCAGAATTTGGGCTAGATGTGGACCGTCATAGTGCAGTTGAGCCAGCAGCTACCTCTTTTGCGAAAAAGGTGGCAATCCGGAGGGCAATTGAAGCTGAAGGAATTCCCTACACTTACATATGTTCATATGCATTTGCTGGATACGTCCTATCAACTCTTGGACAGCAAGATGCCACAGCTCCTCCCAGAGATAAGGTAGTCGTTATGGGAGATGGAAATGTTAAAGGTAACAACATTAGTATCGTTGAAAATCTTTTACAGACAGCTTCTCTTCAGGTATAACATTACTATGAGATGGCATAAATAAAGTTCAATTGCCTTAAGTTGCATGTTTTGAATCCTTGTTTCAGGAGTTTATGTTACAGAGGAGGATGTTGCCACTTACACCATCAAAGCAGTGGATGACCCAAGAACCTTGAACAAAGTTTTGCACCTGAAGCCCCCTGCCAATCTTTTGACCTTCAACGAGGTCGTGTCCTCGTGGGAGAACAAAATTAACAAGACCCTTGAAAGAATTTCTGTCCCGGAGGATCAGCTTCTCAAGAATATCCAGGGTCAGTAAGAATTAAGAACATTCATTTCAGACTTTCCTACAATCACAAATTCAAATTTTAAGATTCTTTAGTCTTCATGAACATGTCAATGGCTTATAGACGGATGGTCACGTTTGCCTAGAGTTCCTTAAACTATCAACATGAGGGTATGTTCCATTCATTGATAAACACATGGTACATAGTAGTATAATATCAAGACATTGAATGCTTTAAAACATGCCTATTTATCTTACTTTTATTTTTAAATTTATAATTACATGAGCTAAAGCAACTGATAAATAACTAAAAGATTGACAAGATTCCCCAAGAATCTCTACGAAAATTGAAACAATCTTGGTTCATTACCGCAAATGGTTAAGTTTTAATTTCTAGGATATCATACGAGTTTCTTGCTGGAGACACCATCTGCAGCTTTATGCATTTGCTGAGAAGTATTTTGATACATCAATTTAGTGACACTAAGTATCCCTGGTTTATGGTGTGAATATTTTCATTCTATTTTTGCAGAGTCTCCTTTCCCTCAGAGCCTCCTCTTGGCATTATCGCACTCAATGTTGGTAAAGGGGGACTGTACAAGATTTGAGATTGACCCTTCTTTTGGTGTGGAAGCTTCTGAACTTTATCCTGAGGTGCAATACACCACCATTGACAACTTTCTGAATCGATTTGTCTGAGCCTATTGGAAATATATAAATTGCTCTACTTAGCTTCGGTCAATAAAACAATAGTCTTGTATGTGCAACGGGCTGAGGCTTTGTACTTTTAGTTGGTCACTTACTTTTTAGACAAAATAATCCCTCCTTGTTGTACTCTATGGTTTGTATTATTGCTTACCTATATGTTGTTTAAAGGTTCTATTCTAGATATTGAAGTAGTATCAGAAATTGTTTATCATTTAGCTTATGTGAAGGTTACTTGCGCTTTCAAAGAATGGATAGAAACTATCTACACAATGATACTGTGCTTAGAACAACAACAACAACATCGAGGGCCCAACCTTATTCCACCAAATGAGGTTGGTTACATAAATCAAATGACATAATAATATCCTGTCGATGTTAATACTCAAATCATTAAAATTTGAATTTTTATATAGGTTTTACCTATAGTTTTTTTTCTAAGTCTTTGTACGTCCACCTCTAGATATTGTGGTTATAAGCTAGGAACAAAAGACATAAAGCTCAAGCACCTTGTTTTTGTAGACTTGGTGTTTTACTGTTTTAATTGAAATAAACTAATTGATAGGTCACATGAAAGGAAAAAGCTTAATAGTAGGGAAATTTGTTCTCCAGTTTTTGTACAAAAGTTTGGATTGGTTAATTATTTTGCTTTGTAAAACTCTCTCATAAATTTCACCCTTATATTCGAGCACTTCCATTCTTCCACATTTGCCAACTCAGATTCGTACTTTTTTATTTCATGCCACAACAAACCTCTATTGGAAAGGACTTGACTATACAATTTTTGTCTCCCCGAATTTGCATAGCTAATTTGTCATGCAAATTTTGGTGCTTCCCGTACCATATGCCAACAAATTTCCAAGAAGATGAGGCGATTTGGGAAAAGTGAAATGCATTCCACAAACCATATTGCGACATCAAACACCAGGTCGCCAATTTCCTAGGTCACTCTCCAATCGGTACATGAGTTAAAGTGTGGAATGCATCCATACATAATTGCATTTTGTAGGAAACAGAGCTGAAGGCAGAACCGTTTATTACACGAGCAAGAAAACAAAGTAAACATAATTAATCCAATATAAGCAAGTGGTGAATTTAACTGGCACATTTCTTACCAGGATAGGACGTTGATAACCACGTTGGGAAATTTCTTCACCGAATAGCTGGCTCCTCACAAGAAGATCCGAAGCCACAAAGCACAAAATGACATCGACAGAGACATGCATAGATGAAAATTATCCAAATTAAATGAAACATTTTTTTTTCATCTCCCGACACAGAACTATGTTGTCATTATCGTCACCAATGTGTCCATTTAGAAACCATCGCGCCCTCTATTCCCAATTCCACTCTTCTTTTGGATACCCCTTCTTTGGCATTGCCACAAACTTGTCTTTTTAATTTCTTTGTTTATCATCTCCAAGATACCAGCCCCACTCTTTTTTTTCAGCTTCTAAAAATTCACACACAGCTCAAACACCAGTTTCATTGTTAAGTCTTGACCAATCAACGCTATCATATCAATCTCAAAACCTTTAGGCCCTTATCCATCGATGGAGAAGGTACCACATGATAACCGGTTTACATACACTCTCAATTCATTCTCAACCAAGAAGGGACGCAGTGGTTATGAACCATCAGACACAGAGACAGAGTGGCAGGATGTTCCAAGGCATGAAAGAAAGAAGGCACCACCCGCCGCGATAACAGCTTCGGCTTCTAGCCAACCACGAAGAAGACAGCACAGTAAGTCACCCTTTAAGCCGCACAGAACAGGCGAGGATATTAATGATGACAATGATGATGACGATGATGTTTCACTATCAACACCCATAAAAGGTTTGAACACAAAGAGAAATACAAGTCCCTTGCCTAAACCAGATCTTGGAAGAACCTTGTCTTCTTACAACAGAAAGCATGAGCAAAGAACAGTTGCACCCTCCACAGTGACTGAGAAGCCAAACCACAGGAGAGCAGTGACTGCAACAAGGTTGAGGGAACAACAGAGAAGTAGTCACGTGCAAAACGTGGGGAGAACTTCCTCACCATTGACCAGAGCCATGGCTCAAAAACAAAGGGAAGTTTCACCTTTCAAAGCTTCTTCATCAGTGGGAGAGATCAATGAAATGATAGCAGAGGTGAAACTATACAAAAACCCCACCAATGATGATCATTCGGAGCTTGAAAGCACAGAGTCTATTCAACCAGGTGATCTTTTCTTCTCTCGCGAGTGCAATGCCTTGCAGGGCAAGAATTCTTCGTTGCCGAAAAGCATTCAACAGTGTGGATATTTTAGCCCAAGGCCTGGGATAACCACCATGAATCCCACTAGAGGGCCCCCTTCTTCCATTCAGGATCATAACAGCAAAGGAAATGGCAACCTCAATGTGAACATGGCACGAGGCACTTCATCGGGCAAAGCCTTTTCTGGATCAAGTTCTGCTGCTACAAGCAGAAAGGGAAGCAGTAGTGTGACAAGTGATACCAGTGGGAAGACTAGTGAGAGCATGAGGAAATTCACGGCCAACAGAAAGAAGAACCAGAAGGATACCTGGTTTGCTTGCATGAGAACAGGAAACTGTAGGACGGCGAGGAAATCACCAGAGCGCCACCCGATCGATGAGGCTTCTTTCATTGAGAGGGCTATGGTGATGGAAAGCATGCCACAATTCTGGGCAGATAAGCATCAACCTGCTTCACTTAATGGTTTCATTTGCAACAAACAAGAAGCTCAACTTCTCAAGGAATTAGTAAGTTTTCTATGCTATACTATGTATTGTTTCATTCCTCAGACTACTGTGAAAATCTTTCTCAAATTTAATTTCAATTTATTCAGTGTTGCTTGTTTATATAGATGATACGTCTTAGTCTTAATGTTGTTACCTTACTTGTATACTTTCTGACTCAGACTACCTTTGTTTTCAGGTGTCTCAAGGCTCTTGTCCTCATATTTTGCTCAAAGGAACCTCTGGTTGCTGGAAAAGAGAACTAGCAATGGCTCTTCTACGAGAAATATATGGTGATGCATGTTGCAATGTATGCTTCTTCCCATAATTTTCTTTCTAGATGTCTTCTGCATTCCTAAGCTGACCTTATCAGATCATTTTGCAGCTGTCCCATGAGTTAAGGCAGTTCCCGATTCAGGTAGAGTTTTCTGAACTTTTTAACCTATTGGTTTTGGTACATGATAATTGTTGAGTAAAAACTGGTTTGATTATTATCTCAAGAAGTCGCATTTTCAGTCCATTGCTAGAGCTCATACCTCATTGCATTGAGTACTATGACAGGACAAAAGACCTATGAAAGTATGTGTTCCAATAACATACAGTTCTCATCACATGGAGCTTAATGTGATGGACCCAAATGCTAAAGGTGCTTTGCTGGGATTGATCAAAGAAATCAGCAATATACATGCTATTACTCCTGAAGTCAGCAATATTAATTTCAAGCCAGATTATAAAGGTTAGCTGTCTGAATCCATGTATAGCTTATACTGATTTATTCTTACTATGTTTGGATTTTTTTCCCCCTCAATGAAATGGAGCGAAATAAAAAGGAACAGAACAACATGACCTTTTTTTTTTTTTTGCCTTATTTGGGAAATTAGTAATAGACCAAAAGGAAACTTCGTTAAGTTTTTTGGAAGTTATCTTGTAAAGGAACAAAATGAAACAATTATTGCATTGTTTATAGACCGCATTAAGTGGTAGTCTCATGCACCCGGCATCTTTTTTTCCCTTTTCTTCCATTCCAACCCCAGATTTGAGAGGAATAGGAAAAATAAAGAGGGGGGATAGTTCCCCTTGTGTTGAGTCCCTTTTTGTAATTATGTATATTTAAACTCTCAAACAAGGGAACCGGTTCCCTTTCCACTCATTTGCTTTCTGTTTCTCCATTTTTTGTTATCCAAACATAGTGATAATGTGAGCCTAACTAACATGGTTGGGTTGTCTTGATTTCAGTAGTGTTTCTTTATGAGGTAGACCAAGCAGTAGAGAACATCCAGCACATGATCAAGTGGATTATAGACCGCTATTCAGACATATGCAAGCTAGTACTCTTCTGTGAAGATGATGGAGGAATTCTTGAACCTGTGAAAAACCGGTTCAAAGTTATCAAAGTTGATGCTCCTCAAACTCACGAAGTAAGCATAAAGAAATTTATAAAAAAGAAAAACTAACCTTCAATCTTGGATTAGATTACTTATATGCTTGGATTTTGTGGTCAAGGTATAATGAATTATATGATACAAACTTTGCTACATTTGATCTTCTAAGCGTACTATGCTACAAAAATCGTTGACCCTGATTTTTCACAATGACTGTGTTTTGCAACATTTCAGATTATGAAATTGAACTTCAATTCTTATGTATTTCTTTTCTATATCTTTTATTTTCTACGATATTTTTTTGGAAAGGATTAAAATTTCCTTCCATCAATATCAACCATCTAATAATAAAGAAGAACTCACACATTTCCAGATTACTGAGGTTCTTATTCAGATAGCAAAGAAAGAGGAAATTGATCTATCCCTGAATTTTGCTGCAAAGATTGCCACAAAGTCAAAGCAGAACCTTAGGAAAGCAATCATGGCTCTTGAAGCATGCAAAGCACACAAGTAAGAACTCTTAGACGAAAAGATATTTGTTTCAACATCTCTAATGAATTATCTACAAAGATTAACTGGGGTACTATGCTGTGCAGCTATCCATTTTCTGAAGAACAACCAATTCCTGTTGGATGGGAGGAGATTGTAATAGAAGTAGCTGCAGAGATTCTCGCCGATCCATCATTTTCACGGCAAGAAATTCTCATTCTAAAGAGCTTCTTGTTATCCTGGTTCTGAAGCTAACATGCTGCTGCTGTTTTTTCTTTCTAAGACCAGCTTATTTGAAGGCTGTTTTGCAACTTGAAAACTGTCAATCAGATTATGTTTCAACTCTTTATTTTAATCATAATTTTCTTGTGGTTTTACCAGCTTACTCTCAATACGAGGCAAATTTCAGATGCTTCTCCTGGATTTTGTCCACCCCAAATTGATTCTTCAGGTATTGAATCAATGCCTGTGTCAGAAGAATCCATAAAGAATTTATTCAATTTACCAAATCACTATTTTTCATAATGGAATTTTTGTTCAAATCTGCAGAAACTGGTGGAACAGCTCCTTAAAAGAGTTGAGGCCAGCTCAAAAAGGGAGGTCTACTACTGGCATGCTTATTATGTGAGTTTCTCCTTCAGTGAGTTTGTTTTAAGGTGATGGCAAATTATAAAACAGAACTTGGGGCATTCCTATCATGCTATTGCAAGTTCTGTGTCATTCCCCCGTGCCGTATTATATAAGTGTAAATTCTCTTGTAAAATCCTAACCAGAGGCTATATAATTAACAGGACAGAAGACTACCACCAGGAACAACAGCTTTGTTAAAATTAGAAGGTAAGGCATCACAACCCTTCTAAGTTCTAACCACAGGCTATAAACTGATGAGAGTTGCTGTTTATGATATAAGATTGACTAATGTGCTCTTCTATGCAGAATTTGTGGCCAAGTTCATGAGCATATACAGAAAAGGCTCTAGCAGCAGTCGGCAACTTGTGTAGGCTCACATGGATGTCACTGCAGGATGAATTGTTACTCAGACACAGCGAAGAATCTCAGAATCATATGAGCAGCATCAATTATTGCTCTGCTGAAATCAGAATAAGAACATCATTCCATATCCTCTACTGGAAGGAAAATATTTTAGCTGAGGCCAAGCAGAGAAATCATCAGTTCCTTTCTGCATCTTATATTATGAACAATAATCCACATTTTGAGAATGCATTATGTTGAAGAGTCAACATATTAGCTTTCTTGTGTAAGTAAACATATGCAAGCATCTTCATTTGTAAAATGCATACTCAAAATATAATCAAAATAATACCTACCTGCTTCCCAATATCAAATGGGACATTACTTAATCATGCATAGGGTTACGCGCTTCAAGTGAGAATATGAAAGAACATCTGATTTAAGTGTACATTGTGAAACAGAGAATTGATAAATAGAAAGATGATGCACTTTAGGCCTAAAGTTGGGTATGTACTTCCTATATCAATGAAGTGACGTTTTTTCTAATTCAGTGCATGCCGACCAAGCTGAATGATAAACGAAACCTTGTAAGCAAAGGACATAATAGATTATAAATACGAAGAAGCCAAGCCAGAGGCTTCAATCAGAATCTTTCTTAAACACAACCTGTAGTTTAGACTCACGATGAAACTCATGTGAACCCTATGCAGCCATTTGCCCGAGATACATGAGCTTAATTTTTTTTTTTGTTTTTTTTGGGTTACATACATGAGCTTAATTTAGAAACGATAAACTAGAATATATACAAATTATAGTTGAAATAATAAAATGTGAAGTTAAACCCTATTTCACCTCAGTTTGTTAGAACAATTTTTTTTTTTTTTTTAATTCTTGCGCTGTTTAGCTTTAAAAATTAGGGGTAATTATAACAATCTCCCTTAACATTCTTTATATTACATTTATCCCCTCTAATTTTCAATATTATAATTACCTCCCTTAATCATTTTTATCGGACATTTATACCCTCATCCTATCTCAGCCCTTCACATGAGCCACCATCACCCAACCATCTTCCCTCACAGTGTCTGATTTTTTATCCAAACCTGTTGTGGCTTAGACTTGAGCTGCACACTGTAAGTTCCGTAGAGAACATCCTCATCACCACCGTGCACGGCCGCCGATGCCACGTCCATTTTCCATCCCTCTCTCACTGCCCAGCCACAACCACCGCGGCAGCGCCGCTTCCCTTTCCTTTTCCTCGCCTTGCCCTCCACAGCCACTGCCGCCACCTTCCTCTCTGCCGCATCACGATCTGCGCGCTTGCCGCGACGGATCTGAGTCATCACCCTCATCGTTGCCGCCAGCCTCAAACCACCACCCTCCATGCATCGCGAGTCACCACTCCCCTTCTCCCTCGGTGTTCACGCCTTTCCTCCCTCAGTCAAAAACCCGTGCTTGCCGCGGCGGATCTACACCGGATAGCCACCACCTCTGCCACTGACGTGAAGCCAGCCCTCACGCCTTGCTGCCGCCGCCTTCCATCGCGACCTCGTGAAGCCCAGCTGGCCTCCGTCAGCCACCGCAGCTCCTTCCTCCTTCCTCTGCTCTGCCGTCGTGGCTTCTTTTCTTCTCTTCCTCTATCATAATCACCATTCCTCTTCTCTCTCTCTCTCTCTCTCCGCGCACACTCTAACATTTCTGTCTCTGTTTTAAAAAATTGAAGACCATGTGAAAACCAAATCCCCCTTTCAAGTCACGAGAATGCTCCATGTTTCGCCATTTTCACTAAATATGGGTCCAACATGTGATTCAAACAGCATGACTATAGAATTACAAACATCGTCTGCTTGTTTTGTGCTTTGCGGTGGTGGACAGTGACAACATGCTAAAGACAGTGGTGGTAGTGAGTGGAGGATGGGCACTGGTGGTGGAAAATAATCATCGTAAGAGGGTGGATTATTTTGAGGGTAATTTAGAAATTTTAAAAAATTATTTAGGAATAAATGAGGTAACTGTAATATTAAAAATTAGAAAAAAATAAATGTAATATTGAAAATTTTTAGAGATTATTGTAATTACCTCTAAAAATTAATATATTTGACCGGTGCCTTTGTTTCACCTAAACATCCAACATATAAGTGGACGTTCTCAATTCTAAAGAATAGAAAAATATCACAAGAACAATAAGGTTATATAATAAATGTATATTATATATTTTATTATTATTAGATATGATGAATAGTTTCTACTCATCCTATTCATTTATTATATTCAATGATAATAAAATATGTGATAATTGTTTTTTATATAATTTTATTGTTCTTAAAACACTACTCTAACGAATATGCTGCAAATATAAAACCAAAAAGAACTTGTCGTAATATTCCTGCAGCATCCAGAATGTCTAAATTTTCAAGCGTTTTTACATAATTAAAATAAAATAAATTGATTATTACATGAATATCCCGGGCAAAAGTCGTTTATAGATATGTCCTGCTTTTATTTTATAGAAATCAATTTAAATTGACTTTCGTTGAGATAACGAAGTCGATTTTACTCGACTTTTAAAATAATAACCCACTGGATATCACATTACTCAGAAGAAGTCAATTATAATCGATTTCAGTACAACACAGAAGTCTATTATAATAGTTTTTAAAAGTCTATTATAATCAACTTCTAAAATTACGACAACATTCTATACAAATACACTGACTGCAAAACTATTATATCAAATAAAATTACAAGTAAATTAAAGAAACTGTAGCTTAAATTTCACAAATTTACTAACATACCTACCTAATTGCAAAACTACAATAAAACTAAATATGCATACACATTATCATAAAAAATATATATATAATATAATATTAATAACATCTACAAATCTTTCTAAACTAACAAATTAAATTTTAGTAACCTATCACATTAAATGATAAAATGAAATATAGTGAAAAATTTAACTACATAAAAGTACTTGCATTGTCAGTTTGCCTGCAATATGATCGACAAAATTAAGACGATATAGATAATCTATGGAAACACTACAACACTTCTTTCCACCACCTCTATCATGCAATATCCGCGGCTCCTTCGTCTTCTCTGTGCCTTCTTCCTCCCCCTTTCCCTAACGATGAACTTGTAGGAAGGAACTGAGAACCGATACCCTCTTATCCCGCCCACAACTCCAAAGTCGATTATAATCAACTCCTTGCCACGATCTAACACTGCCTTCAAATTGGCTATACTCGACTTCAACACAAAGGGAAAGTCGACTGTAATCAATTCTCGATCCAAGGCTGCCACATGCAGAGAAGTTCTTGTAGGCTGCACTGGGGAGTGAGGGAAATTTGAGTATAATCGACTTTGATGTTACAAAGAAGTTGATTTTAGTTGACTTTCATACTACACAAATCGGGATATATTTGTAAATTGATTCAATTGGAACAATCATGTAATAATGTATTTTTTTTATTTTATTTGTGTCAAAAACCCAAATTTTCAACAAAAGAGTTAAAATACCGTTAAATTTCCATAAACTGAATATAAAATATAAAATGTATTTAAAAAGGCAAAAACATTTAATGAGCGTGCCCGAATATAGAGAATAAATTTATGAACACTGGTATGTCGGATGGTATGCTGGTTCGAGCAAGGGTGGACCACATAATGTGGTTAATCCTCACCTCACACACATGGAGTTCCCGTCAAAGTCGCATTCGCACAGTGACATTGTCCGAAAGCCGAAGGTTGTTTTTATCATTAGAGTAGTGTTATTTGTAACAAAAGTATAGAATCGACTCACAATTCTATATATTGAATGAGACGTAAATCGTTATTGATAGATAAAACGTGAATCTTATTCAAATAAAAATTACATTTCATTAAATGATAAATACTGTATAAGTAGGGACGTTATCCTATATTTTTTAGTAGGAGTATCATTTCTTCTTCGATCTCACGTCTCCATGCAGAACCGTAGGATGGGAATGCCTTTAATCTGACGGCTCAAGTTGACTCAAAGACTGTGCAGACTGCTACACACACCCGTGTTCTTCCTCTTTCTTCTTTCTCCCCTTTATATATAAAAGCACGCCTCAACCCAAGAAGCAATCCTTCTCTCTCTCTCTAACCACTGACACACAGTGACTCTGTTTCAGTGCTTCTGTCTAACTGTAACTGCTTCTTCTTTAACCCTTTGCTACTATTTTTCTGCTTTCCTTTTTTTTTTCCCCTTCACTTTTCATGTTTGATTTGTCGATTATTAGTCTTGGTTTTGTTTATTGTTATGGTGCGTTTTTTCTCTTCACTTTTGTTTCTCTTTTTTGTTTTGAAAGCAAAAAAGTTTGGATTTGTGCTCATCTAATCACAGCTGTTTCAGTAATAAGTAGTTCAGTTCAGTACTTGATTGAACAACCATTATGCTTTTGTTGATGGCACTGAAGTTTCTTTTTGTACACGATAACTGTTTTTGTCAAATTTGTTCTTAGTTCTTAAACAGCTACGTCTTATTAACTTGTGTATCTTCTATGCGATTGATTCTTCTTACTATTGTTTGTTGCAACAAAGCCATAATGATTTAAGCACTGATTGCCCTCTGTGTTTATTTGATTTGTATGTTTATCTGTGTAGGTGCTTTTCTGCAAAAGTTCATATGGCTAACCACGAAGAATCAAGTTCAAGGAATTCGGGTTTCACTCATGTTATGATATCATCAGAGTCGGGGACACCCCAAGTGTAATAAACACTTTTCGGATGTGAGCGGAAGCGCTCCCAAATTGAAGAGACGGAAAAACGGAGCACGGTGAATAGTAATTCGCAGTGGGGCCCACGTCACTATTCACGTGAATAGTACTATGTAGTGGGACCCGCTTCACTATTTATGAATAGTAAATGTTACTATTCACACCAACAAAATAGATCAAGATAACTGCACACCAATATTTTAACGTGGAAAACCCTCCTGTAATTTTGAGGGAAAAATCACGGGCCAAACTCCGAAAAATACTCCACTATATTTAAAGAGTAATTACAATATAGTGTATCCCCAATGAGACTCTCTTCTACTACAATTAGTAGTATTACAGAGATCTAGAGAATATATCCAAAATCCCCCAGTGTATACTCACACTACACTCTTGGAATTTTCTTACACACACTCTCTATTTTTCTCTCACTACAAGAAGCCTATACTGCTTCTTCCTTTACAACTGAGGAAATGCTTCTCAGTTCGGATTGCAAAAATCGTCTACTTCAAGGCTCTATTTATAGATGATTTTTGAAGATTACTGTGCATGTTACTGTGCATATTTCGGTGATACAATCAGATTTCACATTCTTGTGCATGTGCACAGTAATTTCTTTGATTTTCAACGGTCGGTGGCTGCAAAATGCACAGCCACCGGCCACTTTTTCTACAATTCTCCACATTGGCTGCATTTTGCAACAGCTTTCAATCTCTGCAAATATTAACTAAGTCCAAGCAATGCTTAAACTTGTCAATCGGCAATGGTTTTGTCATCATATCGGCTGGGTTCTCAGCTGTGGCTATCTTCTGAATTGCAACAATACCATTATTGATACATTCTCGACAAAATGAAGTCGGCGTCAATGTGCTTTGTCCTTTCATGATAGACTGGATTTTTAGCCAGATGAATGGCGCTTTGACTATCACAATGTACAATTGGTACATGTTGATTCAATCCAAAACTATCCAAAAGACCGTGCACCCAAATACTCTCTTTATGACCTCGATCAATGCCATATACTCGGCTTGATGGTTGACAATGCCACTGTTGATTGCAATGTCGCCTTCCAGCTAATAGTACATCCAAAGACTGTAAAGGTATAGCCTGTCAATGATCTTCTTTTATCCAAGTCACCTGCATAATCAGAATCTACATAACCTACAACTCCACGGTTCTTCTGACCATCAAATACCAAACAAATATCAATAGAACCTCTCAAGTACCGCATAATCCATTTCTGACTTCCCAATGTGTCTTTCCGGGTTTGCTCATAAACACCTTACCATACTCACGCATGTGAAATATCTGGTCTAGTGCACACCATGGCATACATGAGGCGCCAACCGCACTAGAGTAAGGTATCTGAGACATGTGCTCCACCTCCTCCTCAGTTCTCGGACATTCTTTCAAAGATAACTTAAAATGTGCAGCCAACGGAGTGCCACTGGTTTGGATTGATCCATATTGAAGCGTTGTAGCACTTTTATAATATAATTTTGTTGTGTTAAACACAACCTGTCACTATGTCGCTCCCTATGAATTTCCATTCCAAGAATCTTCCTTGCCGCACCTAAGTCCTTCATCTCAAACTCTTTTCCCAATCGAAGTTTTCAACATACTAATTTCAGCCTTATTACGAGCTGCAATTAGCATATCATCTACATACAACAACAAATAAATCTTTGAACCATCTGGAAGCTCCTTAGAGTAGATGCAATTATCATATTGGTTTCTACTATATCCAGTACCAATCATAAATGCATCAAACCTTTTGTACCACGCCTCTGGACTGTTTCAAGCCATATAACGACTTTTTCAACAGGCAGACATGGTTCTTCTTATCAGAAATTACAAACCCCTCTGGTTGACTCATGTAGATCTGCTCCTCTAGCTCACCATGTAAGAACGCCGTCTTCACATCAAGTCGTTTCTAGCTCCAAGTCAAACGTACTTACAATAGCTAATAGGATCCGAATAGAGCTATGCTTCACCACAGGAGAGAATACTTCATGGAAGTCAACACCCTCCTTCTGAGTATAACCCTTTGCTACCAGTCTCGCCTTGAACCTTGGAGGCTCAGTGTCAGGGATTCCTTCTTTTCTTTTGTAAACCCATTTACAGCCAACTACTCTTTTCCCCTTTGGAAGTTGTACGAGCTCCCACGTTTGATTTTTCTGAAGAGACTCAATCTCCTCATTCATTGCTATCAGCCACTCCTTCGACTCCTTACTTTCTATTGGATCATGATAGGTACATGGTTCATCTCCAACTGCACCATCCGCCATAGCCAAAGCAAAGGCTATAGGATCTGCATCTAATGAGTCAAGTGCACAAGCAGCAGAATCCAGATATCTTTTTGGTTTCTGGATTTCTCGTCTTTCTCTGCCAGTAGCAATACTGTATGGCTCTGCTTCTCTGGTTGGTTCACCAGTTTCCTCATAGTCAGGTTCATTTTGTTGTTCTACTTGTGTTGAGCAATCCTCAAGTACTTGGCTGATTCATTATATCATTTTCTTGCTTCACCTTCCCACTCAATCTCTAGCTCCACCGCTTCTTAGCACCATGATCTGTCTGCATCATCTAAGTTAGACTCCTTCTTCTGATTTAGCATTGCCGCCTCGTCAAAAGTGACATCTCTGCTGACAATGATTTTAGGTGAACTTGCCTTCTCTATACACCACAGTTTGTAGCCTTTCACCCCTCGTGCATATCCTAGAAATATACACCTTCTTGCCCTTGCCTCAAGTTTACCATCATTCACATGGGCATATGCCAGACAACCAAATATCTTTAAATCAGAATAGTTTACGGGTCGACCGGACCATACCTCTTGTGGAATCTTCAGATTAATAGCAGTTGATGGAGATCTGTTTACCAGATATACAGCTGTATTGACTGCCTCAGCCCAAAATGATTTGGGAAGTGTTGCGTTGATTCGCATGCATCTTGCACGCTCTAGAAGTGTTCTGTTCATCCGTTTTGCAACTCCATTTTCTTTGTGGTGTTCCTGATACAAGATGGTGCCTCACTATACCAAAGATTTCTGCAGAACTCCTCAAATTCTTTGCTGCAAAATTCTCCGCCATTGTCAGTTCTTAGTCTCTTGACTGACCGCCCGGTTTGCTTCTCGACCATGGTCTTCCATTGCTTGAATTTGTCGAACACTTCTTCTTTTTTCTTCAGGAAATAAATCCAGACTTTTCTGGAATAATCATCTATCAGAGTAAGAAAATAGCGAGCTCCACCTAAAGAGTTAACAGGGCTGGACCCCTAACGACTGAGTGGACATACTCCAATATCCCCTTGCTATTGTGTTTGCCAGAATTGAACTTCACCCGTTTCTGCTTTCCAAATACACAGTTTTCACAGAAACTAAGTTTACAATTCTTGAGCCTTTCAACAAGCCTTTGCCGGCAAGTATGGTCATTCCTTTCTCGCTCATATGACCAAGCCGCATGTGCCACAATCGTGTAGCATCATCCTTTCTTTCAGAGGATAGAACAAAGAATGTTCCATCGACCGTGCTTCCTAGCAATAGATAGATCCCGCCCTGCAGCTTTCCTTTCAATACCACCATTGAGCCTTTGAATACCTTCAAGAAGCCACCCTCTCCAGTGAACTTGTACCCCCGATTGTCAAGGGCACTCAATGAGATCAGATTTCTACCCAATTCTGGTACATGCCATGCATGAAACGTCCTTTTAGTACCATCGTCCAAATTCACTTGCACATCTCCTTCACCAGCAGTCGGAATAATTCTATTATCTCCCAATCTAACTTTTCCCTCCATCTTTTTATAGGATGAGAAGAAGTTTCGATTAGGTGTCATGTGAAAGGATGCGCCAGAATCCAGGATCCACTCATTTCCGGTGTCACCTGTGAATCTTGTCAAGGCCGAACCCGATGTCGGCATCACTATCTTCGTAACTTTCAATTGTTACGTTGGCGAATCTCCGATTTCTCCTTTCTCTCAGGCAATTTCTTCCGATATGTCCCGTCTGGTGACAATGAAAGCACTTCACGCATTTATGCTTTACGGACTTTGATCTTCTCTTGCTTTTGCTTCCGATCCTCTTTCTTGACTACGCCCTCGTCACGAACAATCCATCTGCGGGACCTTCGACATTGGATCAGGCTACTAACTCGATGTTCCTTTATCATCGGTGATTCTTTGACATTTTTCATCGAGATATCGGATCTACCATAAAGTATGGTATCACGAAATTATCATAAGGCGGAGGTAGTGAAGTCAACAAGATCATAAGCTTGATCAACATCTTCAACTTTAATTCCAACGCTCCAACATCGAGATCATCCGTTGAAGTCGTCTATATGTTCTTGCATTGATTTTCCTCCTGAATATTTGAATGTGTACAGTCGCTTTCTCTGATAAAGCTTGTTGGACAAGGTCTTTCTGAGAATATTTTTCTTCCAAAGCCTTCCATAGTGAATCGGTTTTTCATCCATGACTTCTAGAACATTGTCCGCAAGACTCAATTGTATTGTACTCGTGCTTTGACCATCATCTCCTTCTTCTTGTCATCGTAATGACCTGGGTCCTCCAACGTCTCTGCAAGACCTTGGCGACCTAGCAATGCACACTTTCGGTTTCCATAGCCTCAAGTCATTGGACGATCAAATTTCTCCACTTCAAATTTTGGCACCGACATCTTGGATCTTAGTCGAACCTTATCTTTAATCAGATAATCAAATAGTGCAACTCAATCAGTAAACCGTGCAACAAGAGGCTTCCCAGGAAAGAGAGGTGGGTCACAATGGACACGCTTAAATACCAAGTCTTTCCTTAGCCAGAACCTCTTCAAACCGCACTCTCACAAGATCACACTGTCTTCCAAAGAACAAAGAACCAAAAGGTGATCCTCAAGTATTAGGGAGAAACTCTTTTCTGATGTGGAAGATCAGACTAAGCTGCAACCACAGAGCATACTAAGAATAAATCCCACCGATCCAAAGCTCTGATACCACTTGTTATGATATCATCAGAGTCGGGGACACCCCAAGTGTAATAAACACTTTTCGGATGTGAGCGAGCGCCCAAATTGAAGAGACCAAAAAACGGAGCACGGTGAATAGTAATTCGCAGTGGGGCCCACGTCACTATTCACGTGAATAGTACTATGTAGTGGGACCCGCTTCACTATTTATGAATAGTAAATGTTACTATTCACACCAACAAAATAGATCAAGATAACTGCACACCAATATTTTAACGTGGAAAACCCTCCTGTAATTTTGAGGGAAAAACCACGGGCCAAACTCCGAAAAATACTCCACTATATTTAAAGAGTAATTACAATATAGTGTATCCCCAATGAGACTCTCTTCTACTACAATTAGTAGTATTACAGAGATCTAGAGAATATATCCAAAATCCCCCAGTGTATACTCACACTACACTCTTGGAATTTTCTTACACACACTCTCTATTTTTCTCTCACTACAAGAAGCCTATACTGCTTCTTCCTTTACAACTGAGGAAATGCTTCTCAGTTCGGATTGCAAAAATCGTCTGCTTCAAGGCTCTATTTATAGATGATTTTTGAAGATTACTGTGCATGTTACTGTGCATATTTCGGTGATACAACTGTATTTCACATTACTGTGCATGTGCACAGTAATTTCTTTTTGATTTTTCAACGGTCGGTGGCTGCAAAATGCACAGCCACCGGCCACTTTTTCTACAACTCATGCTAAGCTCAATGAGAGAATACTTTCTTCACTCTCACGGAGAACTGTTGCTGCCCATCCCTGGCACGACTTAGAGATTGGTACAGTTACTTTCTGCATTTTCTCTTTTTTCTCCTTAGCTTGCAAAGAAATTACTGCGGTTCAAGAATCCATGCTTAGATTCCACTAGACCTTTTTTGATTGAGTTCTGAGGCAACTGAAATATATGGATCTAGCAGTATTTGAATGAAAATTCTCTGATGTTTTTAAAATTTTTATACATGCAGGACCAGGAGCTCCAGCAGTTTTCAACTGTGTAAGTTTTTACAGTTTTATAACTTACATTCACAAAGCTTACCAAAAAGAACGTCACAAGGTTTCTTGGAACATCATAGGCATATGAGTTTTGGGGCCTTTATTAATTTATGTCTGGCAATCCATTGAATATTTTAATTTGGTACTTATAGCGAATGCAGTTAAAACAGTGCTTTATCTTTAACAAGGAAATGTTGGTAATGGAAATCTCATTTTATGGATTGAGATGTGGAGTGCCTAAATATGGCGAGCTTGGAACTTGGATCATTACATTTTTCAAATATTGATTATTCTACCAAACTCTTGTTTGCTACATTGTTTTCTAAAAATATGTAAGTGGATTTCCATGGCAGGTGGTTGAAATTGGCAAAGGTAGCAAGGTTAAGTATGAGCTGGACAAGGCAAGTGGACTTATAAAGGTGTGGTTACCATCTTTCATCACTTAAATTCACCTTCTTCCATTCCAAATGCTTTGTATGTTGGGAAAATATGAAGGAATTTCTATTAGGGATTAGCTTCCTTATTTACCATTTGTATACTAATCACTGGCATATTTTCACCTTTGAAGCTGAATGCCTTTGAACTCCTGCCTGTTCTTATCAAAATTTTCTCAAATTGTGAGGGTTGTCTTTGCAGACATGACATCTTAACCCATCTTGTTCTTTAGAAGCAAACTCATTAATTTTAATTTTTGGCTGCAGAGGGATAAGTTGGATCTATAGACTGGTAGAATCAACCATAATAAGTGATAACTCTATACATGCAATGCATGTCAGATTATCTGGATTGTTGTATTTGTCCCCCCATAAGTGTTGTTTCCAATCCAATGCTTTTTAACTTTTGCTTCCTTGAATTTGAACTATGAGAGGTTATTATTATTATTGGGCTTTAGTATCCAGTGTAATCATTTACTGCCCCACTTTACATAGATAGTGCTATTGTTTCTGGATGCAAATTTTTTGTCTGTCTGTACCAAAGCATGACTAATTCATTGGTTGAAAACTTAGGTTGATCGTGTTCTTTACTCATCAGTTGTATACCCACACAACTATGGTTTTATTCCAAGAACCATTTGTGAAGACAGTGATCCTATGGACGTCCTAATTCTGATGCAGGTAGCAATGCTTAAAATTCTTGTTCAATATATTTAACAGAGATGTCTGTTTTCAGCCAAAATTTGAACTGAACTAAAATTAAAACTTATGTTTCGAGAAGGAGCCTGTACTACCTGGTTCCTTCCTTCGTGCTCGTGCTATTGGACTAATGCCCATGATTGACCAGGTGACAGTTGCTTTTTCCTTGCCTATAAATTAATAATTTGTTTTATTCTGCTTTAGAAAATGGAAAAGGACCACCAAAGGGTCTGTTTTGAAAATAAAATTTGAGTATCCGTAAGTCTTTATAATTATTTAGTTGATTGGTTGCTGATTTGCTAGTGAATTGAACTTCAAGTCTAAGTGGTCATCCTTATTCATATGACTTTATGTGATGAAAACATTGCCTCACCTTGTCTTTGATATGAAATAGTGAAATTTATCCCCATTAACCTTTCTAATCCTATAGCAATTTTAGCTTGGGGTGATATATGGTTGAAGTGAGGGTTCATTTCATTGGAGCAATGAAATAAAATTGAAGGCACAATGAAACTTGTTTAATGCATAACTATGCCTCAGCACGATTAGAGGGATCACATTGAAACTGTACATCAGAGATTACAGTTATCAGGCTGTAGCTTTTGCTCACTTTGTAAATCATATGGCTTTCATTATTCAACAAATTTGAATAATTTTCCGTCTCCAATAAAATTAGACATTTGGAGAAAACAACTAATATTTATTAACAAATTTTGGTGCAGGGCGAGAAGGATGACAAGATCATAGCAGTTTGTGCCGATGACCCTGAGTTCCGCCATTACAAGGACATCAAGGAGCTTCCTCCACATCGGCTAGCTGAAATCAGAAGATTCTTTGAGGACTGTATCCTATTATTTTCATTTAGTGTATAAATATGCAAAATATGCATGTGGGTGTGCAGTTATTGACAATTATACAAATTGATTATTAGTTTTCCCCGTGTCAATCTGTTAAAAGTCTCTCTTATGTTTCTATGAACTGTTAAATGCTTTAATCAATGTCTTCTGCCAATGCTATCAATACCACATCCCCTAGTTTGCTACGTATCCTTAGCTTGCTACGCTAGACAAGAAGAATGAGAACAAAAAAGTTGATGTTGAAGACTTCCTACCAGCTGAAACTGCCATTGAGGCCATCACGTACTCCATGTGAGCTATTATCCTTAACAACACTGGGATGTCCCTCCTCTTATTAAATTTTTGTGCCTGGTGTTGGATTCTTGGCACTAATCTTGAATGATCATATGTTTCCCTTGGGGATCGGATGATTAATTTATTTTTCTTAAGCGGATGCTTCTTTTTGTAGGGACCTGTATGCTGCTTACATTGTTGAAAGCTTAAGGCAGTGACTTCCTTTGGAAACAGATTGGCCAATTGCAGTGATATATGAAGTACTATGCAAATGTGAAATGAAGCTCCATAAACACTGTAATTTCTTTATCATTTTGTTGTGGCATTTGTGCCGCTCTTTGGCCACTAGCATAACCATCGATGTCCAAATCTTCTGATACGAGGTTGCAATTGTACTGCCACCAAATAATGAGATCATTCCAGTATTGAAGCCCTAATTAATCAGCTGTTATTGATATTGCGTCGCTTTTGCTGCCACGCATTACGTGCTCCTGCCAAGTTAAACATAAATGAATGTAACATGTTAGCTAGTTCATCCAGTTTTCCGACTTTTGACTTTATAATCGGGCTTAATCCTAATAAGTGATTGAAATCTTAAAAATTTAAATGGTTCTAAATTGTATGAATAAATATTTTAAATTTTATAAATCACGATTGACTTGAGTACTTGGCATTGGAATTTGGCTTGATTCTCTTAACATATTTGAATAGTTTTCTTTTTTTTTGTTTTTTTGGCGTATTGGATCATTGTTGGTATATCATTTTAATCCTGATTTTTTTTTAATTAAAACTTTTTTTTAGTGTCGTGGGAAGGGGAGAGGGCTGGGATGGTAACAGATCCTTCTGTTTTTTGTCACAGAAGGGATCCATGGATGCAGCACTTAGGAGGCTATTCACATGCAGTAGATTTAGTACAGCCTGTTTTTGTTAAACAAGTAACCCCAGCTCAAACAAGCCACAAACACATGGAAACAGGACTACATGAATCCTAGAGGCCCAACAAAGTGATAGAATTCTGAACCCGAAAACAACAAAATACAAACCTGTTGAGTTTGCAAAGTTATTAGGCAAATTTATAGACCAAAATAGGTTGTATAGTTTTTGACTAAAAAAAAAAAAATCTGAGCAGGACCTTTCTTTAGATCATTTTGATTATATAAATATTTCAAACATAAAATAAGTTAATTCAACGTATGCTTTCTTGGAATGTGTATTTACTAATATATTATTATTTCATAAGTACACCCTTTGTACAGTGGCTGAAGGGACATTGCTTTGTATTCAGATTTACGAACGACTTGTAATTTTTATTCTTTTTACATGTGACCTTTTGTGTTAAAGACCATTAAACCTATTGAACCGAACAAGGAAAAAAGATGAACTAAATGCAAACGTAAATAATCTCGAAATTACAACGATTTACCTATAAATTATAGTAAGCTTTTCATCGTAAGATCAAAGCATAGTAAGCACTCTTATTTTAAATTTTTGGACAGAAATTGATACAAATAGCTTATATGAAAAGAAAAATGACATTTTAAATTTTTAAAAAATCAATTTTATATAAAAATAATCCCTAAATATGATTTGTGAATCTAGTGAGAAAATTACCATGGTAAGGGAGTAGGGTGTAATAGCGCAATTGAGCACAAGTAGTGCACTGAAACTGAAGTGAACAAGAATAGGGTACGTGGCGGGCGATTGATTGCAAAGGGAAATACTAGCAACGAAAGAAGGCGTGGCGAGATTCCACTAATCGCACAGAGGACAGCAGACAAAGAGAAGAGGAAGTCGAAAAAAAGATCGAATCGAGGTAGGGTGTGGTGGCCTGGCCGGTAATACAAAGTAACTAGCAAGCACCAACCACTTCAGTTCAGTGTGACTGCGTGCAGTGCCAGTGTGTGAGGGAGGAACACTACTCGAAGATGGGAACATTTGGCAGAGCATTCTACACCGTTGGATTCTGGATCCGCGAGACCGGCCAGGCCCTTGATCGCCTCGGCTCCCGTCTCCAAGGCACCTACTTCTTCCAGGAACAGCGTACGTTACGACGCCGTCTCATTTTCATAAAATTTGTTTGTTCTTCAATTAGGGTTACAAACCGATGTATATAGCCTATCGTTATTAATGTGTGATCTCACTCTGGGGTTGTGTTTTGTGACTCAGTTTCTAGGCATCGACCTCTGATGAATGTGTTCGACAGAGCTCCAGCCGTTCATAGGGATGCATTCGTGGCACCTAGCGCCTCCATCACTGGCGATGTTCTTGTCGGCCAAGGTTCCTCCATTTGGTATGGCTGTGTCCTCAGAGGTAATCTATCTGTCTAGACTCAACTGTTAAGACTGCCACCCCGAAATCCTAACCTACTCTTGCTTCAATTCTCGACTTTCTGATGTTTATTGTATCAGTATGTGTGTGTGTGTGTGTATGATTTTGATTTTTGGTTCACAAGGCATGTTAGACTCTGCTATTTCTATGCTGTAAATATGGGATAATCATGTTCAACTTCATATGCTAAGTTTTCTTCTTGATTTCATTGAAATGGATTAGTGGGACATGTGGGAAGGAATGTATGTTGGAGGAGTAGCTAGGCCTAAGAGCCTTAGACCCTATACTTCAGATTTCTTTTTTCCCTGCTTAACTTCACTTAACCGTTTCATTTTGAACATGCCGTAAATTCATAGACCTACTGAGCATGGATATTATTCTTTACGATGTACCTAATCCTTAGAATGGGCGGGGTGCAGGGGTTTGGGGGGTGCCAAACTCATTTGTTTGGATATTAATGTGCATAACAGAATGTGTGCGTTATAATGTTACAACAATCACTGAGCGATGATTAACAAATCATTGACAGTGTCTAACTTTATAAAGAGCATTATACGTACCATGCCGTTCATTTATTGTGGCATATACTCTCCTTACATAGAGTCCCTACCTAGTACCTAATAACTTTTTTCTACTGCATGTGGATACATTAATGTGTCACGTGTCTCCCTTCATTCCGACTATATCATTCCACACGACCTACCAATGATCTGGAACATACTATGAAGTATGCTATAGTGAGTGGTATTCTTGATGTTAAAAGTGACACATTTCTTGATATCTTCCACAAATGCATCAAGATTACGATCTGATGATCCACCGACAGCAACAGCAGCTTCCTTCCACTTCAATGCATTCTTCTTCAACTCCTCTGCTTTTGTCCCCTCAGTTGCCTCCATCATGTACTTCTTCACCTCATCTCTGGTCACTATCTTGTTCTCAGCCTGGCTATAACCCATCCTAATCCCCACCCCAAAAAATCCACCATGAACTTTGCGTTTGTGATCTGGTCACCCCTCTGGAAATGTCAACATTGGAACCCCTGAAGTGAGTGCTTCCATCGGTGAGTTCCACCCACAGTGTGTCACAAAGCACGCCACTAAAGGGTGAGCCAGAACTTCTTCCTGTGGACTCCAGTGAACCACTTTCCCCCTCTCACTGGTTTCCTCAATGAACCCATCTGGCAGAACATGGGACTTCACATCCCAATCCTTAGTGGTTAGTCCAACACCCACAAAAATGATACCTGAGAGCTCACAAGGCCATAGGCAATCTCATCGACATGCTCTTGAGGCAGGTACACAGGACTTCCAAAGGAGATGTACACAACAGATGATTTGAGCCTTGAGTTTAGCCACTCAATACAATCATCTGACTTTATGAAATCACCCCGGATTTTGCTTCCACCTGTGGCTTTTGGGTTCTTGAACAAAGGGCCAACTGATCTTTTGAGTAGAAACTCGTGTACACAACAAAATAGAAAGGTGTGTATAGGGGTCTTAATGTGCATAACAGAATGATGAGCTGGCAGAGAGAGGAAATAGAGTGGATATTCTGTGTGATTTTGTTAGAGTGGGTTATGATATATGTAATGGGGTGGGACATAAGGGAGGATAGGTAGGCTTTTGGCATAGGCATAGGCATAGGCATAGGAGAGGTTTGAGCTGCTATAGTGCTCAAGTTTTCTCCCTATTGTTCTACATTTTCATACTCAATATTACTCTCAGTTTTATTTCTTCTATTTTGTTTTCTTTCTTGTGTGGTTTCTGTTATAATTTTTCCACCCTCTCATCTTTCCTTCATTTGTGCATTGCCTGTTGTTTTCTACTCTTAACTAAATCATATTCTTTGTTTGAAGGTGATGTTAATAGCATAAGTATTGGATCTGGAACTAATATACAAGACAATTCTCTTGTTCATGTTGCTAAGTCTAATTTGAGTGGAAAAGTCTTACCAACTATCATCGGAGATAATGTCACCGTAGGTGAGTGAAACTGATGTGATCTTGTTATGAATGATCAACCATGGTTCTATTGTAATCTTTATCTAAGGTTTGTGCACTATGGTTACCTTTTGAACCTTAGGACATAGCGCTGTGTTACAAGGATGCACTGTTGAGGATGAGGCATTTATTGGCATGGGTGCAACCTTGCTTGATGGTGTATATATTGAGAAACATGCCATGGTTGCTGCTGGAGCTCTTGTCAGGCAGAATACAAGGATCCCCTATGGAGAGGTTGGTGTGATCCTTTTGTTTTCCTTTAGAGAGAATGGGAGTGTGCTATGTTCAGCTCTTTACCTCTTGCAATTAAATAAAGGTTTAGATCTGATGGCTTCCTATATCATGATTTATCAATGGAAGTTGATTCAATCGGTGATTCAATTGGGTCTAAAATGAATGATTCAAGAGGCTTGAATTTATTTTCACCATTAGTCGAATTATAATGTGCATCTTTGATCTAAACCGAATGACTACACTTTTAAATGCAGGTTTGGGGAGGTAATCCAGCAAGGTTTTTGAGGAAGCTAACTGAAAATGAAATGGCCTTCTTCTCACAATCTGCCTTAAATTATTCCAATTTGGCTCAGGCTCATGCAGCTGAAAATGCCAAAAATCTTGATCCTGCTGAATTTGAAAAAGTTATTCGCAAGAAGTTTGCTCGCCGTGATGGGGAATTTGATTCAGTGCTATCAGAGCTTAACCTTCCCGGTGATGTTTTGCTAGACAAAGCCACAAAGGCTTCTTGAGTTTACAATTTTTTCAAAAAATCTGAGTGAGTATCTTTTATGTGCGATTTTATGGAGAATGGTTGCTTTTGTTCCAAATAAGGTTGGGGGCTCGTACTGACATCTCAAATATCAAAACCTGCTGCATCTTGGCATGTGGCTTTACTGTGTGCTCAATTCTAAACTTTACTTTCTATTTCTTGATGATAACGACGATGGAAGAATTTTGTATGGCTTCAGCCATCCAGGGACATGCCTGCAATTCTACAGCAGTGTAGTTAGACACGTATTCTAGAATAATAAAGGATATTAATTCAGATACGCCAGTTGAACCTGTATTTTCATGTACCATGGTTTTTGTTTTTCATCACTACTTGCCAAGTTATTATTGATGTTTCTTGTTCGTGTAGTCACTATTGATACTGGCTCTTGAATCTTCATTTAGAGGGCCTATGTCATAACTCATGAATTTCTGCTGTAGTTTGCTCTGGGAGTATTTACTGTCAGCCTAAATACGTGTAGTTTTAGTACGCTACCAATGCCATGGATACTGAGAATTGCTTTCGCTATGTTGCCATTTTGTTTACTTAACGATTGTACTATTTTCTTATTTATTTGGTTGGATGGGGGGAAAAATACAAAATAGATATCGGGATACGCACATTGAGAGAGATCCTTTCACTTGAGCGCAGCCAAAGAAAACAAGCTCCTTTTGCAGCTATACGGGTAATGGCATATTGAATGAAAGCTAATTATTTATTAGAAAGAGGCCTGCGTGTCAAGGGTAATTATTGATGATCAATTTAACGATTTGCCGTTCTCCTTAACATAATGGCTTCCTCTATTTCGGCCATTTATTTTTCCAACTTGAGTTTGTTTTCCTTTTGCTCAAAAAGTTGTAAGTTCACAAGACACGAAAAAGCTATTTAACAAGCTAAAAAGATTTCCGTTGCCGGGAATCGAACCCGGGTCTCCTGGGTGAAAGCCAGACATCCTAACCGCTGGACGACAACGGAGTCATTTGTCAGAGATTGCATTCCAGAATATATAACACTGTAACTGTAAACTCTCGCCGGTTATCATTTTTTTTTCCTATGTCTCTCTAGAGTTCAAAGAAATTAAATGCAATAGCTATTTTGATTTTATTCTAAAATTCCTCATTTCTATTTTATAAATAATTTCTACATGCAATAATATTGTGATTACTTAGTTAAATATGAAATAAATATTCGCATCACAGTACAAATACTTTCTTTTAGGGGGAAAACTATGATTTGAACTCACCGCTCACGAAGCAGGGCTCCCTCTATTAAAGAGTATGGTAACAATGACCTCAAACTGGAGAGGCCAAAATCCCCAAAAATATAAAAAAGCAAAAAAAGTTGAATAGTCAACTAAACACGTATTTATATGATTTCATAGCTTAAATTGTATAAGGTGGGACTCAGCGAAATCTATTTTAAAAATACATCTAAAAAGAAACTATGAATCAAGGAATTAATATATTGTTATAAAGATACTTGAATTTTATTTTTTTAATTTTTTTTAATATGCTAACTGTTTAAAAATGGTGGCAAATGAGGACTAAGGGATGGACCTACCTTGGTGGAGGTGGGGGCATAGGCTCCCATAACTATTCTAAAGGCCCTTTTTTTTTTTAACTCTATAGATATATAGATCTTTCATCCTATAATCTTATTAAATTTGGCTTCGTACTAACTCTAAACGAGGAAAAATAATATGATATAGTACAACTCATTTATTCTTATACTGATGTATAATTCTTACCCTAATTATCAAAATTTTCTGAATTCATCACTAAATGAGGTTAAATTATCTCTTCCTTAGTGTGTACATAATAAAATTATTTTCTTATGTAAATTGTATAATTAAATAGGAGTTTAATTGGCATACACTATCAATGTAAATCCATTTACACAGTCAACTAATTAAAATGTGATACATCATTTTTTTTAAGGTTGGATTTGGATGAGTTTCTTGGAGACAAAATCACTTTTTACCATTTAAAACATAACTTTTAGTATATTTAGATATATTTTTAAGAAAAGAAATTTATAATTTCAAAAAAATATATTTTGACTTATTCAGTTATATATAAAAAGAATAAATTTAATAATATGTTTTTTAAAAATCCTAAAATAAATGCACCCTAAATTTCAATTTAAGAAGCAGAAAACATGATTGTGGTTGTTTTAGTATCTATCGCTATGTGTCACATTTTAAGTGATAGATTGTATAACCTAGTTTACACCAAAAGTATAAATCAATCAAACTCCATAATTTATTGAAACAAATGTAATTGCAATCATTCGTGACATATCAATTCTGCAAAGATTAAAATCATATCAATAAGTGAGTAGACATTGTAAATATGGGTTGAGCATGACAGTTAATGATCACCCATCAGGCTTAATTGCTGCACGAGACTGATCAAAGGTCCTCACTGGTGCTGATATTGGGGTTATAACTTTATGCTGGGCTCGCAAACACAAGAGAATAACTCTATATTTATTAAATAATGCATAAAATTGCTAAGGTATTGATTAACTTTTCCATTATGAAACAGACAAATCGATTAGTATTAAGTGCAAGGATCATGGGCAATGAGCTTTTTTATGATCAGGGACTGAATAAGTGAAAATATAAAGTTGGGGGACACGAGGGTCCCATTGGCTGTGAGGCTTGTGCAAGGTCCTCCGTGTTCTGTGTTTTCTTGATTTCAAATCTTCTCAAACGGTACAAGCTAGCTAGCAGCAAAAAACAATCATTTGGTTGAAATGACAGAATCACCCATGGAGCAAAAAAGCTCATTCCTAATTGGAATGTGTAATTGACCACCAATGAAAAAGCAAAGAAACCATTTAAATCTTTCCTTTTTCTTTTCCAAATACTGCATAACATCTTTTAATATATATTTTTTTGGGTAATTATAACATCTTTTAATATGAGAAGCAGGTGCGGAATATAAGGTGGGAAAAAAAAAGAGTAATTCATTTTAAAGCCGGGGAAGGGGGAAAAAGAATGAGAGTTGCATACAACAGTACCTTAACATATGGCTGCTTGTGGGCTATATGGGGACAAACTCCAAACTAAAGTGGCCAAAAGATGATACTTCATTGTCCAATATTAGTTGATCAATCAAATAAAAGACAATGTTGACTTGCTAAATTGCATTTAGATTCCCATGAAAGGTTTGTTCTTTCGAGTGTTCTGTGATTCTTTCCTTGCCTTTGACACGGATACACAAAAATAGGAATTGCCATCGTGTATTTTATGTTAATAGATAGCTGCATATATTATTCTCTTCAATTCTTTTCTCCATTTTTTTTTCTTGTTTTACCGATGGTACTTATTTTTGTAGGATTGGAGGATTTCTTTTATAAATATAACTAACTATAAACGATAATATTGAGTAAAAGGAATTATATTTAAAAAAGAGCAACAGGAATTTAAATGCTAGTATAATTTTTGATTAATTAATTACTTTTAGTTTCAAATAGGATCGAGATTCAGTGAGCTAGCACAATGTGTTTTCCTCTTGATTTGTATCAAATTATAATAGTCGGCTTATAAAATTTAAATGCTTCATTTTAAGTTCAACATGCTTGTGGTCGGGGAAAAAAAGTCTAGCATGCTTGAGTGCGACGTTTTTAATTCGCTTCATTCGTAAAACAATTTAATAGAATGTGTTTCAGCATAAAAATAAAAAAATAGGGATAAATACATTTTAACTGCATGAGTCATGTGCAATTTATCCTATAACTTTTCAAAATATACATCGTGAAACCCTGAACTTTTGAAACTGTGTAAAACACTCTTTAGTATAATTTTAACAACTAATAAAGGTAAAATTTATATATACTTAACCCTCTTAAGATTTTTAATATGTGCAACCGACACTTTATTTGTAAATAATATGTGCAATTAACCCCCTAATTTTTTTATTATGTTCAACTCAACACCCTGCTATGACTTAAATTTTTGAAAGGTTTTTTTTGCACAGTTTGAAAAATTCAAGGTGTTGTAATACACATTTTAAAAAATTAGGGTTTAAATTATACATGATCCAAAATTCAGGGGGCAAAGTGTATTTAACAAATAATTTTTTGATGATAAAAACTTATATATAATAATTTACTATAATATTATTTATACGCATGCTTATTAACATAATTAGCCTCATGAAATTAAGTAAATATCATCTCATACTTAAGAAAAAATTATGCGATAATACAATTAGTCACTTAATTAATTACAAGATTAGAAAAATTATTCTGCATCCAAATTCGTTTGATTTTTCCTCAACATAAAACTTCATATTTAAAGTTTCAAATCCTAATAATTAAGGAAGAAAATTTGCCAAGCTAGCGTCTTCTACAAACTATATATATATATATATATATATATATATATATATATATATATATATATATATATCTGAAGAACTCAATCGCTCCCAAGTTCTCAGTTGCCCTCAGAATGAACGCAACATTTTACAACCAATATAATTCGAGAAAATAAGCCTTTGAAGGTAAATGATGTTGATGCCACAACATATCCCGTCACTGTCAGATCCCTCTTAAGATTATCGATAAGCTCACTATGCCGTAGCCAGAGGGGAGAAGGTGTGTGTTAGGTGTGCATAATGCATGCATACATGTGTCTCGATTTAAATTTGACTTATCCGAAGCGAGTATGTTAATAAAGTATATGATAATTATTTTTTAATTATTTAATGAGATCTATATATAATATATATATATATATATAAAGAAAGTTATTGATTTAATAATAGATAACTTTGCACACTTTATTAATTTCTTCATTTTAGAAGAGTTAAATCTTAATGTTTTTTATATTATTCCGTATTATTCCATGACACTGTCGAGCCACCAGCTTCGATTCAGCTGTTGGCTGTTACCAACGCCCTCTATCATTTCAGTGCGCGTGTTAAGTTCGTCTTATCTTTATTGAAACTTCCCCTTCATCTCAATTTCCTGTGTTTAATTAGTGATAGAGACATATAGACTCTATCATTCCCCTTTAATAATAATAGTGAATTAAATAGGTGTTGATTTCAATTTTACGTTTCAATGTATTATTAGTCCTACATGATTGCAGCGCCTCACGTCGTTGTGTTTAAATTCCTTGGACGAGAATAGGCTAACCCCTCGAAGCCCTATGACATATATCATATGTATGCCTTATTTTTATTTATTTTTTTGATGAGGTATGTATGCCTTGATTTAATTGTTAAGAATTTCGCTAATCAATATCAATATATCTCAAAAGCACGGTTTAAGATTCAAACATAAAAAATGTTCATATCCAATGTATGAGTCTGTTTGTTTCAAATTCAAAAAAGATTCATAAAATTTAAATTTATATATAATTTAAAAAATAAAAATTATTTTTTAAAAAAGATAATCTCTTTAATTTCTCAAGAAAAGCTAAAAACTATTTTTTTAAAAACTCTAATTATTTTTTTAAAAAAATCTAAATATATAAAAATTGACTTTTTTTTAGAAAAAATAGTGATTTTGGGCTTCCAAAATCTTATCCAAGCATACCAATATCGTGTACTTGTTCGATCACCTATTCAAAATACAGCATCCTTCAGTTTATAAGTTATATTATATGTTCTTCACTTAATCTTCTTTTTTTTTTGTACAAAAATATTAAAGTTAGAAATTCTTTTTAGAGGTAGGAATTCTTCACTTAATTGTCTATTACTCTGTTTTAGATTTACGAAAACACTACAAAATAGTTTGAATATATATTTAGCCCATATAAATATTAGTCATTTTAATCTTGGTTCCTTTAAAATTTTATTTAAATTTGGGCCCCTATTTTTTCTTTTCATTCTACATTTTATGCATCTTAATTACTTTAATTAATAATTAATTCCACTATAATACACTAAGAAACACAATAATTTATTTTTTATATGAAGCAAGGAGCATAATCTTTTCCTACGATTATGGTCTATCATTAAATCTGTAGAATATATTTAATTTCATAATAACTTAAGAGTTTGTTATTTTTTATTTTTCGGCATGCAGAGTTTATTAATTTATATGCACTAACAACGTATGTAAAATAATTTTACAATACAAACCCATTGAAATTTAAAAAAAATATCAAATCATCGCAAATTAAATTACTCATTGCAATAACTATCCACCACAACTCAATACTTTTTTGAGTTTCTTCCGACTAACACTATAAAATTATTTTATACTATTAGTATATTAAAAATTAAATTTATAATTTAATCTTTTTAATTAATTAATGACAATAAATAATAATATCTTTATGCTATTTTATTATATTGTATTTTTTATAAAAAAATTTATTCAAGCTACCTGCATCCAGAATATCTATACCTTTTATACCAAAAAAGCTTGCATTGTACCAAAAAAAAAAAAAGTATCTTTGTTTATTTTATTTTGCTTTAAAAAATAAATATTACACTATAGTGAAACTAACCAAATATTGGTATATTTAATATTATAGTAGAAAAATAATTAATAATTTAGTGGTTTTAATTGTGACACACTAACAAAATAAAAATAATTTACTTAATCATCTAATTGTATATTATCATATTAATAAATATGATTAATTCTATAAGATAAATGTAAGTATTTAAACGGGTGTCTGTGCACTAAAAATAATATAATAAGTCCGATTTAATATAATCTTTTCTACTTTTTTTCTGACAAGTTTATAAAAAAAAGGGTGAAAATAATATAATGTTTTCAATGTATAATACCATTAGCGTTTTTTTATAACTAAGTGGCATTACCGTAATTAAATATACGGTTCGTTGCTACTTCCTTCCCAAACAGAATGTCTTGTTTCTATGTCGTCTCTGCTTCTAGGCGATTTATGACTACCACACGCTTTATATTTGTATTTGAAAGTGACAATTTGAATAATGATGGGCAGGAAGAACGTGCGTTCCATGTTTTCTTTTTTTAAAGGGAAAATTAAGGGCATGATGATGATTGTTTTATCCACGTCAATTAATATTTATTTTATTCATTGATTTTATAAGCTATTTTATTCTTTAATTTTTAAAATAAATTATTTTAATTCTTGATATTAAAAAATATGAATCAAATTAATCTTTCATCTTACTTATATTTAACATTTTATTAATTAAATAATGATATATAACGTTAAGTGATACTTTGACATACTATATGTCATATAAAATATAATGAGTTTAAAATAATTCATTTTAGTATATGAAATTGTACTAAATGAGTTATCTTATGATTTAAAATAAAGATCTAAATACCTCAGTTTATATAATTTTAAATATTAAAATAGGTCATTTTAAACTCTATTATACTTTAAATAACATATAATGTGTTAAGGTTATATATTATTATTTAATTAATAGAATGCTAAATAAAAGTCAGTTGAGAGACCAATATGACTTTTGTTTTGCAATATTAGGAATTGAATTGACTCATTTTAAAAGTTATGGACTAAAATAACTGACAAATATAAAACGATGGACTAAAATAAATATTAACTCTAATTTAAAGATGAGGATAAATTGATTCCTTTATACAGTTTCATACATAATTTATCTAATTAATTTATATAAAAGATTAATTTACCTCTTTTTTTAAATTGTAATTGTCGAATTTAAGACTTTTAAATTTTGATAAATTAATTTTTTTTTATATTTTTTGATAAATTAAAATGTGGATTTTGCTTAATAGCTTTCAAGGGCCACAAACTTGCTGAAAATAAAATGAATCAAATATGAAGTATCTTGGATCATCGATGCGTTTTTGCCGACTTTTGTGATGTGACTATGATTCTTTGGCAAAAGGCTACTAGTATCCAATTCAACTAATAATAATGCTTAACATCTATGAACCCAGCACAATGTATTAGCTGTAATACCCGAACTATTGATTAAATTAGGAAGTTATAATTGACTGCACCACACTTGGATTGGCTAGGAAAAATAGTGGGATTAGGTGCGTTTAAAAAAATACTAAAATACATCTCATACACTTGTGAATTTAATAGCTGAATTAAACAATTCTATTTTATCCTTGACTAACAGTCGAAGACTAATTGCTCCGAGACGTGGAGATCACCAAAGTAAATTTTGTCTCTCTCAACAAAGCCCCTTTCTATACACACGGCAAGAGTCAAATCCCTAAATATGTTTAAAGGACCTAACCACCTTACCAACTGTGTCAGACTTTGTTGGTAAAACAACTCTATTATGTTTAATTTTTAATATTTTTTATTTGCAACCTTGTAACTTAAATCTTTCGATTCACAACTGTAGAAAAGAATTGTTCTCTTAACACCAATGATCGAATACTAAGTGATGCTTTTGCACAGATGCGGAGATTATTAGGTGAATAATGTGAGAGATAAGCTTCCAAGACTTTCCAAAATTTAAGTCAATAGATAATTGATTTGACATCAAAATTAAAAATAACAGAAATTCATTCGAAACTTAAAATTACAAAAACAAAACTAAAGCACCAAAACCTTTTTGTTTCGAAGCATAAAATTTATCAGTACAAGTTTTCAATCAAATTTACATAGTGAACTTCAAATGATGACAGCCCATCAAATCAAAGGTAAATGAAACTGGGAGCCGTAGTTGGTGGAAATATTGACCCCAGACAGCTTAGAAAGCACCAAAGTCCCAACAAACATATCCGCTTTCCTAACGTAGCACGTACAACTGCGTATCTCCTTTGTCTGCATGCTTGAGAACGAATACAGTGGGCATGGGTCTCGGCTGTGTTTGTTTGTAGCAAAAGCATAGGTCCCCAAAGATTCCAAATCCCAAATTCCAACCCACATCAAACAACATTACACGAGTAACACATCACGCTAAGAAATATTTAGGTGCACGAAAAATAAAAAAATACTTGTTTTAATATATTTATTAATTATTAATTAATATATAAGTTTCATAGTTATTATTTTCTCTTTTTTTATATTTTTCATACATTAACTTATATATTTATTAATAAATAAAATAAAATAAATTTTTCTAAAAACACCTAAAAATAGACAAATATATCCTCTCGTGAATTGCACAACAATGCCAACTTTCCCGCCTTCTCCGCCGCGTACACCTGTCATTCTCCTTGTGAGGAACATCATAATCGCCGAAAAAGAAAGCATAACCAAAAAAAAAAAAAATCTTGAATTTTAATTGCTTAAAAATAAAGAGTTTAATCTATAATTGCATGCGATTATAGAGTTTCGTTACTTTTAAAAGTAATAAAAGTTTAATCTATAATCGCATGTAAAGCATTTAAACTCTCCATCATTAGTTCAGTTTTAATAGCTTGAAATATAAAATGTTATTTAATAATTAAAAATTTTAAAATTTTATCTTATCAGATAAATAAAAATATTTGAATATAAAAATATCGTTTGCCCCTTCGGTTTGCGCAAGTGGAACATGTTAGAGATGGGGATTGAAATTGTTTGTCCCTTCAGGTGGTACAACACATAAAAAAAAATGTATTTTCTATCTTTTAAATATTGATGTGAATTTTATATTAAATTATCATTAATTGTGTTATAAAACCTAAAATAATATCCATATCTATTTATTTACCATCACATATAATTCTATTAATATTAATGCATATAAAATATAAAAATATGACTTAACAAGATTAATATTGAAAAAATGGAAAATATGGTGCTTGAGAATCTGTATTTTCATTTTTTGGTATTAATATAATAAACTTGTTTGTGAATCTATATTTGTATTTTTTATTATTATTAATGTAATTTACTAGTTCGAATGGCAATACCACAATAATACTGTATATATGATTTTTTTAAGTTAATTATTATCATAGACGTATTTTTGCTAATAAGATAATGTATGAATGAAAGTTTGCATGAAAAATTTACTTTGATATATACTAAATCAAATTCATCATTTTTTTTTATTTATAATGAAATTGAGATTTAATCCAAAAATTTAAAATATACTAATAAATATGAAAATAATAATTATATAGTTTAATTTAAATGAATTGACAATGTAAAATTTATTTTATACATTTATTTAATTATATAATATCTCAGTAAAACTTATTTAATTCTCACTCCATAATTTTAAAATTATACATATAAAAAGAAATGACAATATCAAAACATACAAGTTAAACTCAAAATCACGTTCACCATTGAAGGTGCAACACTTGGTTAAAGTTTGACTCATGCGATGACATGTGTTTGAATTCATTGATTGATATGAAGATTTTATTGGTGGAGCAATATATAATTCCACTCTGGTGCGATATAGGCCTTACCACACCTAAACTAATTGGATTGGAATTCTTTAAAGTGAAAAAATTAATAAAATATAAAAATAGGTGTTAACTATTTTTAGGTCATTTACTGAAACCCACATAAAATGAAAGTTGTCATCTAATAGTGATTAATCATTTTTTAATATTTTATCAATTTTTTCATTTTAGAAAAGTTTAAGCCGAGCTCGTTCATCTGAACAAAAAAAAAAAAAAGAAAAACTCAAAATCATGTTCGAGACATGGAAATATCACCATAAGAAACAGAGATACAGTATTATTGTTTGTTTTTAAATTTTCGGTAACGACACGCTTTAACGTCAGCCAATTATAGAAGCCTTCTTTCGTCATTTCATGCACGCTTTACTTTATTTTCTTCTTCTTCTTCCTTTTCTTTCTCTCATTTGCGCATTATTTTATTTTCATTTCGTTTCAACTTTCGTCCTGGTCCTTCGTTTTCCGAACAGTCTCTGCACTCACACCGAAGCACAACGAACCAGAAGAAATAGAGTGAACAACGAACGAACCCTAGAACCCACATTCCTTCATGGAAACCGTAGCGCATTCTCGTCAACAAAACAAGGTCGCCGTCACTCTCTCCACCAAGATCAATGGCGCCGGCGCCGCCTTCTCCGGCAAGAGCCTCTACGACGACATCTACGGCGGTCCGCCGCAGAGGTTCGCCGCCTCCTCTGGCCTCTCCCCTCGCTTCGAAGACTACGGCGAGATTTTCGGAGGCTTCCACGCGCCACGCGCCTCCTCCATCCCCGTGCTGGATCTTCCGGCGGCCGACGAGGACGAGGCATTCTTCGATCCCCGCAGCTCCGCCTTCAGCTACACCGAAGTCTTCGGAGCGTTGGATTTCGCCGCTTCCTACGAGGACTTGCTTCGCCAGCCGAGTGGTCTCGATGGTGTTTCCTCCGAAGAAGAAGAAGCATGGTATGTATGTAAATGTATAAGTGTTCACCATTTTTAACAGTGTTAGTTGAAATGTTAGTTTTTCTCTGGGTGTGGAGTTGTGAGTGTTTGTTGAAATGCGTGATCCGTTTGTTACATTTGGTTTTCTTTTTTTTCTTTTTCTTTTTTGCTTTTGGAGGCATGGTGTAACTGAAACTGAGTTGCTTTCTGTTTCTGACGTTCAATTTGGTTATAGTGACTTTGATTGAGGGAACGGGTTTTTGTTTTGGACTGTGGTTCAGTTAGATGAACTCTGGAGCTTGGAAAATTTGTATTTTCTGTTTTGGAAATTAGGGCTGCTCTGTTTTTGAGGGCTTTAATTTTTACTTTTTCTTTTGTTTTCATTGGAGTTTAGAATATTGTAGATTAACTAGTGAAATGTTTTGGAGTTTAATTTACTTTTCGTCTTTATCCTGGCGGTATATGCGAATGGGTATTGTGCTTTGAATATTTTTTGTGCACATTGTAAGAAGTGCTTAATTGCGTGAAATATGTTATATTATACATTAAAGACTTCAGAATTTGCAAGATTTGTTCAGTATAATCATATTCTTTCACTATCTGCAGGACTCCAGCGGACACTGAGTCATTCTCTGCAGAGTCAGACCATTCTGCAAATAACCAAAACATGACTATTGGAGATTATTTCCGGTCTGTTGATGGCGGTACAGAGTTCAGCATGTCATATCATAAGGTCACTGGTGGAAGCAATGGACATATGTCAAAGGGGAAAACTCACATGACTCAGATACGTGCTGTTCCTGGTTTCAGCACTCCAGTATATGATGAAACTGCACAGCTGCACGAGACTTATCAATCCTTTCAGGTTGCTGATGATATTGATCTTGAGATGGAATTTGGTGCAGAGAAGGCGAAGGTAAACCAGCCAAGGAAAACAATGTCACATCTGCATAATGTTACTTTGGGGGAGCAGACTCTTGCTAATGATCTAAATCTTCACAAGGGATGTGGCAGAAATGGTTCTCATTCCGATGAGATGTTCATAACCGTGTCTGACATCAGCCTCAGAAGTATGCCCTCTCAAGTGCCACCTCCCTCTCGTCCACCTCCTGTGCTAGGTACCAAGAAGAGGGATGCACGTGGTTTTCATTCAAATAGTGGGCAGGTTGCTTCTGGAGAGACACCAGGTGATTGTTCACCACCTTTCTTTGATGTGGAGGTTGATATGAACTCATCTGCTGCAGCTTATGCTGCTGCTATTAAAGAAGCCATGCATAAAGCTGAAGCAAAGCTTAGGAGTGCCAAAGAATTGAAAGAGAGAAAGAAGGGGGTTCGTGAAAGCCATGTAAAGTCAAGTTATGATGTAAAAAGTAACGAAGCAAAGACTAGATTAAATTGTTTGGGTGATGAGACAATGCAGAAAACTTGTGATAGGAGACATTCCAAAATCAAAATTTCTGTCACAAATGAAAGGCAGAAAGAAGGGAAGGCTTCCCCAGAAACTCCAGACTCATTAGAAGGGAAAAGAACTCTAAACACGTTTGAAGAAAAGCATGCAAAGGAATCCAGGTCATCTCAAGAATCAGATAAAAGTACTGAGGATGGGACATGGAAAGAAGAAAATGAATTTTTTGAATTGGTGGGAACAGATGAATCTCGAAAGGCAATTCAGCCCACAAAGCCTTCTAAGACTTTGGTGCAAGATACCAGAACTCCTGAGTGTGGCCGGGGGGAAATAGAAGCATCTAATGTACAAGAGCATAAAAGAGCAAAAGCAATTGAAGAAGACTATCAGGTGGAGGAATACGAGAAGAAATCTGATACTGCAAAAGAGGTTTATGATCACGTCAAAAACATTATGAGGTCTAAGGCATCTAATGAGGAGCGCAGGCAAAGAGAACAGGTGAAGAAGGAAAAAATGGCCAAAGTATTTGAGCAGGCTGAGAATGGGAAAAGTATAAGAATGGCTTGCCAGCTTGGAAAAAGTGAAAAGAAAGCAACCGAAGTTGACCGATCAAGAGGCTTAAAAGATGTACCTGAGATACGACACAAGGAGCATAAACAAGTGGAAATTGAGAAATCAGAAAAGGTTGATAGAAAAACATCAAGTGAAGTCCAGTTGGGGGTGAGACTTAAGGAAAATGAGAAGAAACTAAAAGAGGCTGAAATGCAGCAGCAGAGTGTGAAAATGTGCAGGCAATCTGAGAAAATGAAAGAAAATGGAAAAATGCAAAGAGAAGATTTCGCTCTTGGGCAGGCAGGGGATGAGGAAAAAATGAAAGATTTTGTGGAGCTGGAAGTTATTGATGACAGATCAAATGAGGCGTTTAAGCAAGATATCACAGAGGAAACAGATGCTTGTGGAAAAGAAAGTGAAATGAGATTAAAACTAGCCAAACAGATTCAAAGCAAGAAGGGACTTAAAGAGGCTTGTAAAAGAGATGAAATTGAGGAGAGCACTGAAGGTTCCTCTAAAGTGGAAGAAACTGATGAGGGCCTAAAAAATGCTCAGCAGTGGGATGAGAATGAAAAGCAACTTAAAGAAGAGTTTGAACTGGAGGTAAATGAGATAAGACTAAAAGAGGCTTTTAAGAAGAGGGAAAACCAGGCATGTGAAAGAGATCAAAATAAAAAGGAATTTAAAGAGGCTTCTGATTGGTATGAAGAAGAGAACAAACTTCAGGAAGCAGGTGACAATGGGGGGACTCAGAAAGTTCTGCACCAAGCTCCCGGGAAAGAATGGGATGATGAAATGTTTAATGAGGCTCTGAGGAAAAAAGAAATTGAAAGCCAATCAAACCAAACACTTGACGGGGAAGGAAGTGTAAATGTATCAAATGAGGATGAGTATAGTCGCCAGGAGCCTTCTGAGAATATGGACAAAGATGTTAGTAGAATGGGAAAAGATGAGGGACCGGACAAAGCTTTGGACCAAATGCAGAATATTGAAGTAAAGGGCAACATGAAGATAGATAAAGCAACTGTTGAGGTGTCGGAAAAAGAGAGCAATGAAAATCTTCTAGCAGCTCAATCAGCCTCCATTCTAGAAGAACATATTGGAAAACTGGAGGTATCTCAAGAATCTGTTGTGGACCAAGAAATTGAAATGGTGAGAAGTGAATGCAATAGTGGAGAAAAAAAATTGGAAGAGATACGGGTGGAAAATCAACTGGCTAACGAGAAAACTAGAGCACCTGAAATGACCGCAGGAAACACAGAGCATTTGGGGAGCCAGCCTGCAGAGGTGGATGACAATGTGAAGAAGGCTGATTATGGAAGGAGGACAGAAACAACTGAACCTGCTACAGTGCAGGAAGCTGTAAATGTCCAGAAAACTGCTCAAGGGTTTCCTGTAGGTCAATCCACAGAAAGAAAAGAAAAGAGTCATAATGAAACTCCTGCGACTTTAGCGAAAGATGCTGAAAGAATGAGACGAGAAAGAGAGTTAGAAAAGGATCGTCTTAGAAAGATAGAAGAGGAGAGGGATAGGGAAAGGGAAAGAGAAAAAGACAGAATGGCTGTTGATAAGGCAATGCTGGAGGCTGAGAGGGAAAGGGAAAGAGAAAAGGATAGGATGGCTGTTGATAGAGCAACTTTTGAGGCTCGAGACCGGGCATATGCTGAAGCCTGTGAGAGGGCAGAAAGGGCTGCATTTGAGAGAGCAACTGAGGAAGCTCGACAAAGAGCATTGGCTGAGGCCAGGAAAAGACTAGAGAAGGCATGTGCTGAGGCCCGGGATAAGTCATACGCTGATAAGGTATCTACAGAGGCCAGATTGAAAGCAGAACGGGCTGCTGTAGAAAGAGCGACTGCAGAAGCTCAAGAGCGTGCCATGGAAAGATTAAAAGCTGAGAGGGCTGCATCGGAGTCAAGGGAACGGTTAGAGAGATCTGTATCAGACCAATTTGGTGTTTGTTCCAGATATGGTGGAAGACAAGACTCTTTATCTTCTGTGAGTGTTCCCTTAAATCTGCTAATGATAAATTGATAAAATTGCCAGCTAAAGTTCTAATGAATTAAATGACAGGATGTGCTGGATCCACAGTTTCAGAACTTCAGCACTTCTACAGGTTCCAGACATCCATATTCTCTTTATGGTGGTATGTGAAGTGCATTGCCCCGGTGGTTCTTTATTATAAACTCTCATTCAATATTTTACTACATGCAGCTTGATATAATCTTAACCAGATGTTGTACTTTGTTTGAAGCTTCTTCTTTTTCTGAGAGATCTGAAAGAGAAGGTGAATCGGCCCAGAGGTGTAGAGCTAGACTGGAGAGGCATCGCCGAACAGCTGAGCGTGCGGTAAAATCTTCAATCTTAGATATCAATCACGTATCAAATGTCCACATCTAATGGGGTACTCATGCGTTTTCTGGAAATTTCCAGGCAAAAGCTTTGGCAGAAAAGAACATGCGTGACCTTCTAGCTCAGAAGGAACAAGCTGAGAGAAATGTAAGCATGTATATCTGAACAGTTCTTTTCTAAGGCCTCTAAGTTATTGTTTCTACGTTTCATTGATTGCTCGAGTCTGATGTTGTTTGCAGAGACTAGCAGAGACTCTTGACGCTGAAGTAAAGAGGTGGTCAAGTGGAAAAGAAGGAAACTTGCGTGCACTGCTTTCTACTTTGCAATATGTAGGTTAAAATTTCCAAAGTGACTGGGCATATGCTACTTTTTCTCCTCCTACCCCCGACTCCTCTATTACACACACATACAGACAGTAGTGCGTGGCATGTGAAGGTCCAGTAGACGAGTCTAGGCATATAATAGTGTATCGATTGGTTTGGTTGGTCTTAATGTTCTTAGTATCTTTATATTTTTTCAGATGAGTGATGATAGGCATCCCTATAGATATCCTGAATAATCTCACTTTGGTTGTTTTAAGCTTTAGAGAGTAAGCTCTGTCTATGGTTCGTTTACTAAATTTTCTACCTTATCAGATCCTTGGGCCTGATTGCGGGTGGCAACCGATCCCTTTGACGGAGGTCATTACTTCTGCTGCTGTGAAGAAAGCTTACAGGAAGGCCACCCTGTGTGTTCATCCTGACAAATTACAGCAACGTGGAGCAAGCATTCAACACAAATACATATGTGAAAAGGTCTTTGATCTTTTGAAGGTATGTTAACTGTTAAGCATGCCGTGTTGCACTGATTTTTCCTTTTTAAGAAAAAAAAAATTGTCGCAAAAGATGTACTAATACCTACTGAGGGGATAGGACAAAAGTAGAAAGGTGTGCTTGGTTGACTCGGAGGAATTTGGTAGGTAAAAAAATTTGAATGAAAGCCGCTTTACACTTTGGGACAACAACAACATGAAAAGGCAAGAAATGAAACATACTTCATTTTTGTCACTTGAATATTATTTTCAATTTCAACCCTGCTTTCTATTTTTCACCTACTCCATCAGACACATCGAAGAGGGCATTATCAACCAGTAGACTACAAGGCATTGGTGGACTATTCTGTTCATTTGAAGCATGAACATGATGGTTTTGGCTACATAATAGTTTCTGTGACATGTACTTGCACATAATGAACACGCTAGCATATGCACGTGCCCAATTACACAAGCACGCAGTTACGTGCACCAAACGTTCCAAACCGACTATCACAAGCTTAAATATGCCAATATATATTTCTGGGGCTCTTATTTCTTGTTTCTTCATCATCATATTCTTCATTAACTATACACATTATCCATTCCTCTTATTTTGGCTTTTCTTTTCTTTATTTTCCAGGAAGCTTGGAACAAATTCAACTCAGAAGAACGGTAGCTCACTAGGCAGCTGGGCCCGTGTTTTTCTCTCTCCTTGTCCCTGGCAAGCATGTATACATAACCTCAGTCGGGCACGCCTGGAACCTTAGTAATCATTTTTGTCATTGCCCATGTTCTGTAATAATATACGCCATTAGCCCTTAGTATTGTATGTATGAAAAAAATTTCAGTCCACGTCCGATTTCACAAGAAATTAAGAAATTCATAATAGATATTAATCATGAGGCTATACTGGCTCCTCTATGGCCAAATTACGGAATCCCTGCTAACTCTCTGATCATTAAGAATAGAAACACTATGACACTGATTGGCAGGATGCTGCCGAAGACACAGCTTAGCAAGACAACAATTTATGATCCTATTTGAAGACAATTATTTAATGTTATCAAGGTTGCATGCCGTTTATGCTTACATTTGGGCGAATGATGTCGAAGGGGGTAATATGGGCACTAGGTAATTGTGAGGGACTTCGAAGAGATGCAATACTTACCTCTTTTCTTTCGAACTGTATTAGGTGTGGTCTTCGTCGTGCACTGATATGCCCTGAAGTAGTAGGTTCGATGCAGATAATCCCATGGCATATAGCTGTTAATACTGTTTCTTTGAGGGAGGATGCAATCAAGATATTTCCAAACGTTGAAATTTTTTTTTGCGGCAGGTGGAGTGGGTGAGGTCAACAAAAGTTGATTAGTTGAGGTGGAAATGTGATCTTGAGTCTGGCCCAGGACTAAGGACACGGTAATCGCACAGGGCCAGTGAACTGTAAAGTATGGTCCACATCACCATGTGATTTAGCAGACTACTACTATACCAGGCCAATGGACAGCACTGTTGAAAGCTTTTTTCTTCGGGGGGTCAACACCATTGTTGAATGCTTGTGGGCTAGACGTTGAAAAAGTTGAGTATGTTTGCCATTGTTGTTGCTAGCCAGTGGTAAAGGAATCCGTCCTTCATTCAGGATCTTCGACCCCTAATAAAGCTAAATTTGCGACTATGGTCCGCTCTATGTTATAAATAAACCCTTATAGCTTTGTGTGGAAGGTGGTCAGGTAGGGGCTATGGCTTGAGTCTCCAGTAGTTGGGAGCCAATTATGTGCCAGACACTTGAAGGTGGGATTGTGTGGTGAACTGAAAAGCATTACGAGGATAGAAGGGTTGTTCAAGAAACCTGAGAATAGTTGTGTCACTGTTCTTGGCTGCAACCAAGGTTCCCAGGTCGCTATCTGCTTGATTGTTCAATAGTACAAAGGGAATTATACATGAAGCTTTGGTGGTGCTTGATTCTTGGGACATGATTTGCTTGTCAAACTCAGACAACATGTATGGCTATGTCATCCTGGGAATTGCCTGTAGATAATGTCTGCATGTGCCATCGGCTGCGTTTCGTGTGAATGCTTTAATTATCAATGTGTAATATTCGAGGCCTAAAAATTATTCCTCTAATTATTTAGTATAATTTCTGTACACCGATTCAACTTTGTATTATAATTCATTCAATACATTAATAACATCACGGTATACTAATTTATTGAATAATATATATCTTTAATTAGAAGCGTAAAGTTTTATATTGATGCCACAGCTCAATTTAGGAACATGACTGGTACGTAGGGGCTTTGGGTCCCCACATAAGCCTCTTGGATAACATGTCATACTGAATTGCATGAATTATCATGATTTTCATACTTAAAACATGATTTTCTTCTTAATCAGTATTAGTTTCTCTATTTAAAACATAATATTCAAATTAAAGTGCTTCAACATAAATAGTTCTGAAAGTCGATTTAATACTTGAAACCAAAATATGAATACATAACCGTTTTGGTACATAAATTTGATTACAATCTGCAATCCAAATTCATACTTAACTCTTAAAACACATAGGGATGTACAAACATATTCTAGAAATAAATACATAAATATGAAATTTGGATGTATGGTTCGGATCATGCTTGCACATCTACTAAAGCATTATAATTTAATATGTCCTAGACTAAGCCTTACTACAACGTAAAACTAGTCACTGAAATAATTGTATTTACTAGAACGACGACCGAACAAATACTGAACCTGCAACTATTAAGAGAAGAGGGAGAGAGGTGAGTCAACGGACTCAGTGAGTGAATTATCACCCATCACCTGCATGGGACAATCAATAGGATATATATATATATATAACAATAATAATCTCTTAAATTACTTTGATATCTATGGCTCCTCATAAGACCTCGTATTAGATACCTAACTATGTTTTATTCTCTGAATATTCAGGAGGCGAAATTGTCCTTTGGCGAACAACTTGGTACCAAGTCTAATGATCTCTCACAACCGTTTACTCACTATCTGTTTATCTATAGTTTCTATCTAAAACTAGTTTGCACATAAGCTAAAGAACTCTGAAAGACTTTAAAAACTTTGAAAACTCTGGATTCGTATCATTCTAACAATCTGACTTTAGCATAACTGTGGCTATGAAATAATGTCCAAGGGATCACCAGCTTGCAGGCATTGCAATTCAAAAGCTCATAGAATATGTATTTAACAATTGTTATGAATCATATTGAGTTCCATGCTTTCAATATCATAAAACTGAAATTTTCAAATGATATCTCAAGTTGACATACTTTCTTAACTTGATACTTCTAGAATCATATTTCACAAACATGATAACTCTAAAATATATCTTAGTTGTCCATGAAGATAAACCATACTCTGTACATCATTTTTCCAATACAACGTAATGTGATATTCTGAAAGTATAATATGAAATCCCAAACCTTGAAAACATGGTAATATCATAACTCCATAAACAAAAAACGTAATTGACAACTTTGATAAACTTACTAAATCATGTATTCTCTGACAAATCTTTTCATGAGCATATAAAACACTTTTATGGCATATAGCAATTCAATTATGGTCCGATGATTTCTTAAAACACATTTCTTTTATGCTATCATCATAAATAATAAGTTTTGCTATCTGGACATAATGTGTAAAATCATATTTTATACATATTTTCGTCTCTAATTTCATGTTTAACAATCATAATATATAAAATATAATCATAATGATGAAAATAAGATCATGAGTTTAAACTTACTCACCACTTAGGGATGAGAGTATGTGGGTGTTAGCAACTTGATCTTGAAAGTTTGGAATGACACCAACAACTGTCATAAAATAACATAGACACATGAATAATTTATAACTCTAAATCAACTCTATAAACATTGGGGGGTACCCGCACTTGACAACAATGAGAAATAATGACACCCATAGCATAGAGGAGGAAGAAAGGAGATGAATCTAACGTAAATTATAGCTAAATTCTTACCTTAGAACTTGAAGGAAATAGGATTGAGTGGGGTTGAGAGTGAAAAGAGAGGAAGACAGATTAGGGGCAAAGGTTTCTGTTTTGAAGTGAAGAAAAATGAGTGGAGAGGGTTTTTATAAGGCTGAGGCTCTTAAAAATGAAACTATATCGTTTTGACACTATTCCAGCATCAAGGACCCTCGTTTGGTGAGCTCATTGAGCTCCAGAAACATCTGGTGGAAAAAAACTTCGTCAAGCGAGCTCACAAACCTCGCTTGGCAAGTTCATGTTTCGAAGGACCTCGCCAAGTGAGCTCTAAGCCTCGCCAGGCGTGAGGCTAACTTAGCAAGTTCCAAAGCCTTTTCGGTAGAAAAGTGCCTCGCTTGACAAAGGAGTTAGGTCGTCTGGCGAGAATACTTGATAACAGCAAATCTGTTCTGCACTTTCCATGACTTTAATGGTTTCGAGGCCTTTCCAATAATATGGGTGGATCCTGGGGATCCTAAAATCGCATTAGATTTGTCTAGTGACACGTTGACTTGAGATATTACAATTGACTATATAGTAAAATTTAAATTAAATTTTCAACTATTCCTTTTGTCTTATTTAAATGTTTCACCCAACAACGTTGTTAATGTATGACACACCAAACATTAACATAGTCAAGAATAAGCATCTGCACCCTAAGAAATAGGAAGAAAGACTACGGCCTCTTCTCCGTAAATTCTTATGATAAATTTACATTATATTTAAGGCGAATTCTGTAAAGCACCAAGCACCGTGCCAAGTACAGTGTGCCATACTCGTTGGCCCACAATAGAAGATCTGTGCGTTGACATACGCCTCTTATAGTGTCATTGGCTGAGATGCAATTTGGAGACTTGTGGTCCCGGTGTATCATTTTGAATTAACAATTTCCATGATCAAACCTGACCAAACCCCATCCCCATTTAAAAAAGAAAAGAAAAGAAAAACCACCTGGTGTCGTGTTGAATCTGGGATTCAAGGAACCTTCCACCTTCGTTCTTTAGCTGGTAGGCGAGGATTCTTGTAGAACGCTTTGCCTTTTTCGAAGGCGGAGTCTTGGCCGAAACATTTGATGACTCGAGGGCAAGAAGCTAGGCGGTGGAGTTGAGTTGCTGTGCTTTCATACGTGAAATGGGTTTGTCGAGTATGAAAAATGGGTAGGTAGATAGAAAGTTCGTTGTTGGAAGGTGAATGAGTAGAAGCTTGTGGATGGATTACCTTTGACAGGAACAATTTGTTTCAATCCCTGACGAACGTTGGAAAATGACACGAGCTATTAAGTGAATTTGTGATTATTTTGTTATAGTTTCTGATGGGAATTCGTGGAAATGATGAATTGACGTGGTGATCTGTCATTTCTATTGTGCAATGAATGTGGTTGATTTTGTTAGTGAGTAGTGATTGGCATGTGAGAGGTTTGTTGTTATTTGAGACATTTATGTCATTTGAGAGATCCACACGAACAGAGTTCACTATGACTCAAAGTGTCGTCACAGGAAGACATCACTTGCAGCGTTAGAGGGGAAGAACCAAACAAGTGGGTTATTTGGCTCAAATTGGGGTAAGCAAGTAAATTAAATGCGGGATTAGACTTTTCTTTTTTTCTTTTTTAAGTAGATGGATGAGTGGATGGGTGATAAAAAAACCACGTTTACAATGTGTTGTTTACCTGCTCAATCACTTTCTATCATCTAATGCCAGGCGAAAGTCCAAGGAGCTTCAAACACACTACTTTATAAAGAGCATATGATTGAACAATCTTTCTATTCTCTGATGTGTGGCTATATCAGTACTAAAAATATTAAACGTTCACATTTATTTTTAAAAAAATCTCACATATAATGACATATGATTGAATACTAGTATACACAACTTTTTTACAATTTTGAAAGAAATCTGATTTATATTTTACTTGCTTCACTCTTGAAAGTTCCTCGTAATTTTTTTTTTTATGGTTTGAGACGACAACTGCTAAATTAAACAGTGTATTTAAAACAGACGAGTGTTAATTGTTTGGAAGTTACGCAACATTGAGGCATGTCCACGTCATTAGCAATTATTTTTATTTCTGTCATACCATGCTTGAATTTGTGTAGTGCACGGAACCTTACATTACGGTCAAGAATGGGCATTTGTGCTCCAAGTGATTGGAAAAAATAAACGGATTAGACTGCCTTCTTGGTAAACTCTGACGCATGGATTTATATTTTACTTCTTTCACTCTTAAAAGTTCCATAATAATTTTCCATGGTATGCCACGGCAATTGATAAATTAAACAATAATAATAACCAAGTCTTGTCATATTAATCAGTATATTAAACAATTGATACGTTTTTCAGTATGGTATGCTACGCAATGAGATCCTTTCGTAAATTATGTTAATTGATAAATTAATCAGCATATTAAAAATAAACCAGTGTTATTTGTTTATAATTTGCACAATATAGCTTTTGGAAGCATCAACATGTCCAGTTCATGAAAAATTGAACATTTATTTGTTCTTCTGTCATACTGCACTTGTCTACTCTGCCCATCAATTTGTTTGAATGTTTCAACTGTTCATGATCAAGCAATAAAAGTTTAAGAGAGACACAACAGTTAGAGCCATTTGGACTAAGGAATCAAGATTGGTGTACCAAGAAAAACTGAATTGTCAATTTCACAATTTAATGTTTTCAACTCCCTCAGTCGTGGATAGTTCACAACTTTCATTTAATTAAGGCTGGAATTGTTGAGACGGCACAAAAGTCAACAAAAAATTGCATCATTGATATTGTTTTCAAACGACAACCATATATAGTAAGATTTGAAAACTTTGAGAGCAAACACTAAAATCAAAAACAGATGAAGAAACAACTAGCAAACCAAACCTGACCTCGGAGAAGAATACACAGCGCCCTTTATTATCATGGTAAATGCTACAAGCTATATCTAATCCAAAATTCCCACCAACCCTTTTCTTTTCACATCTATACATCTCTAATTAACTAATCAAATTCTTGTGTTGTTTCACACAGGAGGAGGGTCCAGGCATGTTTAGATCAGCGAGCACTCGGGGAGGCCCTTCAAAGTATGAGAGGTTAGAAAAAGAATCTGCTGACAAAGGAACTTTTGTTAATGAGGAGTTGAAGAGGAGCGCTACTGTGACTACTAGGGAGTCAAGTTCATCAAACTATGATGGCATCAATCTACAGAGAAACCCCACAAAGAAGGCCAATAAGGAGAAGAGTCACCCCATCTTCAGCTTCTTTGATCTTCACCGCAAGAAGAAGACTCCAACAGCTAGGCCTGAAATCACGAGGTATATGGAGTATGTGAAGGAAGGTGGCATGTGGGATTCGGATACCAATAAACCTGTGATCCACTACAAATGATATGATGAGCTTGCTCAGGTTACTTATGGATTCAAATGTTAGTGTTTCCTTTTCCTGTATGAATTAGCTTTTGTCTATCATATGAAATTACCTCAAGGAGGGATAGAGCAAACTATAAGTGGTTTTGTTTGTTGATCATAAATATGAATCAATTGCAGACATGCATGTATGCTCATATGCCAATTGTAACCAATTGGGTTAGTATAAATTTATGTTCTTTGTGGTGGAAATCAACAGCAATTTTGATTAACTTGTCAGAGGGCTAGAGTCATGTTTTATGAAAGTAGACCACAGATAATTGGTGACTGGTAAATGAGATAGACACATATTTACCATTATTATAAGCAAAATTCCTGTCAAATGTGAAATATATTGTGAAGGTGCATGCCAGAGAAAGTCTGTGTGGACAGAGAAGCCACCATTCCTGACCACGTCGCAACCAAGTGAAATAAGGTCATTTGCTTAGTTTGATTTTGTTACAGGTATAATACTCACAACAAATGCTCAAGAGTTTATTAAATATAACTGGTAATTTAATGAAATTTTTATCAATTTCCCGCGAATATCATACCTATTGAAAAATGAAAAAAAAAAAGGAGAGAAATTACTACCCGCTTACCTGTCTCCAGAGACTGGAAGTATTTTCAGGGAAGGAAGCTACATTTCTTAAAATAACTACAATTTAAATGGGGAGGGAGTACTCTTACGTAATTGCATATGAATCATTTGTACATCTTTATTTATTATTGGTTTTTCACTTTGTTAATTTTCTTGTTTTTTTATATAATCTAGTCTAGTTAATTATTAAGATGTACATAGAATTAAGTCGTATATAATATCCACACTAGAGGACATTCTCTTAATTTAATTGTTCTGAGATATGCTCCGCCTCTACAATCACCGTTTGCTGCTTTGAGAAGGCTTTTCCTTTTTTTGGTCGATCTTCGAGAAGTTTTTTGAAACACTGTATTGTTTTTTTTTTTAAATTAGACCCCTTCGATCTCATTGGACTTTTAAAGATGCGGTGAGAGTGGTCTAAAAATGTAAGTGGGTTGCCCGTACTCTTTAGTGGTGCCTATTCAATTGTTCCCTCCACCACCAGGGAAGGATAAGAGATGCAAAGATAACATATCATTGATTCTCATGCAATTTTCTGCAATACAATCAGCACTAAATATCTTCGATCACTTTAGCAGTTTAGTTCTCTCGGGGCTCGCTTCTTTTCTACGTTGACACTTGCAATAAAATCAGTTACATTTTTTTTTATTTTTTATTATTAGAGTTTATTCAACTCATTAAAATGATGACAATTGTTTAAATTGTTTTTTTTTAAAAAAAAAAAAACTGATCAATTCTTTTTTATTATATTCAAAAGATCGATTTAGGAGGAAACAAATTTTATTTTTTCGAAAAAGATAAATCTTCAGCCCAGCTGGGCACAAATATATCCGACATACAAAAAAGGTTCAAATAATGCTATAAATTTTAGTAGTCTCTCATGTAGTCCTATAACATTTAAAAGTATAATATTTTATAATTATTTTGTGATTAAAAATTAGTCACATATCTCCATTAACTTAAAATATTATTAAGATAAATCTTCTTGTTTTTTTTTTCCTATAATGATGAACATGGCCAAAGTCAAATGGGAGACAACAAAAAATGTTATTTTAACATATGTTATTGTTGACCTATTGGCTTGGGATAGAAATAAGCTAATGTATAGGGTAGAGATGAAGTCATCAAGCTTCCCCTCCCTCACTAGGTGTAAATAGATGGAGCATTAAGTGAGAAAAGCTAGGATTAGGGTATAGATTAGGGGATTGGTCATAGTAACCATGATTCTAATTAACAATAAATGGGAATGGGAGGAGGTGCTTGGGGTGAAAGCCCTAGCTAGGTCAGCTCGGGCCTTGAGCTTGAGTAAGCTCTCCAATTTCGATCTTTATTAAGATTTAAGATCGAAGAGATTTAGAGACCAAGTCAGGAGGCATATCGATTTAGGTTAATATCAAATAGGATACTCATTCTATCATTATTGAATGTGATAATGGTCCACATACATCCATTCACATAAGTGAGTGTTCCAATAACATACATTCTTTGATGTATTAAAATAACATTCCTAGAGAGAAAAATAATAGTGAAGAACAACCACCACTCCCATAAGGAGTTGAAAGATGAAAAAGTTGATGCTGAACTAATAACAAATCTCGGTGTATGTTCAAATAACTATTAACAAATTTGGCCAGTTCTTATGATCACCAATGAATTTTTGGGACCATTGGGAATAGGGATGGCAATGGAGATCTGCACATGGGGATATCCGCGGGGATCCCCGCATTCGGATCCCCACGGTCGGGGAATTTTTCCCCGCGGGGTCGGGGACAGGGATTAAACCTCCCCCGTGGACAGTTCGGGGATAGGGACTGGGATTGCGTTCCCCGCCCCGCGGGGACCCGCCCCGAGGGATAATTTGGTAAATTCGTATATTAATGAATATATATTAACTTTTTAATTGAAAAACACTAACCCTCATCTACACCAAACATATCATCCAACGGTTCCCCCCAATTTGCACTGCGCACAACATTGAGAGAGAGAGAGATAGTCTCTTTCAGATCTCAATACGCAATCCCACCATCTCTGTACTCTTTGCCTTGCAACCTCTCACTCTCAACATGACTCTCTACAATCTTGTCCTCTGGCTCTCACTCACCCTCACACCCTCTCGCTCTCGATAGAAGATTTACACAGATCTATGATGAAAATGACGGACCTACAACCTGGGCGAAGCCGATCTGAACCACGAAGAAGAAGACGAAGAAGCTCCGAACGACTTGCACCAGTGACGGTTGACAGCTTCCTATGGCGGCAAGTGAATGCGATGAAGAAGAAGCTCTGAACGGCGATGGATGACGGGATCGAACGACGAGCAAATGACAAACACAAAGAAGCTTCGGCGGTCTTACTCTCACTCTCTCAGTCTCAGCTTTAGTAACCCCAGTCCCCAAGATCAAGCCCCAACACAGCACACTGTTCATCTTCGTTCTTTTCTTTTTGGTTATTTTTAACACCAATATTTTTGTTTGAAGTCCCATTTCTTGCTGAATATTAATCATGCATGTGTTACTTTGTTGATTGGAGATTGTTCCTTTTTTTTTTTTAAAAAAAAACACCGGAATTGGAAGCTATCTGTTGAGAGATTTGTCAATGGTTTCTAGTTAGATTAGTTTTCGTTCAAGCATTTTGCTGATTAATTTTAAGGCTGGATCTGTTTTTATTTTAATTTTTTTTTTCTAATTTTGTGAATCTCTGCGGATCCCCGCGGGGAATGGAGATCCGTGGGGATCGGGGACGGGGGAATTTTTCTCCTCGGAACAGGGATCGGGGACGGGGACGGGGACACTTGTGGAGGCTCGGGGCAGGGAATGGGGAAGTACTCCCCGCACTTGCCCCGCCCCATTGCCATCCCTAATTGGGAACTGTAAATAGCAAAAAAAATGTGTGGCAAAATTTATAATTTCAAAAATAGGTTCAATGACAAACATCTATATAATTTTAGTTATAAAAAAATAAGATCCTCTCCGAACATCATTTAGTAAAACTTCTTGCTTGCATGACGTCTATGTATTCTTCCCATCTTAAACTGCTGCATCATCTATGAACTTCTTGCTTGGATAATATTTCTTGTTTGTGAAGGATGGATCTAGATCGGAGAAAAAATGAAGTTAACTACTGACCCAACTCTCTCTTTGATGCAGGAATATGAGGGAGGGAAAGAAACAAGTTGGGGGAAAAATAAAACCTAGTTATTGAAGAAATACATCAAATGCAATTTCAAAGACACAGCACAACATTCAAAGGAAAACTAAAGATATCCAACAATTAACTTGATTAAATGAGAATTTTTTTTTTTCAAACAAAAGATCAGCCTTTAGAGTTGTGGTAGTTGATGGGGTAGGTAACAGCAGTAGAGATCCGTGAGGAACGCAGTCAAGGTGAAGAGCGCGGCCAAGTGGAGGAACGCAGTAGTGACAGCAACCTGTGGTTGTTACTTTGGAAAAAAAAAAAAAAAACATAAGTTCCAGAAAAGTGCTTATTTTGTGCGTATGACCTTTTGGATCTTTGCAACAATTCCATCATCAAAACCACCAATCAAAGCTTATTCAGTTTTCTTTCTTGCTTTTATGTGATTTAATGGCGAATTTGTATGTGAAGGCAGTGCCACCACCGGATTTGAACAGGAACACAGAGTGGTTCACACCACCTACATATGGATATGATAGTGTTCTTCCCGTGAGTCCTCTCCATCTTCGGTTGTTCCCCTGGCATCACTTGGACCACTGTCAATCTGCTTCATTTCCAGTATCAATCACAATTTTCAATGGTTCCACCATCTTTTGTTCTACCGGAATCCATGGACATTCCAGTGGGATGGCTTTTTTGGGCTAACATTGGAGGAATCCATCATTAAAATTAATCTCCTGTTAATTATCCATAAGTACATCATCCAAAAAAAAAAAAATGGAGGGCCAAAACACAATTCTGTTGTTTTATTTTTCAAATTCATTGTGGTTACCTTCACAATATTACATATTTGGAGGAACTATTAATCTCAACCATCAGATTTGATTTTTGATGGTTTAGATTTAGTGACCATCATGGTGACAAACTTCTTGTCCCCATATAAGAAAGCGCCTAACAAATTTGAAATCTTACATGTTGACCTCTTGTTTCCGGCATTCAAAATTCCAACTGCTAAAAGAAAACGACTTGTCTTGGGTATAAAAGAAGAGGAAGTCCTTTGGCCTTTTGTCATCATCATTAGAAAAAAAAGCCGAATCCAGTTCAATTGGATGGCTGACTCAAGATATTTATTCACAGTAGCATCTCATGTCATACGACGGCGTAGTGCATTCTGGAGATTGTCCTAGTTAAAAGGTCAATAATAACCTCCACGAGAACCCGTTCTTACATTCTGGACTCGTGAAACGAGGCTAATTTCGACTTAATACGGCTGATGTTAATGGGCTAAGGCCCACAGAAGATAGAACCCAAAAAAGAGAATTTTTTTTTTTTAAAAAAAGCTAAGAATAGAGCGAAAGAGTGAAAGAAAGAGAATACGGTACCCTCGCCCCCTCCCAAAAAAGTAGGCTTCCAAATTGATTCCAGAAAGAGAGAGAAAATTCCAAAACAAAGAAAAGAAAAACTCAAAACTCAAGCGAGGGAGGGCGGTCATTGCAATAACTAACAAATTTTTGAAAAAAAAACCCAAGAAAGAAAAAAATGGAAAAAGAAAAAGAAGAGAAATTGTCGTAGAGTTTGTCTTGGCGAAAGGGTTAGGTCGTTGTGTTAAATAGAGAGAGAGAGAGAGAGAGGGGCAGGTCAGGTGTAGCACAACACAAACAGTCGCCAACGCAGCCAACAACATCAAACCTTAGGAAAAACAAACAACATCAATCAATCACTACAATATTATGCCTCCTTCTGCTCGCTTCCTTACTCTGCTTCCCGCTTAGGCCTATTTCGCTTTCGTCTTTCTCTTTCTTCCTCCTTTTGCCAGGTAAATCTATTCTCCCTCCCTCCCTCTCTCTCTCGGTTCCCAAGATTTTTCATTTCATGATTTCCCCGTAATCATATTTCCATTTTTTTTTATTTTAACGGGGGGAGGGGATAGCGATTTGGAACTATGTTTCTCGGGCTTGCTCGTGTATCGGTGTAATTCCTTTGGATTCTTTCCCAGACGGTTTCTGCTTTATTGTTTCCGAACGTTTTCTTTCAAATGAAAAACAAATCTTTTTTAATTTTGGATTTAGCTGTGTCAGTTTTCCGGTACACGCTATCTGTAGGATATTATTATTGTGTGACTATTGTTCTGTTAAATTACATGCTACGTTTCAATATGTTGAAAAGAAGAGGGAACATGACACTTTTTTTTTTTTTGGAATTTCTCTTCTGACAGAAAAAAAAAAAAGAGCTTGAAGCACAATTTTCCTACCTTAGGATATACGCATCAAAATAAGATTATTTGAGGCTTTTGCTTTTTATTTTTCCTAGCTTGAATGTGAATTTGTGTGCATATATGATGGTGGTTTCGGCATAACAAACAATCATCCCATGCCTCTCTTATGTACGAAACAAAATAATAATAATAATTTCATTAATTTAGATTATATTCAATCATGAATATAGCGGTAGTTGCTGCATTAGGGATATGGATATTTAACACGAAGTTGATTGTGAAACTTAATTGAAGTTTTAAGTAAAGTATTCACTTTTATATTGCTTTATGATTTTTGCAGCCATGCCGACCTTTTCTGCCATAGCATTGGATAGGTTATTAGAGCCTGGAGATTCCAAGCCTGTTGATAAATCTGTTCCTATTTCAATGCCTGCGCCTAACTCACAGAAGCTGGACAGGAGTACTAGTGCGCCGGCCGCGAAGAAGAAAGTTCCTCGACCTCCATTAAAACCGGCTCTTTATACCACTCCTGAGGTGACACCACTTCCAGATGCACCCTCTTCATTCCCTCCTTCACCGTACATCATCAACCACAAGCGCCGTGGCCCACGCCTCCTCAAGAGTACTTCTGAGGCCAGTGTACTAGCTGAGCAGAATGTTCTTCATGATGGTGAGAAGGTTAACAGTAAGAGCTTAGATAATGTGGTTGCAAGTTCAGCTGGTGACCTCCAAGTTGCTTTTACAAACCATGAAGCTGTTAAAGAAGGGCACGTGAATGGTGTTTATGGCGGTGAACTTGATTGCAGCAATGATTACGATGATGACCTTGGGAATGGACACAGGGAAAGTGGGAGTAGTAGCATGGAAAATGGTTTACCTAAGCAAAAGGAACCAGCATTGGATTCAGAAAGAGATAGAGAGATTGAAGACTTCTTTGATCTACAAGATTCGATGAGTTTCACAAGCAATACAGATGGGGAAGAGATTGCTGGGACAGAACTGTCTGTGAAGTACAGTAGTCCTGGTGGCGAGTTTTATGATGCTCGGGAAGGTAATTTGGGTTTAGCTGTACTGCCAATTATTTCTACTGTAACGGGGCTTGTACATGAGCAGGCATAAGCATGTTTATTTTTTTGCACTTTTTCCCCAATGTCACAACATATGGGACTTAATAATGCAGTGATTAAAGGAATATCCTAATTTTTCCATGGATTTATACATCGTAATGCATATTTCATATACTTATCAAATAGGGAGACAGAGAGGCTTAGTACTTCTGTTGTGAAGGGTCTTAGGAAATTTTCATTCATGTCAAATATTAGCTTACTTTGCTCTTTTCTTCATGTAGAACTACTATCTTCGGAAGGCGAGACTCAAAATTCCACTTACAATTTTGAAGCTGAATTGCGTCAAATGAGGTTGAGTCTGTTGATGGAGATAGAGAAGCGGAAGCAAGCTGAAGAATCGCTTACCAACATGAGAAGCCAATGGGAGAGAATTAGGCAAGAGTTGTATCCTGCGGGAATTGTTTTGCCTGCAGATCTTAGTGCTGAGGGTGAGCATCAGAATTCTGATCCTATGGAAGATCTATATCAGCAAGTTTATGTGGCAAGGTTCATAGCAAATTCCATCGGGAGAGGAACTGCTAGGGCTGAATTGGAGTTGGAGATGGAAGCTCAATTAGAGTCAAAGAACTTTGAGATTGCTCGACTCTTGGAACGTCTCCGCTGTTATGAGACCATGAATAGGGAGATGTCTCAGAGGAACCAGGAAGCAATAGGTGAGACTTGTGTCATATCTTTGTATTTTAATTATTTTGATCATGTGAATACATTCGTTCTTTTTTTCCCTATGGTGTTAGTTTGATTTTTCATTTTTTTTTCCCCTTGTAACACATTTGTCCTGCTTTGCATTCAAATTGACACAATCATGCATGTTCAAGACAGATTAGGATGGAAACAGTATTTTTGTTGAGTGAGTATTGTGTATCTGGCCCAAGAATTGTACGGCCATGGGTGGGTGGAGACAGGATTTCTTTTTTCCTCTTATTTTTTGGTTGTTTAGATTCCTCCAATCTGGTGATGGGTTTGATTTTGTAAATAACAAATGGTGATTGGTGGGTTACACTTAGTTTTCTTCCCCTTTCTCCTGTCTAGCCCCAATAGAACAGGAGAATTATTAGAATAAAACAGGGAAAGCCTCCTTCATGTTGAGGTTTATGATTAATTTAATGCTGAGATAGTATGAAACTATGACCTCATAGCTTTAGGTTTCTATGAAGGGTTATTGCAAATTGCAATTGCTTTAATTCTTGTTGTTCAATTTTTCTGGTTTCCTACTTTGTATACTACACATGATGGTTGATGTGTGTCACTATTGCAAGGTATGCGCTGAAAGTATGGTGCTTGAATACTTTGTTCTCTCTTCAAGTTCTTTATACTTCTGAAGTTTGATTATAGCTTTAGCTGGTATTTGGTTTCCTATGGATTTTTGCTTTGATATTCTGATTTTTTTTAATATTAGGAGCATGGAATAACAGACTTGTATGGGTGATGGTTGTTTACTAAGTACTAACCATCTTCGGCAAAGTTTATCCTGGTTTGCTGTGATGTCATTTGGGTGTTCACTAAAGTAAGAGCGAGTTTGGTACAAGAGTAAAAATAGAAGTGAAAATTTCATGATTAGATTTTCATGCATTTTAACTCAAGAATCTTAATTCATATAATTCCCCCCCCCCCCCCCCCTCTTTTTTTTTCTCTATTTTCACCCCATACTAAGCTGACCCTAAAAGGAAAACCCTTAGCCACTATGGTTAGGAAACCAGCATTGATTGGAACATCTTTATTTTAGTGAGTCAATTCTGCAAAAATCATTGAATTTTCCTAATGGTTGTGTGATTAGCTGTTGCCTGTAAACCTTCACTGACTAAATGATATTATGTTTGCACAGAACACACAAATGTTGGTGTCCTATATGTATTTCCCGTTTTTGTTTAGTTTTCATCATTAATCTCATTGGTATGTTATCTGGTGCCTTGTCTAGAGGTGGCGCGGCGTGAGAGGCAACGAAGGAGCAGGAGGCAGAGATGGGTTTGGGGTTCCATTACTACTGCAATTGTACTTGGCACTGCAGCAATAGCATGGTCTTATCTCCCAATGGGTAAAGGGTCATCCTCTGCAGACCATGATCTGGTTCCTGAACACGATGATGCAGCCAATTGATATGCACATTCAACACTAACTTCAGTACTACTACCCTGTTATGGTAGGAGAGGAAAATAAAAGTTACACACGCCACTATGTGGTCCAAACTTGTATCATGTGCAAATTTTAATTTTCCGGCATCTTGGGTATGTGCATGCTTTAAAATAATATAAAGGAATTAGTGCCTTTGAATGGAAGGCTTTGTAGGTAATTTGGTGTTTAGTGTTTCCGTAGTTTCTCATGCGTTTTTGTCACATGGAAATTTTGGTGACGTGCATATATTCTTTAAGGTTGTTCCTCATAGCGTTTTCACAAAGCGAAAGGGAATTTGATTGGCATGTGGATACTTGTTTGCTGATCTGTCATAAGCAGTATCTGATGGATCAATGATGAATGTTATAGAATAATTTTGGTCAGTTTGTTAACAACCGTATCAGTAAAATATAAATCGTTCTGTGACATCACATACATGTTTAACTATGACAAATCCCCCGGTTACGACGCATGGGGTTCTTGTTTGCGTTGGCGCTGAAGTTGATTATAAAATAAGAACCTTATCAACTATATCAGTGTTTACGTTCGCGTGCAGGATTTGACTTAAGAAAGTTATCACGTAAGTAGATGAGGGAGATATTGTCAATTTAAAATGCAAGTTTCTGTACGTTTCTTATGTAAGGGTTTGCCATTTAAAATTAGCTGAATAAATTAGTCAATTAATTATAAATTCGTGATGGTGTGGTACGGAGCCAAATCTCTAATATTACACTCTTGTCTGTCACGTAGGAGTAGGACCGAAAAGGAATAAAGAAAACCAGTTCTTACTGTTTAGAAGAAAAGGTCTTACAGGATAACCCATCTTGATTTTGTTTGCAAGGAACTCATGGAGCGACTATCTACTAATCTGGTCTTCAGGATAACTCAATGGTTTATCAAGAGGGGGGAAACACTGTTACTTAAGGAGCACTTTATTTTGTGGTAGTGTTAGGAAGCCTTAAGAATCGTTTGATTTGAGTTTCTAGTTTTCAATTTTTATTTTTAATTTTTAGTATTTCCTTTATAAAATCTTAAAAATTGAAAAACTAAAAATAAAAATTAAAAACTCAAATCAAACATGCCTTCATAGGTCTATAGATTCCCCCCATCGATCCTTGATGATTTTGTAGGGCATCCCTGCCCGTTTTATTTGGCCTGTGGGAAAATCGCCACCTCAAGTGATTGTGTCGTTGTAATTTCCAAGTGTATTTCAGGGCCTAGGCCCCATTAATGTGCCCCAACGCATCCAAGTTCAATTTAGGACAGAATAATTGGGCCACACAAAGCTCCGTTGCACGACCGGGGAAAAAAAAAAAGAGGAGCTCCGTTTGCATTTTATATAATTTTACTCAACTTTTTTTAATATGCTAATTATTTTACTTGCTATAAATAATTCATAAGTGAACTGACCTGCTAAAAATGATAGAATGTTGCTACTTACATAGAATTTGTGAATTGATTTGGAAATTAGAAACTCGGGTTGATAAAGAAAGTCCAAAAGTGAGTTTGCGTAGGTTGCATTGTTTGAAGGGGGTGGTGAATAATTTGTTCCCTGTCCCTTTTGAATTATGCAATGATCCATAGATCTCCGCCATTAAATTTTTTTTGAATGGCTATGATTCAGTGATAATACATTTAATTTTAAAACATAATAATTAATAAATTGATGAAATAAAAAATAGAAGTTTTGAAATTACAAAACTATCCTTTTTCAATAATATTTCATTATCAATTAATCTACACAGTACATTGGTAGCCATTGGCAACCCTTAACAACCATTGGCAGCGCCTCCAATGCATCCAACTTCTTCATCGGCTAACTTGACACAGGCAATATTGAAGTCGCCAAATAATTCTAGACTCTAACAATGAATTATTGAGGATTTGTCATTAGACGACTTTGATTTTTTTTTTCAAGGACTTGATCAGTTGATCCTAAACACTCTTTATTTTCCAAATTTCGAAGAATAAAAATCTTCAAAGACCCAAATTATGGAAACAATTTTTCACAATTTTGTTCGTCTCTCTCAGCTACTATGGTTTTTGTTCGTCTCTCTCAATTTTTTTTGTTCCTATTTTCATTTAGATTTTAAATATGGAATCTTTATTTTTCCAAGTTGCCAAAGTTGAGTTTGTTAATGGAAGTTTGGTTCTCCTTGTGAAGCTCTGAAACTCAGCTTCGTTAAACTATGTTTGTGACTTGAATGTTGTTATCGTTGCTATGTGACAATCAACCTTCATGATGTGGAGTTCTTGTTTCAAACTTTGAGTTGTTGCCCCTTTTTATGCGAAGGATCGCCCTAAAAAATTTTATCCTTCATCTTCCTCTGTATGGACATTGACAAATGAGAAACCACATAATAAATGGGTGCTTCATGTTCACTATATTTTTTTGTCTTTATTTATCTATTCTTTTAAGGGTGGGAAGGTGAGAACTTGAAACAAAAATGATGGATCTTTTTGCATTGTAAAAGTTGGATATTACACTTTGAAAAATAAAGCCAAAAAAATTTGAAGCCAATATTATATTCGAAAACAATTCAACTCAAATCATTTTCTAACATTGAGTTGTTGTTGGTTGGCAAAGAACTGAATTGGCAATGGAAGGAGGCATTGGTAATGGCACTGACGGAAACCAACAGTAGTGGGCAAAAATAGAATGATAAAGGAAAAGAATGGAAGAACGAGGAGAAAAGGGGAATTAAAAATTAAAATAGGTAAATTTAATATAATTTAATAAGGATCATGCAAAAGTCCAAAAAAAATGTGTAACCAAATTATCAACCACCTTAAAAGGGCGGATTCTTGGGTGGTGAATTATGAATTTGTCACCACCGTCGTGAATTATGAAATTTAAATGAAAAAATATAATAAAATGTCTATTTTATTCTTACCGTTATACCATAATCTGTCTCTCTCTCTTTCTCTGTCTTAACGCCCCCATCATAGACCCCCTCTCACCTCGCCATATCAACCTCAGTGGCCATCATGGTTATCATCTTCACTGTCGGAACCCCCCGCTGCCAGTGCCAGCCCCGCATCTCCTCCATTGTCTAACGCTCCCCAACTAACGGACTCCCTGTAGTTGGTGCACAGAGGGATGAGACAACCAACAGAAAAGGTGACAACATTCTTAGAGGGAGCACTAAAAGTTATGGCATTGGAAAAACCCTTTATTTTTTGAATGAATAACTACTCAAACTCAAGGGAGCACTCAAAAATTCATAAGCACAAAGTGGCGAGGCAACCACGAGAAATCCCTTTATTTTTTAAAGTGAAAATCAAAGGGATTACAAACTCTGGGTGGAGGAGACAAAGAGATGAGGCATGGGGGGCCCCTTGTTCTTGTTGGAATAAGCTGGAGAATCTGGAACAGAAGCAGCCGCAGCCGCCACCTACGGCGGCGGAAGAGAAATCTCCGCTGACCCTAGAGGAGGTCCGGGGAGAGGAAGCCAGTAAAGACCTCACCGAAGCTGGGCCTGTCGGGCTTGACACCCTTCTTGGCTGCAGCACCAACACCGTTGGCTGAAGTGTCATGCGCCACCAGTGGGGGGGAAGATTAAAGCTTGTTTCCCTTTTTGTAATCCAAAAGAAAAATATATATATTGCTTGTTGATCATAGATAGTATTTTGGTTGATGTGATGTCTTTGTGCTTTGGATTCTCCTTGCTTCTACTTCAAGGTTTACACTCTTTATTCAATCTACCCAAAAAAAAAACAAGTTGATTGTGTTAGAAGTTGGTGTGGTGTTCTCTAACCAATCCTTCTTGGTGACAGTAGCCTCTAAGCAGATGATGGTATTGGAGGAAGAGGCGTTGGTGCTGGGTAAGGGAGGGAAAAAGGTAGGAGAAGGTCAGAAACAATAGAATTTGGAGAAGGGGGATAAAATTGGTAATGTAATTTTTAATAAGAATAAAATATAATAATATGTTATTAAATGATTATTTTTGTGTAGTATAAAAGCTTTTACCTCAACCATTAAATGAGATTTTAAGGGTTGAGATTTAGTGATCAAATGGTCACAAACTCAACCATCTCCATTTAAGAACCTGTCTTGTTAGAAGAATCAAAAGTTGAAATTAAAGTTAGTTGAGACTAAATAAGTAATAGAAATAATTGGTCCCAGAGGCCATTTGATCGCTGATTTACATGATTGTCTTTTCAAAGCAATGATAAACATTGTGGATCCATAGTGTTTGGCTTGAAGTTTTAGTTGGCTGAATAGCAGTATAATATGATTTGGGTTGTTCTTGAAAGCTTATACATTCCTATCTTATCAACTGAACCATGGCACATCGAACAAATAGCTAGGTAATATCTCTCGATGGAGCTTCATCCGTCAGCACAATAAGCACACTTATGAAACAAAAGAGAAGATATTACCCCCCGGCGGCAACTTAGAAATTGATTGCCTCGTTAGTGCTGGATTACGTATCTTTTGGATGGCGATATGTTACAAGTGGGCTCGAGCCTAAAGATTTTTAACATGAATACTGATATGTTTACAATAATATTTATGTAACATAAATATAAAAATAAAAAAAAATGATGAGCACAAAAATAAGAAATTGAAATAGACTCATCACCTTCTTTATTTTATATCTATATTATATGAATATCATATAATGATATTATATATATATCATTACTCTATTTACTATCAATGTATCGTCATTGTCTGCTGAAGAGGTAAGCACGATTTCAATATCTATTTTTCTGCAAATACCAAATGTCATTATATATTTATATTTAAGGAGCTTTTAAATATTTATTGTGATAAAAGTAATTAGTGAATGCTTATAGTAATGCATGCACAGGTACCTATAAAAGTTCTAAGGAGTAGAAGTTGTAAAGAAAACTAAAATAATATTTCATCCATTTCAGAATAACTATTATTTTATAACTTTTTTATAGTTCAAATTATTTATTTATTTATAGAGAATTTTTTTAGTATCTTATAAAATTCATGAGTACCAGTATCTTCTAGATAATATGTGGTTGAAAATTTACCACGTATCTCACTAACTAAATTTATTAGTATTTTTAATATTCATAATTAAATCACAACTCTTGAAATCAAAAAGATACCGATACCTTTAGATATCATAACAAAAACCTTATTTTTATAATATCTAAATAATATTAATTTTTCTCGTAATCAATACATTCACGAAGATAAATAAATAATAATTATACAATTATAGTTTTGTCAATAAATAATTTTCTATATTTATCAATATTATTTTTTTCATTTTTCATAATATGTGTTATTTTTTTGGTTTTTTATAATTATTGTGAAATAAATGAAGTAAAATATAATATTGAAAGTGATGAATGATTCGAGTAGTTTATTATGGAGACATCGATTTAAATCTATAAAAAATAAAATACTCCTATTCCTTTTTTTAACTCACAATTACAATGGAGCAAATCTACCGACAAGACAAGATGTTAGTTCGAGTAGGCGGGGTTCAAATCCCGAGATTATAAATTTAATTTTGGGATACCAAAATACGACAAAGAGGGATGTATACTTTTAAGTATCAACCCTATACTAGTCTCTTACGTGACGAGCAAAAACAAAAGAAAAAAAAAAAGACATCGGAGCAAATTTCATTGCTTTGCGTGGATAGTGAGACAAGGGGGTGAGATGATGGGGTCGTGAAGCGTGCTAGATCTGCGCATTTAATTGCGCCAATCGTGGTTCGTGGGACAAATACTTCACAAAAACTCCCGTCACGCAATCAAAGGTGGATATGTTTGCCCACGCTCCAACTTAACATCCACCACGCCATACCACAACGCCACACCCTAGCTTAGCTTATCACGAACCATGTACGTGATTTGCTGCGCGTACAGGATACCGTACCATTTATGGTAGCCGTCAGATTTTCTTCCCGCACCCTGCATGTCCAAATAAAAGCAAAAAAAATACTAATATAATAAAATAATGATATCTGTATATGAAAAATTGATATCTTTATTGGAGAAAATTTATATATTTAATGGGCGATATAAATAGAAATTTCATAATTATAACTAAATATTTTGTATCTTCTCCCTTACAAAGTAGTTATAAACTTATAATAGGAGAAAAAAAAGTTATTTCTTCACGTCCAGCGATATAAGAAGGGATTCTCACTAAAACTTCTGATCACGGCTTAAAGCTTAGTCACTTGCTAGTTAAGTGAAGAGTGCTCTGATATGCATTGGCAATGGTTCTATGCACTCAGTCACAAATGTATTTATTTGAGCACTGAGTCTCGGACATCATTATCCAGCTTCCTCTACATGTGAAACCTAATTAATTTTAAGAATAATGGCTACGCGAAAATGGTTGGGACAGGTTGCAAAAGCAGAGACGGAGACCTGATATGTAATAAGTACTGGTGGACCTTGAGAGAAGGACTCTAGTATAGGAGTAGATACTGCTGCAAAGCATGGGTCCAACTCTACAGTTAACCAAGCTATGCCGCGTGTTGGATCACATTCTATACTATATACTACACTAGATAGGGATCACCCAATATTGAAATTTGAAAGGAGAATTACCATTCAAACACTATTATCTTCGAATATAATAGATGATTGAAAAAAATTGAAATCATCGTCATATTCAATAATAATAAAATCAATATTTTAATTAGATATTTATTTTTAAGTATCAAAATAATAATTTTTATATTTACAGAGGAAGATAGGGCTTGCAAAAGTAAGACTATCGTCAAGCAAACAGCCAAATAGTTACACACAATAATTTTGGAACTTTCTTCAAAATTCTTAATTCTCAATCTTGTGTAGTGGATAACTTGTCAGTGGGGGCATCGACATTTTTTCATGTATACCATGTAGTCACAGATAAAATCTTGGTCTCGCTTTTATATATATATATATATATATATATATGGTTGAGCTTTTTAGTGGTTCTAGGTGTTTAAAAAACCAATGCCTTCTAAGTGAGCATATATATTCCAAATCTTTTGCGGACATTGAGCAGGTTATGTAACTGTCGGTGCATCTTCAACCGGTTAACGAATATTTTGGTTTAGAGGAAAAAAAAAAAGCGAGTTTTTGATAACTAAGAAATGGAGAAAAATGATATTTAATGCAATCAAATTAATATAAAATTATTCTCTAGTTAAATCAATTGCTCTCATAGTAAGATTATAAGATGATTTCATAAAAATGAATGAAAAGAGTTTTGTCGCCCCAATAGCCGAACTTATCAACACTACTTTTGAAAAGAAATCGTTCTTCCCGTTTTTTTGTTTTGTCATTTTCCATTGCAGAAGTTGTTGTTGTCACTGTTCTTTTTCATAAGCTCTCGTGTAAAAAGTGTGGGAATTGGTTTACCTGTTTTCACATCATACCAATTATGTGTCGGTGGTAATAATAAGATGAATACTGCATGGACCTTTGCCCTATCCTGCATTCTTTTTTTTTTTTTTTTTTTCACCTGTACACACTAAAACTACTTAGTAAGGGGTTATTTCAACTTTTATAGTATAATCATATTAACTTAAGCTTTTATGTATGGCAAAATTCTCAATTGCAAATGATAACTTTCTCCCTTATCCTGCCTTTCTTTTTCCTGTACACATTAAAAACTACTTAGTAAGGGGTCATTTCAACTTTTACCCCAAAATCATATTAACTAAAGCTATCATGTCAGGCATAATTATAAATTCCAAATGATTTTCATTTTCTCCCTAACTTGGAATTGGACTTGTAAAGTAAGAAGACAAACTTCGTTTTCACATTTCAGGGTTCTTCCATATAAACAGGAAGAGAAGCCTCTATATACACTGAGAGTGTCAGTGTGTCTTGGTAGAGTGTACGAGATTGAACCAAAGATGAAGCATTTGGCTTTAGTTATTCTTTTGACCATTTTGGTCCATGAGGGGTGTTTCCATGTCAAAGTGGAAGCTGGGGATGGTTTTGTAAGAACCAGAGGCATCCACTTCATGTTGAATGGATACCCCTTCTATGCAAATGGCTTCAATGCCTACTGGCTAATGTATGCAGCTTCTGACCCTTCTCAGAGATTCAAGGTTTCAGCTGCTTTCCGTGAAGCAACAAGCCATGGCCTCACTGTTGCTAGAACTTGGGCTTTCAGTGATGGTGGTTACAGACCCTTACAGTATGCTCCTGGCTTCTATAATGAGCAAACGTTTAAGGTACCTCACAAGACTCAAGACCAAAGAAGTGGAAAATTTTCCCTCTTCATATTTTCATTTGCTAGTTGAATGCATTTTTCTGATATTCTCTCTATTTGTGGTCTTGAAGGGGTTAGATTTTGTTATATCTGAGGCCAGGAAGTATGGAATTAAGCTCATATTGAGCTTGGTGAACAACTATGAGAGCTTTGGAGGGAAGAAGCAGTATGTGAATTGGGCTAGAAGTAATGGGCAGTACCTAACATCAGATGACGATTTCTTTAAGAGCCCTGTTGTTAAGGGTTATTATGCAAACCATGTCAAGGTTACTGTATCTTCTGCTGTCTTGTTAATTTGTTAAACTTATATCTGCATATTGATAAAAGTCACTAAGACCTTTGATAATGAAACTTGCTTTCTTTCACCTGACACGTTCTTGTGCTTTCTTTTTGGTCTATTCTAAGCTCTAATTTTGACAATATCTTTGCATAAGAAAGGATTGAATGACTTGTTTATGATTGATTTTACATTTGTTATGCTGATAATTTATAATGTGTTTCATAAAATGGGAATTATATAACAGTATATATAGTCCTGCCTCTTGAGAAACATAGTTTCAAGTTCTGATTTATATCCATGCATCTTTCACTTCCACAGACTGTTCTCAACAGATACAACAGTTTTACTGGTATTCATTACAAGGATGACCCAACAATCATGGCCTGGGAGCTCATGAATGAACCCAGGTGCACATCAGATCCTTCGGGGAGGACTATTCAGGTCAAATACCTTTACTTGTTTGTTCAGCTTCCTCCACCACTTTTTCTTTCTTGTTTTTTGCTTTTCTTTCTTCTTTTGACTCTGGCCCCTAGCTTTTTCCCCTATATAAATAGTGCTCTTTCAAATCATGTACTCAAACTACTTTAGTCAAGAAAGAATGCTTCACTTAGTGCATGTATCTGCCGATTTCAGGGTAAAAACAATTTATAATCAAAGGTTTCATAATGCCTTTTCTTTTTTTTTTTAATCAAAAACAAAATTATTTCCAGAAGAACATGGAGCATGCTCATATGGGTGGAAATACATGTACCCAAGTCATGTTATTTCCCGGTTCCCCAATCATTTTTTGTTATGTAGAATATAAATATCATATATTTGATATTTGTGTTAAATTTTTAAATCTCTTTTGAGTCTTATCTTTTACGTAACAATAAATAAGTAGATGAAAAAAAAAAAACGAGATGATTTGGGGACAACTTATTTAAGTCTGCGCATATCCTGAGATTGTAGATTAGCGTGATGTATGCCCTGCTCCATACAATTTGGGCAAATTTTAGAGTGACCTCAAATCACAAATCACGGGCCTGGTTTCATGGCCAGTCATTTCTTCATGACCTAACTACTTAACTTTCCGCATCACAGGCTTGGATCACGGAAATGGCTTCCTTGGTGAAGTCCATAGACAGGAACCACTTACTGGAGGCTGGCCTAGAAGGATTCTACGGGCAATCAACACCACAAAGGAAGAGAATGAACCCTGGTTTTGACATAGGGACAGACTTCATTGCAAATAATCGAATCCCGGGCATTGACTTTGCAACAGTTCACTGTTACCCCGACCAATGGTAACTAAACAACGAACATACATACTCATGAGATTCTCAAGTTCAATGCAATCGTAGACATGTAACTAAAAACTATCACATTCAGTTAAAAAAAATATAATCAAACATTTTGAGTGGTAGATAAAATTCTTAGTTTAATTTTCTGGCATTTTTTCTTGTCACCTTTGTTGTTCATACGAAATAAACTAAATAAGAATTAGTCGAGAGCTATGATGCATAATACTTCAAAATAGTGTACATGCTTGTATTGGATTCGTATTATATCATATACTTATCAATACTTTTATATGCTTTTAGTTATATTTTCTATGCTTTTAATTTGATTTATACCGTATAATACTTGTATTGTACTAGATACTCTGCGCCGGTTTCTTGGCAACATAGGTCACTTATGGCATGATTTTGATAATATTTTGATTGCATGAACAGGGTATCGAACTCCAACGACCAAAATCAGCTTTCATTCTTGAACAACTGGCTAAATGCTCACTTCATAGACGCGCAATATGCTCTGAGGAAGCCAATAATGGTAGCAGAATTCGGGAAATCGTTTAAGGACTCAGGTTACAGCGACTACGAGAGGGACGAGCTATTCAACGCCGTGTACTACAAGATATATGCTTCGGCCAAGAGGGGAGGGCCTGCAGGAGGGGCACTGTTCTGGCAACTCCTCACGGAGGGCATGGAGTCCTTCCAAGACGGTTACGGCATCATGCTTGGCCAGAGTTCCTCCACTGCAAACGTCATTGCTCAGCAGTCTCACAAGCTGTACCTTATTCGCAGGATTTTTGGGAGGCTTGCCAATATAAGGAGGTGGAAGAGAGCCAGAGCTTATAGAGGGTATGGTGGAAACGGAGGCAGGCACATTGGGAACTCGAGAATGGAATTGCCTCAGTTGTTGCATAAGTGAATAACTCATGTGGGATTGTGTTGGTGAGACATGTTTTAAGGATTTTGTCTAACCTGTTTCTCTCTTAGAGATGAATCAGAAATGTCTTTTTTTCCATCCAGGAGGGTAGCAAGTTATAGACCTATGTTTCTGTTGTTTCTGCTTCTTGTAGAGAGCTAAAGTGGCTCGTGATGTTTTTGAGTAACTTGAATTTGTTTTTTTACCAAAACCTTGTGACAGTGCTGTTATCTTTACACATTTTCTTATGCCCCTTTCAATGGTATTAACATATTGAAAAGAATGAAAACACAAACATGGCAAAGTAATTGTATGAGTAAAATGGAGGGCATAGAGTTTACTTATATATAGTTTATCTATCTCATGTTGATTTTGGCCTTCTAACAATATTATTATTTTTTGTTTAACGAGCACAAACCTATCTTAAACATATTTTTTGTGAGGGATGGATTTTACGGTATAGCAGTTCTCATCCCTTATGAGTGTACCTAAAATGACCATGTCCATGCAAGAGGATCTCATGTTAATTAGCAGATGTTTTCACTCTGAATTGGAAACCACTATGTGATGTGTTTGGTTCGGGAGTGAAAAATAAGAGAGAGTTTTCATTGACAAGTTATACGTGTGAGTAGAGATTAACATAATATTATGGGCTAACAACCTTGAGGCACAAATGGACATGAGATTACATATCCCTGTCTCCTCAAAAGGTGTACATTATTCTTTTAAATAAAATTACAACCTGTTTGGTTTAATATCTAAGAAATCTCGAACTATGTGAAAAAAAATTTCTGTTTTTCACTTGCGTCAAAATTATAATTTGAGAGTTTGAAAAAGCTGAAGCAAAAATGATGAATTTGTCCAGATGACTAGGTTAACAAAGTAGCATCGCATTGCCCAGACTGAACACAATCGGCGATTTCTCCTAAATTGATAAGAAAGCATCCAAAGGCGATATTTTGATTGATTAGATCTTAAATGGTCTTGGTCTAGGGTTTCGACTGCGATTTACTTATTTATTTTTATGCATATTGGTCTCATCCTGTGATACGTAACCCATTTTGGACTAGCTAAAGATGAATTCTGCAGATGTATCAGTTGATACAGATTGTAATATGTTGTCATCTCCTTAATCGTTGTCCCTTACGTAAACTATGTGAAGGTCATGAGCTGTTTAAAGGGTTGTTATCGTAGTTAAACCATATTTTAATGATATGTTAATATATAGTTTTTATAAAATTATATTAAGTAAAGTACTAGAAGAAAATAAGTCAAATGATAATCAAGAAGATGAGTAAGAAATTAAGATGACATGTCATTAGGCAAAGAAATTGCCATAATGTTATAACACGTCTTGTGTGGTTTTAGTCATCTTGAAGCCAATGGCGGATTGCAAATAAAACAAAACCTATGCAAAGTCCTATAGACCCCGAGACAAGAACAATTCTGACCCACATAGAGGATACAAATGCATCCCTCATAAAAGCATTCCAAAGCCAATACCACACAATAGAGGAAACGGACCCGATGGCAGCTCCAACAACCACTTGGCTCACTGTATGAAGTTGTTGCGACACCCTTAGGTACGACTGCAAACATAGAAGAACATGCATGAGTGTACCTGAAGCTTCAAATAGTTTCTATTATGATTATAAATAAACTCAAACTCATCTATTTCCATGCCATGAACTGGATACAAACAAACAAACAATGCGCTCTAACCATAAATACAACAGAATTCTATACACAGGCACAGCATCACTTGCCTGGGCTTAAGTGGTTTTCTGTTGCGTTGTGAGTATTTTCAAAAACAACAGTACATTACTCTATACAATTTCAAGATGCTAGGATACTTTAGAACGTGTGATACAAATCTAAATATCTAATTCATATGATCAGCTAATATAGATCAATTTGGTTTACAAAATTCTTTTCCATTGATAAATTTGATTGATATTCTTAGTATACCAGTAACTAAGGTATTCATCATGTCTAATTCCAGCAGATCCTACTGTCTGCATAAATTTAACACAAACAATCCAAAATTAAAACATATATTCTGAACATGTCCAAGTTTTTGTGTCTCTCTTTCATGAGATAAGAGTACTTTAGAAACAATGAGCACAAGGCAGGCCTCACTGTCCAGAGTAAGTCTGGAATATTTTTCAGTACTTATGAATGGGTTAGATAAACAACATGAACAACTATATCAGGTTATCTACAAGATGGACCTAATGCAAAGAGGTAATGAAGATGGCAATCGATATGATCATTCTTACGTATCTTATGGAACAGAAAAAAATATGGCACCAATGAATCAGCATAAAAGCTATACGAAATACCAAATAGAAATACTATATACTTACAAAATAAGAACCAGCTGCCAAGAACAGTCCACTGATGGCAATGCTAAATACATTTAGCCCAAGCCATTCTACACCTGCAGCATCATAAGAGAAAAAAAACACGTGTTTATAATGAAGCCAGACAGTACTTAGGTTTTATTTTAAAAAGAACAAAGAAATCCAAAAGGCATAAGCACTTCCATGAAGTAGAGAGAAGCCATAATTCTAGTTTGGAAAAAATAAATTCTGGCATTTGAATATTCCATTTGAATGCTGTTGTAATCAATTTTTCCTTCTTTTTTTTTTGTTTTTATCTTCACCACTTGAAAGGAAACTAAGATAATGGAATTATTCATTTCGTTAAGCAATACAAAAGCATAATAGCAAATAACTAAGTTTATCCCAGGAATTTCAAACTAGTCACTTCAAAGTTCAAATGATAAAGCAAATAACTAAGTTTATCCCACTTAAGATATGCTAGTGATACACTTAATAACAAGAAGCCGATATCAGTAACTTTCATCAGAACACTTTCGTCAGAACTTTGATCTCAATAATCTTTTGAGCATCCAGATACTAAAAAGGAAGAAAACGCATAATGCAGAGTCACGTACACTCACAGCTATACCTTAACCTATTATCAGCTCTTAACATAGTTACCAAAACAGTGGATGCTGAGACATGCAGGTATCACAGGACTAAGACTTATTAACCATTTCCCTACGTAACTGATTCAAAAACAAATAAAAGGTAAGAGAAATTACTTGACAAAATAAAAAAGAGGACAGTAAAGAATATGCATTGTGCATGTGAAGACGGCATTCCAGGGTCAGATTTCAGGCCTGTAGGTCGTTCCTGGTTCAGTACATGTTTGAGCACAACAGAAAGCTGCGCATTCAAAATAGACCCCCCAGCAAACCATAAGGCTTCTGCATCATGCTTCCAAATAATGAAACCACCAAAAAGGGCAGCTACTATCCACTTACTCTGCAAACAACAGCACCAAATCCATTAGCGCATGAAAATACAGTCACATTTTAATGTTAACTCAATTTTACAATAGCCACTCTTCAAGAAGAGAATTCAGACAGTTTATTGAAATTTCAATTTTAATGAACGACACAAGTTTCTTCACTTTTACAATTTGTTTTACCACCGATTAATACATGAATTATGGTTACTTATAACAAATTCAACAACTTAGGATGCATTTCCAGTAAGCATGATATTACATACAAACCCTGGACTTCGAAATAAAATAAGTAACTAAAAGAAGCAATTTTTTTTTCCCAAGAGTAACTATTTGCTCCACCTGTGTTAGTCTTTATGAAGAAATGGTAAAAAAAAATATAAAATACACCGTATCATAATTGGAAACACAGAATTGTAACGGCAAAAAAAAGAGAAAAATGATTGGAGAGGTTTAGGTTTGGATTACCAACCAATCGATTGAGCGTGGATTCCAAGTCATGGGAGAAAAGCTTGGGCAGAAACCCGGTTGACCCTTCAACGAAAGCTTCTTGTTCAAACACATGAATGCTGTTATCTCTCTTTCCATCTCTGAAAGCACTAGTTTTTGGGAATTCATTCATGGTATTCGACGACACCGTTCTGTTTCTTCCCAAAACTGATCTCCTCCTAACAAACCCACCAAAAAGGACTGACCTTGAAGCAGAAAAACTGACATCAAGCGAAGTATTCCTCAACGAGGATCTTTGTCGGAGAAAATTGGTTCCTAGGAAATGGGAAGAAGGGTTGGGACAAACGGTTGTAGTTAGTGGAAGTGGTGGCGCCATGTGAGAGGTAGTTCTGTAAGATAGCGGTTGGTAACTGTAACGCTAGCTAATATTGCAGAGAGAAAGCGAGACATTTGAGATTGATAGACATGCGAAGGAAGGGATCCTACGGAAAGAAACTCTTCAGTTCGTAGGATCACGGGTTGATAAAAGTCGAACAAGCAAGTAAAAGGCGTTCTGTTCTCTAATTAGTTAAATTAATAATTAATTTTGTGTCCACAATTCCACATTACCACGGAGTACCATCCACCAATCATTTTCCTTGTTATCTGCATCCTCCCTAAATTTTCAGTGGTCATCATTTAGAAATTTGATACACAAAGTACTAATTGTTTAATTTTGATATATTTATATAAAGAAAAATTATCTAATTATTTAATTATATATGATTGTGATGCGTTTGGATTGTCTTTTATGAAAAATGTATCCTCATTTTTTATTCTTATATCGGGCACACTCTTAAAAAATAAAGATCTTTTTTCATTTTATTCTTCAATATTCTAATAATGCTATGAGTGGGTATGAATTGCTGTCAGTGAGTAGAAAAAGAAAATTTATTGACTTGCTTTTGGATGTATGTCAAAAATCGTTGGGTTGATTTTTCAATGATTAATTAATTAACTAATATCAAGTGAGCGGGTAATTCACGCATGTAGTGACAAGAGAAAATACAAGAAATACCGCAACCGAAGGATAAGAAAAAATAATTTATATATATATGGTGTTTTGGTAGGTGATTTATGCTTATATGAGATAATGGATAAATTTACTTGTATATAATGTTTATAGAATTCACCATGGATTCTGTGTTATTTTTTTTTTTTAAAATCTGTCTTTAACGGATTCTGTATTAACTTTTATTTTATACTTAATCTGACTTTAACAGAATATATTTGAATTCATCTTTGGGGATTTTATGCTGAAAAAAAAAAATATATTGCATGATTTTGTTCCAAAACATCATATTGATATAAATACACAGTCAAAATCTCATATAAAAAAAAGACCCAAAAAATAACAATTATATTAAATATTCATAAATTTTAAGAATGAATATTTTCAACATCAACCTCAAATAAAGAAAAAAATCAATATCAGCATGTACTTAAAATAGTCACTATGATCCAAACAAGCTGTGTCGATGTAACTATGGACGTGTAAGTGTGTAACCACTAATAAATACACATCAATTATTACTTCATAAATTAGATTCACCATTGACACTTATTATAATGAGTATTCCTCTTATTTAAATGTGGGTGAGGAAATTAGTATGCACATGAATAAAAATTATTAATTAAAAGGAATAAGCTTTTGGTTATTAGTTGGCAATTGCAGATAGCATCTACGAGACCACGACGTCAAGGAAAAACATAAAATGCCACAGCTTGATGATTACAACCCCATTGATTATTTGTACACTGAGAATTGACAACATTTGCAATAATGTTATTAAGTGATGAATAATTGTTCATAATTAGTGATTTACATGCATGTAATATGCATCTGTAGTGCAAGTTGCGCCTCAGGTTAAAATCATGTTCAAGCGACTATTGCAAGACCAATACTCAAGAAAATATGCACCGTCCAGTCACTAATTTGACAAATTCAACTCACCAATTTGCCCTGACCCACGTTAAGTTTCACATAAAAGACATGCAACATTATTTCTTTCCTAAAACAGATCAGGCATAAGAGCTCTGTGGAACCAATGTCCACCATAATTGCTCATAGATGCCTAAGTATACAATTGTTTGTTACAATTAAGCATCCAATTTGCATACATGGGTCATATGAACACTTTAATTGGAAAACTGTAACTCACAACAAAAATAAGAAGGAAGAAATATTGGGAATAAAACAGCTTTAAAATATGTGGTTAGAGTATATCACATTAAATAAGTCTACATATGTAAATGGATTAGTCATTGCATTCAATGGAGGATATATATTCTGGGTAACAAAAAGTAAAACTTATCTAATGACTCCTTATTTATAGTTGAAATGAAATCTTAAAACAAGGTAGTGGCTATTGCCACTCCTATGTGTCTAATATCACCCCCTATTAATTGCACATTTTTATATTATTCCTCAAATGCCCAAGCCTTTTTAATAGTTTAATTTTTTTATTTTTTTATTCTCCTAACTAAATTAAAAAACTTTATGTACAACAAAAATAATAATAATTAAGCAACTTGACAAGAACTGGCACTATGAATATGCCCCCATTGTGTAGCGATATAACTTGTAAATATATTAGTGTAGTGAAACAAAATTAAATAACTTACAAGTTTAATAACATGTTTTCAAGCCATATCTAGTGCAAAAAAAATGCCTGAAATAAATCTTGCAATATTGTGATTCCAAAAACAAAATCAAAAGTCTTCAAGTGATATATGTCCATACAATACTAAAATATATGAAAAAAGGATAGTGAGAAACTCGAGAAGGCAAATGACAAGAATATATTTCTTTCCACTTTAATCAAGTTTCTCCCTATTATTTTCTTTTATCTCCCTATCAGTTTTTTTATATATATTTCTTGGTATTACATAGACACATCACTTGAAGACTTTTGATTTTTTTTTTCCTAGAATTGCAATATTACAAGATTTATTTTAGGCTTTCTTTTTTTGGCACTAGGTATGACGTGAAAAAATGTTATTAAATTTGCAAGTTCTTTAATTTTGTTTCACTACACTAATATATTTGCAAGTTATATTACTGCACAGTGGGGACATATTCACAATGTCCGTTCTTGTCAAGCTGCTTAATTTTTTTTTTATTGGTTGTACATAAGGCTTCTTAATTCAGTTGGGAGAAAAAAAACAAATAAAAAAATCAAACTATCAAAAAGACTTAGGGCATTTGAGGAATAATATGAAAATGTGTAATTAATAGGGAGTGGTATCAGACACATGGGAGTGGCTATCCCCAATTTGTCACGACCCACCTACGGAGTGTGACCGGCACGTGAGGATTTGGGTCCCCACAGAAGTCTCTGGTAGCGTAACTGACTAGTATGCATAAATAATCCAAATTTATTCAAAATATCTCAAGTTCAACTAAAACTCAATAATATTAAATTATTCTCAAAACATAAATTCTGAACATAAATCTGCATAAAATCCATATTCTAGGCCAAAGCCAAACATAACAAAACAATTAACAGAAATTCTGGAAATAATATTATGCATGTCTGGGGATCCTGCCTACACAATTTATTGGAGCACTACTAGACTGACATAATTGACAATAAGCTCCACTCCAAAGCGAAGCTCACCAAGGAAGCTGTAGCACAACTACTGAAGATCCTGTGGTACAACTGAAACTGTAGTTGTATCTGTAGGAAAAGGAAAAGAGAGGGGTGAGTTCATCAAAACTCAGTGAGCGAGCCTCCACTCACAACCCACACGGGACAATAACAAAATACATAACATATACATGCAACTGATGTGAAATATATTACATATATAATTACATATAAATTAATTGAATCTATGGCAATAATTAGTAGAGAAACATGAATTATTCTGTACATAATTATCTGAGCTGAATAGCTAAATATGAGCCAATGGCTAATCTAATGGGCACCTAACTAAGTCCCATAAATGGACACTTCACTAGGTTCCTTATTGTGGGTGAGCTAGTCCTCTAGCAGACCACTTGGTACCAAGGTTAACGATCAATCATGCAGCCGTTAACTCGCTGATCTGTTTCTCACTAATTAATATAAATCAATTTGTTTATAAACCAATTAAATATAAAAGCTCTGAATTCATATAATTCTAACAATTTGACTGTAGCATAACTGAGATTCTAAAATCATGCCCAAGGGATCACCAGCTTGTAGACATAGTGATTTCAGTAATCAATAGAATATGTATCTGACAATTGTTATGAATTATACTTTATTCAATACTTTCAATAAATCATATCTAATATTCTAAAATCTTCATAGGAAATACATAGTCTGAAAACATGATAATCAATATTTCCACTGTAAACATTAAACTGAGGTCTCACAATTTCATAAACTAGGAAAAGATATTCTATAACACGTAAGGTATCAATTATGGTCCCATGAGTTTTGCTAAAATGATTAATTTTCATGATAACTGTAAAAGTAATAATATTTCTAAAACAGGCATAATCATAACAATATATTCTCTTGACATAAATCATTCTAAAATTTCATAAATAATTTATATAATATGGAAAAATATTAATAATGACCAAAAGTATGATTATGAGCTTAATCCCACTCACCGTTGGTAGTCGTGAGTGTGCTTCTACTAATAACTTTACTCTGAAGTATTGGAATGGTACAAATAACCAATCTCACAGATTAAAAGAAAGGAGCGTCACAACGTCCCAAGAGAGGATTAGCTAGGCTCACTGAAGCTCGGCTATGAAGATCATGAGCTTGACAAGAGATGAGTTCGGCCAAGAAGAGGTTTGGTTTAGAGGAGGTGTGACTTAGAGGAGGTGGAAGCAAAACTTAGCAAAATGAAACTAACATTTCTTACAGATACACACTCCTACACTCATATATTTATACATAAATATAATAATCATGAATAATATTAGTGCTATTTGTCTACACTTAATAATAATAATAAATATTAATAATGCTTACTACACTTAGTAATTATAATGTTAAATAATAATAATACTAACTACACTTAGTAATAATAATTATATTGCTAGCTACACTTAGTAATTATAATGTTAAATAATAATAATGGTAGGTACACTTAATAATAATAATGCTAATGCTAGCTACACTTAGTAATTATAATGTTAAATAATAATAATGCTAGGTACACTTAATAATAATAATGTTAATGCTAGCTACACTTAGTAATATTAATTATTATTAATATTAGTGGCATATATCTAGACTTAATAATAGTAATAACTAATATTAATGCTAACCACACTTAGTTATTATAATGTTAAATAATATTAGTGTTAGGTGCACTTGATAATAATAATAATAAATAATAATAATAATAATAATAATAATTCATAATAATTATAATTTCTTTATTTTGGGATATCACACAATTCTCATACATAACCTTAACAAGGCGTTTTGTTTCGGGGAATATTCAATTATTTTCAGGAATATATAGTTGGAAATGATGTACTCATATGTTTATTATAAGTTTTATAACATTTTTCTCGAATATTAATTATATTCCGTGGAAAAAGATTTTCCTATAATTTAGTGAAATCTCATTCCCAAATTGAAGGGTAGGAAAAAAATTCCTATGGCTTAGGAATCAAAATAATTAAGCACAATTACTAAATCATCCATCAATTATTTGACTTTTTCTCTCTATATGATTGTTTTTCTTTCTTTTTTTTGTTGGAAGTATAATTTTCATTTGACATTATTGTTATTTTTTTAGCATTTTATTTAATTATTCGATCTGGATGAGATGAACAAATTTGAAAAAGTTAATTGTTAATTCTACATTGATCAGGTAATATTTTTTAATTTATATTTTTTTTTCTAGAAGTTAATGTGTTAAAAGCATTTTGAAAATTATAACATATATTCTCAGAAATATATATTATAAAACAAATAAATTTTAAATTTATTCTCGAAAGTATTAACAAATATTTGCAGAAATGTTTTTTAAAGATATCCAGGAATAATATTATGAGAAATATTATTCCCAAAAATGTGATTTTTGAGAATATAATTTCAAATTTTGAAACAAACACCCCCTAAATGACTTGTATTATAGATTGGAAGGAACTATTATTTTTTTTGTTATTGATATCGATGCATCAAGCCCAAAAAGAACACAAAAAATAAACCACCAATAATGTGAGGAAATCCACAACATTTGTTTTTGGCTTTGGGTGGTCAATAGCCCTTGGGTTCATTGTTAGAGCTGTTGACATAGGACGAGCTCGATGGGCCGACTTGAATAGCCAAAAAAATGTGCAAGTTAGGCTAAAAAAATAGGAAAAAAAATGAAAATTGGACCGATTCGACTCGGCCTGATTTGGCATAGCTCGCCTTGGCCTGGACCAACCCGATGACTCAAACATTAATTTTTTATTAAATACTAAATTACATACATGAACTATAACCTATTTTTTCACTTAAAAAAAATCTAAACTAATAACAAATATTGTCAAAAAATATTTAAATGTATATTTTCATTCATTTCACTATTGCATCAAATTTAGTTATTGAAATTTAGTTATCAAATAAAAATCAAGTTTTATTTATTATTCTTACAAATAAGGTAAAAAAAATAACACTACTTACCAACAGTTTATTTTTTAATCCATTAAAATAAGAAGTATTTTTTGTTTACATTTTATAAACTAAACAATAAAACATGAAAAGAAAAAAAATGGCTTATGAGCCTGTCCGTGGCCCAAACAATGGACTGGGCCAGAATTTTTTTGCCTGAAGTGGTTGGGCCCGACCTGTTTTGCTCTATTTAGCCTATTTCATTCAAGACTGTGGGCCACGAACGTGGCTAAGACACACTGCGTTGATGAAAAGGCTCATATAAGTACCCGAACTTCATCGGCTTCAAGACCGGGTAACTTTAACCTAGCGTAGCCCATATTCAAATGGATCAGTTTTGGTCAAAGCAGATGGATCTTTAAATGAAGTGAAGCCAAGTTTTATCTCCTTGTTTTGGATTACTATCTTGAAACAGTGTGGCCCATGTTGATGAGGCCCATATAAGTACCCGAACTCCCTGAGAACATAATGCCATGACTCTTGCAATACGGATTATGATACGATAATCCTTTCAATCTTTTATGCATGACGAATGTATGATTTGAGTTCAATTATAAGATGTCCTTGGTGATATTCGATTAGGATTGTGGCCTGCTTGGTTTACCCTTAACTCTTCCCTCCAAACCCATTTTATTCCTAATGAAAAGAGAGGAATATGCCCTGAAAACTAGATCTCCAAATGGACTAAACACTGAACCATAGTCAATCTCATCATTTTCCAGACCCAATTTAGACCGCACGATTATTCCACAGAAGAATAACACTGAAAGTGAAATGTGTGGTGCTGTGTGTCGATAACTTGAGAGAGATTATTACTCAACAAAGTATTTTCGTCTAGATAATATCTATATATCTATATCTATATAGAACACATAAATGAAATATATAATGTTGTGCGGTGTTCTTGAAACAGAGTCATACTCTTCCAGCATCATGTGCAAATATTCCCCTTTACCCACAGGCACTTTCCGGGCAATAAAGTTACATCAATTTCATAGAGAAGTATCTCCTTTTGGACTCAAAAATTCAATTTCATGGAGAACCTCTCCTTTTAAACACAAAATTCAATTTCATAGTAAAGCTTCTCCTTTTGAGCACTAAAACCTTTTTAAGATTATTGTCCTGAAAATGTCTCGTGTATTTTTCATTTATCCATTTTTTCACTGAGGCGAGAATCAAGAACAATATAACTTGATTGTGATTATTATTATCTTTTTTTTTTAATCTTTAAGTAATAAATTAGTCATTTGGCCGATTTCACCTTCTAGTGATGTTCTACGACCAGAGGAAAGATGTGAGAATTTCGATAGAATTTAACGACATCAAAAGATAACTATTAAATTAAGAGTTTTTCTATCCAGGAGCTTAAGAACTAGGTTTGTTAAGGAATCAAAAGCTGTTAATTTTGTGTTGGAAAATGAATAATTAAGCTTTTAAAGTAGTGAATACATTGAAAAGTTTAAAAACTTACTACCTTTGATTACTTAATGACTGCTCTTAAACTAGATATGACATAATTTTAATACGTTGATTGATTGATTATCACTCAATAATGTATTATCATAACAATAAAAATTAAGCTTACTATTTGAATGGTTACGTAAATAAAAATATTTAATTAAATGATGGTATAAAAAATCTTTACATTATTATTATTAGTGAGTTGACAGACACTTGCGTGCTTATCAATATACATTTTTTCTATTTTTGTAATTTCTATTTTAACTTCTTTCATTTGTTTTTTTTTTTTTTATACTTCTTCCAACTCTTTATACATTGAGGGCACTTTAGGAAATAGAAATTTTCAATATCAAAAAGTAGTTAAAAAACTATTTCCTTTATATAGTATAGATATTCAAATTAAACTCAATTAAATAAAATTACATATGACATTATTCAATATCTATTTATATCTAATTAACTTTTGTCGTGTCCGTGTTAACTTCAAGTTCTTTTCCCCTTAATTTTTATGCATACAAGATGACAAGTTGATGAAAGAAAAGAGGAGGGTATGACAAATTTTAATATAGTTATTGTAAAAGTTTAATTTTGGTTCCTGTCAATATATTTTTTTTCAGTCTAATTACAGTATAACCATTTTTACATTATCAATTAATGACAAACTGACATGTGATCCATTTTTAAAATAAATCAAATTCAAATTTTAAAAAATTATGCAAAATGGATGAGTTGTTAATATTTTATTGCTTGATGCTATATAACATTTTTACATCATCAGTGTATGACAGTTAATACCAATTTTTGTATGTTATTATTTGATTAAATCTTTTTATTTGAATTACCTTTTAAGTATTGTGGATAAGAGGTAACTACATTTGCTTATATAATATTATATGATTTAATAATAATATAAAATACTTTTAAACTATTGATATACTAAAATTAAGTTCTTATTATTACTCAAATCAATATTATATATATAAAATAAACGTAGAGGGTCTCTTTTCTTTGGTTATGGGTTTTGAAGGGCATACACAATATGATCTTTTGGAACAATTTACAGAAAAATTGGTTCAGGTGGTAATCATAAAGATAATAATAATAATCAATAACAATTTTAATTAAATAATTATTTAAAAGTAAAATATCAATAAGATTTTCATTTCCTCAATTATATAAAAAGATTTATAATAGTGTGTCTAGGAAATGTCTTATGATTAGAGACAAAACTCACATATGTAAACTTTATGTTTTAAAGGAATTAGTTGCTATTTTTAGCAAATATCGTGGCTTTTAAAAAAAAATCTCTACTTACCTCAATAATTTATAGTAGAGATTTTTTGTCTCATAAAGTTGCTAATATTGATTTCATAATATATGTAAAAGGTTAGAATCAAGTTAAATTGATATAATTTTAAATATAATTACACTTTTAACAACTTTCTATGAATTTCTTGTTGATACAACCGTCAAACTATAATTATTTATGATTTATACTAAATTTCATAAAAATTGAACATTAATAAGAATGTAATTATATAACTGTTATTTTTATTTATTTTAAGCATGAATATTACATCACATGTATATTACATTGATTTTTATGTATATAAAATGTCAAATGAGTTTAGACTAATCTGAAATTTTATAAATATGATCTCTATAACATGAATTTTTAATCCAACAATGAATTTTTGTTAATCAAATTAAAAACTATTGAATAATATAACACTTGCTTAAAGTTAATGCCAATGCAACTTAAACCTAACATTCCCTGTATTTCCTCATAGTCTCATGTTTCACTGTATCACTTATCCAAACACACTATATGAAATAGGTCCCCCAAAATGCAGACTTAATTTACCTATATATATATAATATTCTTCGGATGGTAAACACTTTCACAAGTCAGTCAGAATGCATACAGTGGCCTATGCCCTGTCCAAGAAAGAGCTTGTAGACGAGTCTTCTCTGCAGCCAGCGAAGACAGAGCAAAGATGCGTGTGGCCAGGCGTTTTCGTAGCACGTGGTGTGTGATTCATTATCATAATCAACCAACTGGAGGAGGAAGCAGTAGACTAGGACTGAGACTGCCACTGCATGCATGTATGTATGTATGTATCTCTCTGCTCATAGCTAGGGACCAACAACCTCCCATCTATTCTGTTACCTATATGAAAAATATGACACAGTACCTGCCCAGGTCAAGGAAGGACACATGACCCGGTCTACTACTCCTGAATCAATCCTTCCAAATGGATCGAGGACTCAACACAATGCTGATCAATACAAATAATTCAATTCATGAAATTCCGTGACCACCATCTCATTTTGGAGATCCATCTTGATTTTCTTTCCTTGTATGCAGGATAATGTTAGTGTAAGACACTAGAATTAGTGCAGTGGCAAGGGATTTTAGTAGAAAGTACGAGATTTTATATTTAAATTTTACTGTGAGTAATGGAATTTTTGAAATACCAAGAAAAAAAGAAATAATGTTAGTATATTTTAACTTCATATATGCAGGCATCGTATGAGAAGTTCCTGAATCAATACATTGCTTAGAAATATAACTTGCATATATTTATATTATGGATGCGCAATGTAATGGTGATGGTACTGATCGAGCTACTGCAGTAGGAAAGGGAGTAGGGAAAAGGAAGGAGGAACTTAATTAGCCGTTACCGTGCATCACCAAGGTAAGGTTTAGAATCGCAAGGATAAATTAAAGGACTGAATAATAAGTATGGGACGAACCAGAAACTTACAATTTGGAAGAGACACTTGCTGGCACTGGCAGTCCAAAACTAAAAACAAAAAAGATAAATTCATAGGTGGTAATTTTCAAAACATAATTACAGAAAGCTTTCTGATGTATCTAAAAATAAATAAATAAATTACAAAACTGAGTAATCTGAATTACACATTTTCCCTAAATTCACTTCATTGAAATAACCAGCTCCTACTGTATCCAAGCTTTTGGTGTCACCAATTTGTCTAGCTGAAGCCCAAGGAAGGAATTAGTTCAATATTATTTCGTTATTTAATTTTTATTACTTTTGCTAATGGAGTTGTTAATGCTATTGCTTGTCGAGTTTAGTGCTAGCTGGAGCCGGTATGCACGAAGCAAAGAATGTTTTTTCGGCTGTGGTTGAGTGGTAAGGACTCATCCTCCCTTAACCAAATGTTAGGGGTTTGATCCCTGGCTTTGGGTATGAAAAGCTAATTAAAAAATCCCGGGCCAGCTCTCCCACCCTTTGAGGTGCCTGCCATGGGCGGAGGATTAGTCTCATAGCTTTCGGCTGTGGGGACACCTTGATTTCGATAAAAAAAAAGAATGTTTTTTCACTTTGGTGTGGGCATAGTGTTACCATAAGACAGGAACAAGGGCATTGGATTGAAAAGTTGAATTGGTACAAGTACAACCCTTAGTCCTTTGAATATTTGATTGAAAAAGAAGAAGCAAAATTGTTAACAAGAGAAACTGAAAAAGAATGCCACAATGCACGACCGATGGTACTTGGTACTTGGCACTTGCCAGTGATAAATCGGCTCACGTGAAATGCCACATCTTATGTCACTTTTCTTCACGCAAATTCACATTACCCTTTCTCAAAAAACACACGCGCGCACACAATAACACAAATTAGCAGCTGGTAAACAATCAATTTATTAAACGATCTCTCACATATCAAAAGAAAAAAAAAAAAAGAGTTTACAAATGTTTGAACCACGGAGGGAATCTAAAATACAAATTTGGTGTGCACGAATAATACAACCTTTCTAAGTTGAAAGATGAAAGGGAGGGTTTCCGTTACACAAAGCACAAAATAAAAGATACTGGAGAGTAGATAGCAGCAGATCTGATAATTTAATTTTGTTACGCCAGTTAGAGAGGTTTGGAGCAGTTTTGATTCTTTTCTTGTAGGATATGGTGGGGAATAGGTCAATCTTTGACCGTAGCTTTCACCTCCCCAACTCATAATCATTAATTAAAAATCTGCACAAGAGAACAAAGAAAAAATAAAAGAGAAAAAAAACACAATTCCTTCTTGTCAAAGTTAAAATGGGCAATAAATAAAAGCCTATCATTTAATAAACAACAAAGAAAAAAGTTACAAATTTTGAAATGGAAAATAATAAATAAAAGGTGTAGAGTAGAGAAACGCGGGTGACAGAGAGCAGTTAGTCTGTATATAAGAAGACCAGGGTGTGCCAATGCAAAAGGTTGAGCTCTCTGCTTTTATTTGTAGAGAGAAGAAAAGAAAGGAAATCGTTTCTTTTCCACTTTATCTTCCTCTGCTCTGCTGCCTCTTCAAATATTTCCCCTTTGCATCTCTCTCCCTCTCTCTCTCTCTCTCCCTCTCTCTGTGGCTCCACCAGTTTCTATGGAAGCATTTGACTTCAGAGGAGAGAAACGGAGCGCCATGGCAGGACACACTCTCTTCAGCGGCATTGCGAAGACGCTTCGCTTCGTGGAACTCTGCCTCGCTCTCCTGCTCCTCTCGTGGATCCTCACGCGCCTCCCTCTCGCCCTCCGCCTCTCTGCCCACTGCCTCCGCAGCCCTCTCTTCGTCTTCGCCCTCTCCAACGCCATCATCGCCGCCCTCTTCGCCCAGTCCTCTCGCGGCCGCTCCCCGCCCGAATCCCATCCTCCCGCTCCGCAGCGCACTGCACCGCTGGAGGAAGCAGAGCAACGCAACAATCAGGTTGCGGATCGAGCTGAAACTGACACGTGTACGGACAAAGATTCACGCGATGTGACGGATTCTGAATCTCGACGAGTTTATCGCCGGTGCCGGCCGGAAAAGCTGGAAGGAGAGGGAGAGGACGGGAGGAAGATGGCGGCGAGGAGGAAACTCCGGCGATCGGAGACGGAGAAGTATGCGCATGAGAGTAAGTATGCGCATGATAAGCTGAGCAATGAGGAGTTCCAGCGCACGATAGAGGCTTTCATCGCGAAGCAAATGAGGTTTCTCCGGGAAGAGTCGTTGGCCATTATCGTTCAGACTTCAGAACAAACCAACAATATGAGTAACCATTAACTAATCAGTCATGTTAATTGTTAAACATAAACAACATAAAACTATAATAAAGCAAGCTGAGGTCAAAATTCAAAATCAAAATCAATATCTCTTTAGCTTTAATTTAACTTATGCTACTGCATACTCTGCATGCACTCCTGCTTGTTTTCTCTCTTTTTTTTTTTTTTTCTTCATCATGAATTTTGGGTAAAGATAAAAAGGAAATATTAGTGTTATTACTGCTTGGCGTTAATGCTCCCATCAATCTAGTTCCCAACTGCACTGTACAGCCATAATTTTCATTTTGTTAATATATTTTTTTTCTTTTGCCTATTTTATTACTCTGTACTAGCTAGCTTCCTACTCCTACATTAAAATAAACAAGGAACTGCCTTTAGTGATTTAGGTGCTGAGCAATACAATATTTACTGTACTTCATTTATTGAGTAACAAATTATCTATTATATTAAAAATATTGGAAAAGTAGGAGACAATAATAACATATAAAACCCATATATTAATTAGTAAATGGATCGAACCAATTGTATTTTTCTTATTTGCAAAGCACCTAAGTATTTCTCTTTTTGTTTTTTCTCTTTCGGTTCGTGGAATTTATGATATCTTAATCTGCTCAATTTGCTGTGCTAGTGTATCTGGTGAATTCATGAATAAGTTACAGGCACTGACTTTAATTACTGTCATGCGTAATTAGTCAATGTGTTGCTTCACCAAAAGGAGATTTTTAATTTTGTATGGTTGCAAAACGTGCTGATGGAATCACGGAATAGAACCAGCCATGTATCGTCTAGAGGAATATATTCCAGGGATCCAAAATGGTTTACTTGGATCAGTTTATTACGGACTGGGGAGTGGGGAAGATTTGGAATCAATACCGATCCTATTCGGCAGCTTAATTATCATTGCGAATAACGGAATAAGAGGAAAAAGAACCATATAACCGGTTTCCTTGTTTGATTAGTAGGATAATAGTAAGGTGGAATTGTATTCCGAATCTGACACGATGAATGGCTGATCCTTCATTTGGTCTAAGTAGCATCTGGAAAGCATATCTGCAATAGGATAAAATCTTCTTATATCATTTACCCAAAAATAAAAAATTCCTATATCGTACCATTTGGCCATCATAAAAAAAAGGGATATTTCATATTTGCATACGGTTTGCAACCATGAGTAGTTGTTGGAATGGGGATGGCCGGATTGCCAGAATAACTCTCTAATAAAGTCAAATCTTAATCGGGACAAAAAGTTCATTTTTAAATTGAGAAAGTATAATATGATATAGTTGCCATTTAGTAAATAATCATCAGGTTATATAGATATTATTTAATTTTAGAAACATTTTTTTTTTTTAACGACAAAAATAGCAAATTTTGAAATGACTGTCTGCATAACATTTATCTAGGCATCAGGAAGAGAAGTGGGGGGCACAAGTCGCAGCCTAATAACCGTACGTTTAAACTTATATTAGATCAGTTCACGTAGATTATTTGTAGATTTTTATTGGATTGATTAAGCTTTCTTTCGTTTAATTCTATATATCCACGAGTTCACGCAATAGCCAAACCGTATTTCTCAATTCTCACTGGGAGGAACTCAGCATGCAAGTTGTAAACGGCCCCTTCGAACCACCGGCAATCCAACAAGAGCAAAACAATAATAAAATAAAAAAATACTCACTCTAAATCATTTATTAATTAATTTTGTTGGTTATCATTGTCTTCAACTTTCCTATATTTTTAATGCAATAGTTGATTTGTCAACCTATAAATAAAGTAGAGCAAATATTTTGTTTTACCCTAAAAACATTTAAGAATTTCTCACGATAGAATCACATAAGACACTGCAAATCCCAGCTCCGCTAAAATGAGGGAGATAACCCACTTATGGCCTCTTCCACATCACATGCTTGGGCGCAGGCATAGAGGTCACTTCCTTCCCCGCTTCAACATCCTCCAGCATCTCTTTAGTCTATGATCCTTTGCCTGCTCATTTTTCCTTGTGGAATGAAATTCTGAATCGTATTCCACGGAAGTTACATGAGTAGTCAATTTCACGTGGCATGTTTACAAATGAAGTAGATTTTGTTTCTTATTTAGAAAGTTTTCGATCCTGATCTTGGCTGTGGTAAAATTTTCTTATAACTCCTGTTCTAATTATAATTTTGGAGTTCGAAATAATAAAAATCCAAACACACGTATTACCTTAAAAAAATGTACAAAACCCATTAAATTTGTGAAAAAATCTTAAGTGCTCTAAAAGAAAAAGAATGCATTTCCTTTGTTCTATTTGTTAATTGACATGTTAGTTTTATGGGTCACTATTGTCTCTCATTTTCCCTATATTTTTAATATAATATATTATGAAATTATTTATCCAAAAGCTTAAGCTTCATATTTTGTGCTAAAATTTAATTAATTTTATTTAGAGGTGGAGACCACTTGGTGGTAGAGGTTCTAATATTATGTCATGAAACCATTTGTCCCAAAAGCTTAAACTGTTGGATTATGACATACTAATGATTTTATATTTAATACAATAATTTATATGTCAATTATAAATGAAACAGAATAAATATTTTCTCTTCCTCTAGAAGTACTTAAGTATTTCTCTAAATCTATAGGAAATATAGTTTAACTCTGTTTGTAACACAGTAAAAACGAACAAAATTATATAAGTATTTGGTTGAGTTACAAGTATTTAATTCGCCCTCCACAATACGTTGAACTCAACTATTGCAAGCGGAAAAAAAATTATATAAGTATTTAGTCGAGTTATAGGTATTTAATTAGCCCTCCATGTCCATACCATATTTGCTTTAACAAACTAACTAAACCATTTTGTAACTCAATTCTTGCTAGTGGCTATCAGTATCATGTCAACTACATACAAATCATGGAGGGCTAGCAAGAGTTTTTAACTAAATTATCAGATTAGATTCTAACAAACCATCAGATAGCATTGTTATGATTTACCTCACCTTATACCTTTGCTTGACCAACTATTATCATGTCAACTAAATACATATCATGAAGGGCTAGCAAGAGTTGAGTTACTTAAGTGTGTCAAACAAATTAGTTTGTCTATTTAAAGATACGTACCTGGGTTGTCTTTTTCTAGCATTGCTCAAATAGATTTGACAACTATATCTATCAAGTAAGACCTACGTACGATTTAATGTACACATGTATAAAAGAGTATCAAGCTGCTGCATTATGCATAACATTAAATGAAGATTGAACTGAAAGATAAAAACATCTGTACCAATAATGTTTTTTTTTTTTTTTTGGTTGGTAAAGGTACCAATCGCATAAGTTAACATGCAACTTTCTTTTTTCACAATTAGTATAATGAAGGCCCAGCCCACAAATACAGGTGATGATGAGAAGCAATACATGGTCTGAGTATGTAAGATTCCAACCAAAGAACACCTTGTCCCATATCATCTTAGATCTATCCTAATACCAAGTACACTTTGAAAATAAGTCTGCTGCTTGCATGCGTGATGGCAAAAAGAAATTTACATAATATCTGATCTTCGTGGCCTGATCATGAGGCTGTTCCATCTCCGTATTGTTACTGCTATATACTTTCTCTTTTTGCTCATAGCAGATTCTTGTAGGCTGAAAACACACTAAGAAGTATTGCTGCATGTTTAGTGCCAAAGCAATTACCCAGTGAAAAAATGACCTGAACTAGATTAGGTTGGGGAACAGATCTAGCCCAGGACCGTTGGCCTTGTACTTTTTTGTTTTTGGGGTCATATATATTGTCCTTGTAATAACTGAAATGCGTCGCGGACTCCGTATCTTAAACTATTCCACCAGGTCTTGGCAAGTTGGGCTTCCACTGAAGCCCTAAGTTAAACTTAATTCACCATGTCGTCTCTTTTAATTTTAAGCTGATCTCAGAGCCTGAACTATCTTATGCGATAAAGTGTTGGACTTCTTCTAAGCTTAAAATGGGCCCCATAAGCTGAACATGCTCTTCAGTAGCATGTTTGTTTCAGGAACGAAAGAAAGAAAGGAAACCGCATACAGGGCTTTGTTGAATTGGTATGAGTGCCTCAGCAAGAGGGAGCGAGTGTCACTCTCCCCTCCCTCCCCAGAGCCGAAGGGAAACCTTTTTTGACTCAATAAAATGAAAAAAGGATAACTAGAAAGGAAACCTGAAAACACACATTTCAAGTGATAATTGACGATAAAGATAAGCACAACATCAACAAAGACAAACAACCTGCACTGATTTCTACTTTAAAACAACTGGTATATTTGTTCCCACAAAAAGCACAAACTAAAATGAATGCCACAAGGAACAGCAGACAAATGAGCTATGGGCTCAAGAAAGAAAAGAAAGCATCGATCCAAAGATATTGCGTTTTCCTCTTTTCTTTTAGTTCCAAGTTGAGATCGACCTCTGCTCTCAACATGTCTCATAAACTAATAGAAAAAGTGATGAGAGTTCATATATATATATATATATATATATATGCCTCAAGGTAAGTTCCACCGTTTTAGGTACAAAATTATGGAATAATATAACACGACTGAAATTTAGAGTTGAGACGGGTTTAGATTACTAAAAAGAAAAAATAAAATTTAGAGTTGAGACGGTTGTTGGTTTAGGCTCAGAATCTCAAAGCTCAAAGTCCATGTCTCTCAAATGTTTCACAAGTTGGGTCATCTACCACCAACCTAGGCTGAACTATTGGTAACAATTTTGTTTTATCTTCAATACATCAAATTTCCAGCGGCCTGAGGCTTTTCATAAGGAATAGCGAAGTAACTGCATGACAAACAATGTTTTAAATTGCAATTGCGGTTGCGAAAAAATGCAACTGTCACAATGTGTATTGCAATTAATATGTATGAAATTTTTGCGTGTCTTCAAATTAAAAAAGAGCATATTGTCATCCTAATGCGCTCCAATGTAGTCTATTGTCATCCTAATACAGTTGAGCTATGAACCACAAATCATAATATTGCGAATACAGTTAACAATTTAAAACCATGGGGCCGAATGATGATTAAGATGTGTGGCACCTGCTTTCAACTCTGCGTGTATGTGGCAGGTATCTAGTTCTGGTAGTTAAAAGTGTGAAGTGGTGATTTGTTTTAAATCACGTTTCTTTATGGGAAAATTTAAAAAGGGCATATTAGGAATTTGGTTAATTATTTTTTTGCTGTAGTTATTTAAGTCTTTGTAACATTGATAATTAGTACTCAATAGTTAATATCTTAGTGATTGCTATTAATATTTGTTATTATCTTTATGTGTACAATATATTTGAACTGTTATTAAAAAACAGTATATTTGAACTTGAAAAAGGATTAATTCCCTGGTAAGTTAGGGCTTCGTCTTCCTCCATTCATGTATATGGGAACACCTGCAACATCGCCAGCATAGGAGAGAGAGAAAGAGATGAAGAAACCACTGCGGAATGGTTTTGGAAAAAGGACAGTACATAGTCTCCAAAATCAACTGACAAAAACAACTTTGAAGATTTTGTTGCGTTCACAGTAGTTGAGACGTCAAAGAACCTTCCGGCAGTGGTAGAATAGAGAGCACCGGAGCCCGTTTGTGGGAGTTGACAAAGATAAGATCTTGTAAGCAATGTTTTTGGGCCGAGTCGTTTTTGTGGGATTTAGTATCTATGGTCCTCATAATGTCTATTGCCATTGCTTGGCACTGGGTTGGGCTTTGAAGGCTGATGATTTATTGCAATGTTTGATGCCATAATCTTTCCATGCTGGATGAGGACATTTCGACCGAAAATAAAAATTTAGATTGGCAGATCAATCATTTTTTTGGCCATGCCCCATAAAAATAAAGTGCATTTTGGCCCATAATATTAGTTTTGACTAAGAAAAGCTTTATCATATTAGTGATCTAGCTTGTTTAAAATTTAATAATATATTTTAAATTATTTGTCCCTGTTTTTCTAATTTGATTGAAAGGATTAATTTATACCTTCAAATATTAAAAAGAAGTGGCATATAAAAAAAAATATCACAAAGAAGTGGCTAAATGAAGAAAGCCCCTTGACTCTTGATTATCTTTCAATGAGTAATGTATTATATATATATATATATATTAATTATAGGCATTTCTATATGTATTATTATACCTTAGATACACTATAAATTTTCATTTTCATTTTAACTGTGGTTGAGCATGTACTGGAACTTTATTTAGTTTGGGTGATATATATCATGTAGATCTGAAATGAAAAGCACTGCAAGTGACTTCTCATATATTTTAATTAAATTTTCAATAAATGTTAAAACTTGATCATTGATAAATTTGTCATCTATTAGGCATTACTAAATGTACTACTCTAGATGTCACGTGTGAATTTCTAAGTGTAATTAAATCTTAATTTTTTTGCTAAAAACTTCACATTATTGTGAACTCTCCTCTATTATCTATTATCTATAATCTATAATATTTAACTAATTTGACTGCATTTTAGAGCTACATGGCAGGCCCTAATTGCATCCAAACAAAAATTTTCCACCAAAATAACCTATCTTCTTTTCGCATTCATGTAACAGAGTAACCAATGTCTTACTTTGTTTTCTTTTCGAAGTTTGAGAAAAATTTTTGTATGAGCACAATTTTAAGAATTTTTTTGTTAGGTATACTCATATAAAAGCTAATGGAACCAATAGATGAGTGAGTATATATTGAATAAAGTCAATGGATCCATTTATATTATAAGTGTGCCTAAATATAATATATTAAACCTGTGTATATAAGAATTTCTCAAGCCTAAGAATTCCCCTACTACTACGGACCTCCTGTTTTGAAGCACAATCCACTGCTCGTTTCCTTTTTTAATACAATTATTATAATACTTATTTAGTTTATTTTATGCCACTTTAGTATAATTATTCTACTGTTCAAAACTCCAATAGTAAATTACATTTTCTTAATAAATTTCTATTAATTCACAGAACAAAAATTATTTTATAATGTTACTGTTTAGAAATTAAATTCTTATAGAAGTTACTTTATTAATTAAATGATTATTTCTAAATATCAGGTGACAATTCTTAATTATGATTAAAGACAATTTATTCTCGTTAAAATTTATCTATAGATAAAATGTATTTTATCCCTTGAACTTGTTAGGTCATATGCAGTTTACATACCGACTTTTCAAAATATACATCGCCATACCCTGGACTTTCCAAACAGTGTAAAACAACCCCTTTGATTAAATTGATATTCCATATACATCATTAAGTAGTCATGTACACAATTAAACGGACAAAACTTCCTTTCCATTTAATCAAATCTCCTAACCCTAAACCCTCCTCCACTCATAAATGACAAAAATATCCTTTAGATGCTATAGTTCGACTGTAACAAAATGATATTTTTGTTCATTTATGAGTAAGGGAAGGTTTTGTCACGACCTAGCTTGGATCGTAACTAGCACATGAAGAACCTTGTCCCCACGTAAGCCTTGTGATCCCTGATGTAATACCTGGTTTACACATGTCAGTAGACAAGTTCTGTATCGCGTCAAGGTCCCCCGGGACCATCCATGTTGCCGGGTCCGGGATTTCGCTAAGTCTGGAGCCTACACCTTCTTGGAGGGCTATAAGATAAAGCCACATTCTTGGGATCAAAAGTCCCGGTAATTGCTTTCCAAAGGAAAATAAATTGAAGAGTGAATTTTAATAAATTTTAGGAAACCTCTAGATGTTTTATTTTTGGCCCATAAGTTTAGAAAATCATAAGAATTTCCGAATTCTGAACTAGAACTCAAATATTAGATTTTGATTGGTTGGAGTTTTGATTTTTTTAATATTTTATTTGAATCCAAATAGAGAGTATTTTCTTATTTACATTTATATTTTAAAGTTAATGGGGGACATTAACTTAAAATTAAGAAATGTAAATAAATGAGTATAATAACCCATCTGCCATGACAATAAAAAAAAAATGCAACAGCTGGATGTTTCTATCATCACTATAGCGGTCTAGGACTACTATAGTAGTCAAGGAGTGATTTTTCACAGTCTGGATGGTCTGGATGTTCTGAAGAGCATTATAGCAGACGTAAGTGAAATGGTCGGGGATGCATAATGACTTATGACCGCTATAGCAGCCCCCCTGAAACACGAATGGTGCTGTTAAATGGTGTCATTCATTTCTTAGCCCTTACCTTTTATAAAACCCTCCCCTCTCACTTTTTCTCCTTTATTTTACTAGAACCAAAATCCCTTACTCTATTTCCTTTCATCTCTCTCAATCCCATACAAATCTAGCTCTCCCAAATCATCAATGTGAGTATATGTTGTTAATTTATGTCTTCATTCTCTCCTTTTTTTCATGATCTTGAGTTGGATATTTTTGTTTCTTTCATTGTTGTCAAGTGGGGGTACTCTCCAATGTTGTTAGTATATGTTTAGAGTAATATAGAGCTCCCCATAGGTTGTTTATAAGTTTTATTGTTTCAATGACAAACATTGGTGTCATTCCTCCTCCCCAGAATCCCCGTGGTGTTGGTGCTTCACAATCTACCCCTTCAGGTGAGTGGGTTTGGTCTCATAGCCTTAGTTTCCTTATTATGAGTATATTTCTTGCATTTTAATTGTGAAATATAAAATTTGAGATAAGAAAAAGTATATGGAATGATTTTATATGAAGTTGGAGATAAGATTTTGTTATGGATTATGATTTTTCGAGTTATGATAAAGCTAGTAAATATTATAATTTTGACTGTAGCATGAAAATGAAAATTTAGAAAACCATGGGACCATGATTGATATGTTGAGTGCTATTAAAATGTTTTATATTCTAATGAAACGATTGTTGAAAAAAAAAATATGATTTAGCAAGTCGCTATTTTAACAAATATATTTTAAGAGTTATGATATCATTATATATTTACTCTAGACTTTAGATTTCAGAAAACCTTTAGAAGTGTTATGTAGTTTTATCATAAAGGTATATAGAATAATAGAGTATGTTTTACCTTTAAATACAAATATTATTATGATTTACAGAATAGCATAAAATTTATATGAAATTTTTTTTAGCCTAGAATAAAACATGGAACAGAGTTTTAGAGAAAAGAAATTCAGTTATTATGATTATAAACCCCAGTGCTTGAGCTATGTTATTAGAGATTTCAAATAAATGTTAGCTTAAATTATGTTAGCTTGAGATTTGAATTTAGAACTTCAGTTTTATGGTACTAAGAGGTATGGAATTTAGTATGATTTTTAGCAGCTGCCAGATACATATTCTGTGGGCTTGAAATCGGGATGCCTACAAGTGGTGAACCCTTAGGCTCGATTTTCACAGCCATAATTATGCTAAAGTCATATTGTTAGAGTTATATGAATCCAGAACTCTTAGAGTACTAAGAATTTAGGGGCTCGCTTTTGCAAGGGACGGAGCGCCCATCCTTTAGTTATGTAATTGCAATATTGTTATTTTTATTTACTTCAGTTGAGTTATATATCAACATCAATAAACAACCATGGACACAAATCCAGTTAACAACCATGGTGGCATATACAACAAATGGGATCTAGTTAAGTGACCACAGTTTGTCAGTGAGGGACTAGTATGATTTTCAGTAAGTACCCTTGTTCATGAGGAACTGAGCAACTATCTTACAGTTATGATTATACAGCTTTTAATATTATATATATATCAACAAATGATTTCATGTTTGATTATGAGTTAGAAATAGTTGTTGTGAATTTATAGAATGGAAAAAAGGTTTTTCCTCGCTAGTTATATATGTAAATATCAAATGGTTTATGATTGTTGCATGTATATTATATTATATTCATTGGTTATCCCTTGTGGGTGATCGGTGAAAGCTTATTCATTGAATCTGTTGACTCACCCCTCTCTTTTCCTCTCATAGTTGCAAGTTTAAAGGTGGTTCAGATTCCGATTCCATAGATGCAATTGTTTCTCTGTGGTAAGTCTTATTTTGGAGTAAGACTTAGTTTATAGTCATATTAGAGTAAAGTGCTCCAGTAGATATGCAGGCAAGATTCGAGCCACACATTATTTTCAGATTACGTATTTAGTTTTGATATCAGAAATAGTTATGTACATGTTTTCAATTCATAAGCATGGATTTTAAATTTGTAGAGTTTAATTAGAGTTTACGTAAAAATCTAGAGATGAATTCATGATTCAGTTTTCAATTATTAAGTGAATTTCCATATTTAAGATTATATTAGGTGATGAAACAATTATGATTTCATGGTCAATGGATTTGGCCAAGATACTTTCAGAGATTAAATTATTATATACTTTAAGTTTATGAAATTAAATATTACGTTTTAATTAGAGAAAAATGTTGAATATTTGGAAGAGATTATATTTTAAGTATTATATTTATTGATAAATTAAGCATTTAGAGAGGCATGTCACCCAGTAAACTTACGTGGGGATGAGATTCTTCACTTGTTGGTCATGCTCCCAAATCAGGTCGTGACACCTGAGTTGTACTATATGCATATTTTTTTATAAAGGACTTCCATTTCTTCTAATTATCAATATTAACTTACATATCTCCAAATCATAGTAATGCTAATGTTTTTTGAATAACTCATTTCATACATTTCTTTAAACTGTAGCTGTTATACAAATATATTGACTTGCTCATTACAAAAAGAACTATGAATGCTATATCATTTTAAATACAGTTAAATTGTGGAAATCAAAATGCAAAATATGTAAATATGTGGTATGGGACCCTGCCCACAATATCATTGGAGCACTCTAAGAACTATAACCTTTCATGGCAATGTAAAACTCATACAAACTTGAAGATACTACTGCAAGGGGGAGGAGGTAGAGGATCCAAAGCTATTATTGTATCTGCGAGGAAAAGGAAAGAGAAGAGGGTGGTTTTATTGTAAAACTTAATGAGTTAATCCTCACCCATAATCATATATGGAACAAGAAGAAAATACATAATAATAATAATAATAATAATGCAACACCTTAAAATCCATTTATTTTATACTGTTTAATAGCTATGAAGTCATAGTTTATTGGAAACATAGAAAAACAAATTATTTATCAAGGAATTATGAAAGAGAATAGACTATCCATAAATTGTACGGGAAGTGCTTAGTCCCTGGAAAACCAGAGCACTTAGCTGAGATCTTAACGGTCCCTAGCAAATCACATCCCTGGTGGACTAATCTGAATAAGGATAACTTGCCCCTGGTAGGCACTTGGTATACCAAGATCAATGATATAATTGTCGTTAATACACAGCCATGTTTCTCTCATTAATTCTTTATTCTAATCCATGCTAAAGTCATAAAATGAGCTTCTATAATTATAGGTTCGACTTTCCTCATTTCTCGTAAATAAACACACAACTTCACATTTTACTTTTCATCAACACAATCAATTTCCATCATCATAGTCAAGTCTAAAATCATGAGTTCAATCACATAAAACATTTATAGAGCAATTCTGGTCTCATGCATTTTCTAAAATAATAAATTTTTATGTATGATTTCAAAGGAAGCATTTCTAGCTATTACACATTTTTATATAAAATTCATATCATGTGAAAAACCAACTTTCAAATCTCTAAATTACCTTGTAATGCTAGAAATTAGTGATATATGACCAAAGTAAGGCCATGAGATCAAACTTATTCACCTGGAGAGGTGGACTGTGAAGGACCAACTCCGAAAGAGCTCTAGGGAGTAGGAATGACACTAGTGTTTGTCATAATCACCATAAAACTAATCAATAATCTCTTTATGGGTATTCCTAGATTACTCTAAATCAACTCTAACAATATTAGGGGAGCACCACTACTTGACAACAATAAGAGAAAATAACACCCAACACAATAATATGAAAAAATGGGAAGAAAGAAGACATAATCTATCAACAAATACATATATTGAAACTTGGGAGAGGATGGATTTGAATGGGATTGAGAAAAAGTGGTGAGATGAGGGTTTGGGAGTCATGGATTCGAGGTTTTAGGAAACCCAAAGGGAAGGGTTTTATATGGGTTGGGGTTTCTTTAAGTGGAACGATATCATTTATTATTGTTCACATTTTTTGGGGGATCGCTATAGTAGTCAAGGCGCCTCAACTACCAACACCACACAACAGGGGACTTCTACAATGGTCGGCAGAGTGCCAAATGCTCCAAAAACCTCATCTGTGACTACTATAGTGGTAATAATAATGCCTAGTTCTGCACTTTTAGGTCATCTTGGCATATGGAGCCTTTCTGGCAACACAGATAGGTCCCGAGAGACCCTGAGGCCATACTAAACCTTTCTATTGACATGTGTACTCAAGATATTATAGGTTTAAAGTTGAAAATTTTGATTAAAAAAATGATATTTTTGTTCGTTTAATTGTGCATTTAATTTGCACATGATTACTTAATTGTGAAAATGATGTCAACTTAACGAGAAGGGGTGTTTTGCGTGTTTAAAAAATTCAAGGCATGTTTTGAAAAGTTAGGGTGCAAATTACACTTAATTAAAAGTTTAGGAGGGTAAAATGTATTTTATCCTTTATTTATCTTTTATTTATAACTAAATAAAATAACACTAAGTGTCATACGAGATCTCATAATTAAAATTAAAAAGAAATCATTCTAATTGGGGTTGAGCCTATGATGGTATCGGATCACTTGAGAAATGGGGTTTTGAATCAAGTGGTCTTTTAAATTTTTTCTGCACACTTAATAAACAGTTAGAAAGTTCACTTAGATATCTGCTATGGAAACAAAAGATATTCGCTCAAACAGTGTGATTTTCTGAATAGTTAGAAGGTTCGCCTAGATGTTTCCTAGGGAAATAGGAGATATTCGTGCAACAGTGTGATTTCTAAAAAAAATTGAAAAATAGTATTTGAATACTTTATTTTCCTTTTAAGACAGTGTATTAATATTGTAAGAAAGACTAATTTTAACAATGTTAATCAGAAACTTATTTGAGATAATAGAAAATAAAGAGAAAGGATTAGAGAGAATGCACCAAGAACTTTTTATACTGGTTCAACTTCAATGTTAAGTCTACTCCAGTCCTCACTAGTGTTAGTGAGAGTGTCACTAATTTCCAAGTCCAGATACAAATTCCAAATTAAGCTTTCCAAGCTACAACCAAGAGTAGTCTTTAGCAAGAGCCTCTCCAAGCTCACCCTAAGAATAGTGTTTGATAGTATCTTCTTCAATCTTTCACGAGATTCACTTACAAAGCCTCAATAAATTCACTTTTCACAATGACTTTCTGTTTCTCTCACAAATAAAAGGAACCAAGTTCCTTAACCAAAAGCTCATACAAATTTGGCTTTTGTTACTCAAAAGCCCACAAATAAATCTGCCTTTTTACAGGGATTTTCTAATATGCTTAATACACTCAAACTCACAAACTTGTTATGAAAATAGCACTTGACAGTGCTTGAACAATATTCAGCAACATGAGAAGAGAAGAAGAAGAAGAAGATAGGAAGTATTTCTTCAAAAGGATATGCAACAATGAGCTCTCTTTTTTCTTTTCTTGATGAGTCTTTGTTATTAAAAAAACTAAGCCTCCAAGGAGCATATAGGGGCACGTATGTGCCATCCCAAAGGTTGAAGAGATTTGAATGGTGCTTGCTGCAGAACCAAGTTGCTGTAACGTCTTTCTACAACAGGAAGAACAAGCTTGATAGCATAGAAGGATGAGGACTTCCATTTTGGATGATGGACTAAGAGCTTCATTCTTTTTTATGCAAAAGTTGCTTCATCAAGGAAAGCACTATAACGTATAAGCATTTGACCGTTTGAAATATTTTCTATAGTGCTTTTTCTGCTGTCTTCCTTTTCTTATTGTGTGTTGTCACAGTAGCACATTGTTGCTGTATCAGAAGAGAGATTTTTTTGTCCATTGGCTTTTGTATTCACTACTCATTAGGCTTTGTATCTTGTTAGGTACACTTTCCATTTCTTTTGTACTTTGGGGTGTGAGCTTTCTAGAGCACCACAGTCTTCTAAGTTGTCTTTTCCTTTCACAGAGCTACTATGCTTAAGTTTTGACAGACTTTGACTACAGGGCCTTGGATTATATATCTCGTTTATAATATTTGAGTCAGGCCACGAATGTCTCCTGTGCAAATAGGAGATTTTTGTTGTCTAATAAAATTCTGAAACACTTAGCAAATATATTAAAATGTTCAGCATATTTATGTTCGTCATCATTTAAGGTTCTCAAGTTAACATCCTATATTTCCATGACCTATTATCAACTACCTTTATGTGCCATGTGTCAATTCCTAATAATAATAGAAATATTCCCTATAAAATTGATTTGTTATCCATGTCTAAATGGACTATATATGTATGGGTCGCGTGCGACTCCTAATTACAATTAAGCTAAACTTACTCACGCTGAAGTTCATTTACATATTTTATAATTTAAATGACTTTCTCTAAGTGTCATATGATAACTCATAATTACATTTAGAGAATTCTTTTACTAAATTAATCTATTTAAAGAAAAATTATTTTTGCTAAAAATTATCGTCTCTAAGGGTCACACAACAACTTCTAATTACAATCAAACAATATTTATTCTCGTTAAAATATATCCAAAAAAATCAATCTCTTAACACATTATTCACTATCTCACACATGTTATTCACTTTCTGAAGTTTTGCTTTGATCTTCTATAAAACTAGGTCATTTTGGATTAATTGGCAAATCAATTAGACCATGTACACTACCTCTACAAAAAAATATTTCAACAACTCAATTAATTTTGAAGTTACTATTAAGATGTCATGATACGTTTTAATGCAAGAAACTTATTTTAGTTACGAATAAGTGAAATAATATATATTCTATTTAAGGAAAACTGCCAAATTAGTTCTCCTTAAATTTTACATCGAACAAATCATTTATTGTTGAAAAAACCAAAGAAGTCCTTGCAAATTTAAAATGTTAGACAAATTGATTCCTCTAAAAGGAATAGGACAAATTAATTATTCATGAATCATAAAAGGGTCAAATTGATCCCTATACGGAGGGACTAATTTATCATATATTTTTTAGTTGATATGAACTTTTGTGGCCATTTTTTACTGAACGAACCAATTTTTCTGACATAAAATTTAATAAGGATAAATTTGGGGGTTTTGTCTTTTATTTAAAAAACACAAAATGAGAATATAATGAAAAAAAAATCAAAATGAACTGTGAAATCACGAGAACAAATACTAGTTCATGAATAAACTTTTAATTTTGTTTTGAATGACATTATTATGAGCATTTGTGATACGTTTAGATTAAGCTTGAAGAAAAATGATGAAGCAAACAAAAAGGTTTGTAATGAAAATAAGGCTGAATACACATTTTTTTCCCCTGAAAAATACACACTTATTTGAAAACAAACATTATGAGAACTATAATACTAAAACCCAACAAAAATGACTGGGCCCAAAAACACCGCTTATAATATCCAATATTCTCCAACAAACAGGCTCTGCCACTCTCTACCTGATCACTGTTGGGAAGGTCTTCGATGTCTCAACCTCTATGAACATAACAAAATCTTCAAAGGTCGCTTCTGTCAATTGGTTTTAGAGACCATATACTATCCTTTTTCCAATCCTATTCCGCAAGGAGTTTCTTCATCTTTCCCTTCCTGACATAGGCGATGTTGCAATTGTTCCCATACACATGAATGGAGGAAGACGAAGCACCAAGTTACCAAGGAACTAATTTTCTTGGAAAGTTCAAATATACTATTTTTTTATAACAATTCAAATATATTGTACACATAAAGATAGTAACAAATATTAATAACAATCATTAGCATATTAATCACTGAACTCTAATTATCGTTATTACAAAGAATTAGATAACTAAAGCACAAAAAATTAACTAAATCCCTAATATGCCTTTTTTTTTTTTAATTTTCCCAATAAGAAACGTGGTCTAAAACCAACTACCACTCAACACTTAACACAAAAACTAGATACTCCTCATGTACCCATAAAGAGTTGAAAGCTAGTGCCACGCGTCCCAATCATTATTTGGCACAAAGTCAGCTCCCATAATTTTCTTTAGGGGTGTGGGTTTGCAGAATTATTTTACATTCCTATTCCCAGGAATGAACTATTTCTATGTTTGGTTTAAATTCCCATGAATGTTACATAATATACCCAGGAATAAACTATTCCTGTGTTTGGCTGACATAAATATTCCTAGGAATATTGTGTATTTTTTCCAAAATACCCATACAAATTTAAACTAAAAATTCAATTTTTAATCACATTAAACCCATAATTAAGTATAATTCCCAAAATATCCCTGTCAATTTAAACTAAACAATTAATTTTTAATCACATTAAACTCATAATTGAGTACAATTCTGAAAATACCCCTATCAATTTAAACTAAACAATTAATTTCTAAACACATTAAATTCATATTAAGTATAATTTCTAATATAGCCCCATCAATTTAAACTAAATAATTAATTTTGAATCACATTAAACTCAATAAGTCTATAAATATGATATGTAGCACAAACTAACTGATACAAATGTCATAATATAAATTCAAACTTAACAATAATCCATAAATACGATACATCAAATCTAAGTACCAATTCAAATCCAACATATGAGCTAACAATTCATACATATAGCCACTTGTTTGTCCTAAAATAAGAAAATTAAAATCTAAGAATAATTGTTAAGGATTGTCTCCACGAATGCCAATATATCTTTCGGTATGAGTGAGAAGAACACATCAGTCAAGTTGTTGTCCTTTGAAATAATAATGGTAGCTTTCATTCTTTTATCAATAGACAAGCTATCAACATCTCTTAACATAGCCATTAGCTTCATTCTTTTATCAACTCCCTCCTTCACAACTTTAAAGCAAGTAACCAAGTCCAATATATGGATAGAATGCAGTTCAAATGCAGATTTGATATCTTTGATTGAGTTAGATATCACCTTAGCCATTTCAGAGCTTAAACCTTTGTTATCTCTCTTCATTTTATTCTTGTGTTCGGTAGATGAAGAATTTATACCACCTGGAGTTTCGGGCATCTAAAAGTACAATAAAACCAAATGTTTATATCCACTTTCTACCAAAATAGAGTAGCAGAGAATAAAGCCAAATTATAACTAATAGGTTCACCAATTCTGTTGATATTACATGCATTCAATTTGTGATATGTTATAACTAACCCATGATTTATTTTTCAGGTTGCTACTATAGAGGGTGTGATAAAAGAAATGAAGGGGAGTGTCAAAGTATAAGTGATATTTCCAATTTATATCCTTATTAGAATCTTGTTAAAGGATCCTTCTTGTTTTAAACAACTGAATCAAAAGTGTGTTTATCATTCACAGTACTAAATAAGTAACAACTACCTAGTAACTGATACTGCAACTATGGACGCTTGTTCTAGAACGACTTTTTCTAGCACAAGAATATAATGTTTGACTGGGATAAAGGAAATAGTTCATTTTTCAATAGAAGAGTAAAATTATTTTGATCATACATTATTACTCAAATGCTCAACGATTTTAAAGGACTTTCTCCATAAAAAGAAACCACAGGTTTCTGGGGTTTATTCAATTTGTTTTGCTAATTTTTCCATAAACTTGGTCACATAGATCCAGTCATAACATAGTATAAACATGTATATATAAATCATGATGCAAACTAATTCATTCATTTGAAGTAAAACTAATATAGAAATAACTCTGCCTATTTATAGCTACCTATTTACAACATAGATTAGAGGCATTTGACAACTTAGTATATACCTCAAACTTATCCTGAAATTCAGCTTCTGCTTCTGCCAAACTTGGATCTATGTTTTGATCTCCTTGCAAGCTGTGAAAACAATAAAGAAAGTCTCACAATCAATTTTCAGAAAGACCGCCTAACATTATCAAAACAATTATTAGCCCTCATATTCATTGTCAATTAAACATGAAACAAAAAGCATGACATAAAAAACAATATACAATACAAAGATTAGAAGTTGATTGTTATACCATAATGTTCACAACTGAAAAAAAATAACATTTCACACATCAGATAAAGGATTATAAAAGGATTGGCTAGGGAAAAAATCCTATGGAAAAACTCTTGTGTGCACAACATCCTACTGGGTTTTCATGATTACAAGAAGGAATGGAGATTGATTACGTTCTTGAAATCATGAGTAAGCAACCATACAATCTCGTACAAAAATTTCGTACAATACAAACTACAGCCATAACAGACATATGACAAGAGTGTCAATCAAAGGATTTCAAAAGCATCAAACAAAAATTCAAAATCAAATAGAAATGCTAAGTTCCTTAAATTCATCCCATAAATACATGGTCATTACATCCAACGAATATTGGAAATAAATCATTCATCTTACCACCTCCTTAAAAACAAAAATCAAACAAAACCAACGTTCAAACCAAAACCTCTCTAGAGGTACATCTCAGGTTACATCAATTTCACATTCATTTCAAACCAACGAAAAAAAAAACAATCACTTAAGAAGCCAATGAATCATTAGCAGCAACCTAATATCAACATTCGAACATATTCCATTTCTCAGCTCCAATTTTTTTCCTCAAAAAAAAGAAATTAAAATAGCTTCAATTATTCTTCCATAAGGCAAAGACTTGGTCCATCTCGATGCCAAATGAATATTGGAATGACTGAATAATTAAAAGCAAAAAAAAAAAAAGGCACAAAACACCTAAACGTAGCTAATCACGAAAACCACACCAACAAGTCCAGGTCGAACAACATTAAGGATAACAATAACAAATAACCAGGAATTTATAAACAGCACAAATGAAATCGAAACAAAGAATCAAAGCTTTAGGAGAAAGATAGAGATGCTTACTCATCCCCATTGCTAAAATAAAGACACCTGAATGATGCTAAAATATTATAAGCTCAAAAGTCACTGAATATCAATTTAGGTGTATACTTATGTGTGAAATAAGCAAGAAAACTCATCGACAAGGTTTTTAGTAGAAAATTGTAGACAGATGGGCTTCAGTTCTGTAGCATGATAACGAATTGGGAATAATCAATTGTCAAAAAATAGTAAAATACTTAGCAAAGTATACACAATGCTAACTTTTACCTTCTTGAAATCCTTGACAATTGTCACGACCCGATTTGGGAGCGTGACCGGCACGTGAGGAATCTCATCCCCACGTAAGCCTTCTGGGTGACATATCTCTCTAAAAGCATAAAATAGTATAATATCATACTAAAAATCTGATTTTTCTTGCAACTCCATATCATTTTCTCTAACAAAAAAAAAATATATTCAAATCCATAAAAACTGAAGCATTCATATATACAAATCTAAAATATTTTTTTTTCATGCTTTGAAATCTAAGATTTGAAGACTAGATCATTAACTCAGTATCATTAGCTTTCACATAATTCTCTAAGCATAGTTCATATTTCAAATACATTCTAGAGCTTTAAAACATATAGAGAAATACATAATCTCTAAAATCATCTATAACATCTCAAAAAAACATGTGTGGCTCAGATCTTGCCTGCAAAACTACTGGAGCACTCTAAACTAACAGAATCCTAAACTAAGCCTTACAGCAATGCAAAACTCACCAAGGATAACGGCGACTACTAGACCGGTGGCTGAAAGACGTTTGTACCTGCAACTATGAGAGGAAGGGAGAGGGGTAAGTCAACAGACTCAGTGAGTGAGCTCTCACCCATCACCCACATGGGACAACAAAGAATATAATATAATATATATGCACCAATTACAAATCATTTGGTATTCATGTTCATAGCTATATATAGAGAAGACATCTCTTTATTGAAAAATTCGTAAAAACATCTCTAAATTCTTACTATAATGAGAAATCATTTTCCACACATTTACATAATAATTCTTAAATCAAATATTCTCTGAAAACATAATTAACAGTATACTAATTAGAGAAACAAGGTTTCCCTCTTTGGTATTGGGATTTGGCCTAGGCCCCTACGTACCCTCAAGGCTTTGCTCCTACCGGGATTCGGCCTAAGCCCCTGCGTAGAACTCAAGGTTTTGTACCTACTGGGATTCGGCCTAAGCCCCCATGTAGAACTCAAGATTTTGCTTCAGTGGGTGCCAGACACGGGCTCCACCACACTGAACGCATCTACTATGCTCCACCAGTGCCAGACACGGGCTCTACTGGGAATCTAATGTGGACACCTAAATAGGTTCCATTTTCTGTATATGCTGCCATGGCTGTTTATCATTTAGCATTTATGTAATTAACTGAAAATAGATAAAATAAAAATACTGAAATTTCATAACTAAAGGGTGGGTACTCCGTCCCTGGCGAACGAGAGCCCCTAAATCTTAGTACTCTGAGAGTTCTGGACTCATATAACTCTAGCAATCTGACTTTAGCATAACTGTAGCTATGAAAATCGAGCCCAAGGGATCACCCACTTGAAGGCACCTCAATTTCAAGCCCACAGAGTATGTATCTGGCAGTTGCTAATAATCATATTGAATTCTGTACCTCTTGGTACCATAAAACTAAAGTTCTAAATTCATATTTTGTGCTAATATATTTTCATATACTTGATAACTCTAATATTATAGTTCAAAATGCTAGGGTTCTAAATTATACAACTCAATCATTATGGTTTATCATCATAATAATTCTAAAGTCATATCAACATATTTATTTAAAAGCTAAATCATACTTAAAATGTCACATATCTCCAACGTATATAAATATTAACTAAACATTCTAAAACATAATTTGGAATCTTAAAACCTAAATGTATATAGTGCTATCAAGAAACCCATAAAACATAATTAGTAAAACACTAAGGTTGCTACAATACATATTTCTTTAATAAATCCCTTCTAAAACATATAAAATAATTCCATAGCACACAACATAACAATCATGGTCCCTTGGTTTTCTAAATTTCATTTTCATGCTATATATTCGAAGTCATAATTTTTCTAGGTTGACATATTCATGCAAAAACATATTATATACTTGATCTTGCCTCCAGCTTCATATTTATAATGAACATAATGCTCAAACATAATCTTAATATGGAAACTAAGGTTTTGAGATCAAACCCACTCACCTGGAGAAGGGGCATAGATGACGTCAACAACAACTGAGCTCTGGGGAGTCAGGAAGGCATCAATGTCGACTATAACAATTATAAAAACTCTAAATTAAACTCTAACAATCTCTAAATAACTCTAATCTAGCTCTAACAACATTGGGGGAGTACCCCCACTTGACAACAATGAGAGAAAACAACAACCTAAACCATAGAATATAAAAGGAAGGAGACAAAGAGATCAAAATCTATTAACAAACACATACCTTGATGATTTGGGGGAGCAACACTTGAATAGGATTGAGAAAAAGAGAGAGAAAAGATGGGGGAGGGTTTCTGGTTCATCAAGAATGAGGGAGGAAGGAGGTTAATAGCCTTTTAAAGGCCAGAAACAAAACAACATCGTTTTTGTACCGATTGGGCTCTTGGGGGACTGCTATAGCGGTATATGACCGCTATAGCGGTCAAGCCACATTCCGCTCGCGTCCCGCTTGTGTTATTGTGCACTTATGACCGCTATAGCAGTCCTGGACGGCTATAGTGGTTTCCAGAGGGCCAAACCATGCTGCAGTCACTGTTGTGACCGCTATAGCGGTGACAGTAAACTCAATTCTGCAGAATTTTTATTGTGAAAATATTAGCTCACCTCTATACTCACATACTTATTGACATTTCTTTATTTTAAGTATAACTTTAAAACATAAATGTAAATAAAAAAATACCTCCCATTTGGATTCAAATAAAATATCAAAAAAATCAAAACCCCAACCAATCAAAATCTCATTTTTGAGTTCTAGTTCAAATTTTGAAATTCTGGTGATTTTCTAAACTTGAGGCTAAAAACGAAATATCTAGAAGTTTCCAAAAATCCCTCAAAAATCACTCTTCAACTTGTTTTCCCATGGAGAGGCATTACCGGGACTTTTGATCCCAAGGAAGTGGCTCTACATATAGCCCTCCAAGGAGGTGTAGGGCTTCAGACTTAGCGAAATCCCGGACCCGACAACAGCAAAGGGTCCCAGGGGACCTTGAGGCAGTACAGAACTTATCTAATGACACGTGTACATCGGGTATTACAACAATGCTCTTGATCACCAAATCAACCCTACAACATCTTCAACCCGAGCACAACCTATAAATGCCAATAGAAATTTATGTTCATACTTCAAAAGGTTGAAGCAAAATAATAATAATAATAATAAACAGAGATATTATCTACCCTTTTTTCTTTTAGAATTTTTTTTCTTAAAACCAAAAAAAAAACCGAAAAGGTTTTGATTCTTGATAAAATGGAAGATTGCAAACAATGCTCAAGAACTAGATCTGGCGGTGATCGGAATAAGGCGAAGCTTGTCCACCTCAAAGCCATGAAGGGTTTCTCGAAGCTTCTGTCAGAGTCAAACTTGAGCATCTCCACCGCAGAGAATGTGCCGACGCTTCTGGAAAAGATGCTGTCTACGGAGGAAGCGATGGCAGAGACATGCAAGGGCCCCGTGAATCGAAAATAAAAAAAGAGAGGAATGGAAGAAGCCGAAGATGGAGGAAGAGAAAAGGCAAAGAATGGAACCTGATAATAGTGAGCGAGATCGGCGAAGCTGTTGGAAAACATTAGATTAGTGCAGCAGAATATAAACAAGGGTAAATAAAATTTTTTCATCACAAGAACTGTTCATGAGGGATAGAAAACACTATCAATGAAATTATATTTCATTAGATTGGTATCACCCTGTATTATTTAGACAACATAAACGCTTAGAATAAAGATGAATTAAATAGGATACCTCTTGTAGCGAAGTCCCATAGAGAATAGGTGTTCGTCTCACAAAAATGTAGCCGCACGACCTCTAGCTTGTCCACACGAACATGATCTGCCAAAAACTCCTTATTGTCCAAGTCCCATTTTGTTGCCCTTGGGAGCCTAGACTATTATGGAGTGGGAGGTGGAGTGGTTTTTCTAGGAACAGAGAGATCCTTTTTACAAAAAAAATTAAGCCACATTCTCTCTCTCCTCATTATATGTCAGATTATTTTCTTTTGGGCTATGTAAATATTAGAGAATATATGTTCTATTGTGTGTGACTGACTAGGTTCATCACTAGTTAGTAATGAGATCACAAAATCAAACTTTTGATCTTATTGGAAACTCATCTCCAAACTTGGAGTATATTTTCGAACTTAGAGTACAATTCCCTAAATACCCTTGGTTATTATAAGTCATGGGTAACACCTAGCATAACATGTCATGACTACCCAAATAGTGATGAATGTATCAATTAGAACATTCTAGTGAACCGATAATCATATTTTCCATGCACTCAAATTTTTTCATTACAGTATCCCAATCCAGTCAGGGTTATGGATAATGTCAAACCCTATAGCTTAGATCATATAGATTCTTAGTTTTCATTCTTTGATCAATATGACATGAACTAGAAACTCCTTTTCTATTTAAGTTCAAGTACCTCGACCAAGGATGTCATGATCAAGAACAACTCCTCATCTATAAGACCTATCCTCATTTACATGAGGTAATGAATCCCATCTTGACTGGTCACATATCTCCATACATAACTAACTATAGCCACAAACTACTTGATACTAATGCATGGCATGAGTATACGGAGAGTCACAAACTATAGCTACCTATGTGCAAGATAACCGTGTCATCTCAGGTTTAAGGATTATATGCACTAATATGATCTAGATAATATTTCATTGACATTAGTAAAATTACCATGTGAAAATTATCTATTTGTCACGTTCAACCCATTTATCCTATAAGTGTCCACATATCTCTTTTGGCATCTAATGTTTTATAGTATGAGACTCACTACTCCATACTCATTAGTATCTCATACTAATCATGGAAACAGACAGAGGTGACGATCTTCTAGAATAAAATGTCCAATTTGAATTCCTACGATCATGAACTATTTTAAAGATATTGTACTAAACTACTTCGTCACTCATATTCTCAACTCTTGAGAATGAAGTATCTAACAAATATCTTATGGATTTATTCTAATAAACATAAATCATGTATAAAAGAATAATAAGCTGCCATTAAAAGGAATTATTGATACATATATTTATTAGCTCTAGGGCATACAACTAACAGAGGGCTAAGTGGCGATTACCAGCTGACCACCATCGGAGCTGTCGCCAGCAGAGAAAGGGGTGATGGCGGTGCAAAGATGGAGGTTCTGCTAGGGTTGATGAGAAATCAAAATAGGAATGAATGAGAGATCGAATGCAGATTAAGGTTTGCCTAGATTTAGAGAGGGTATTTTTGTCTTTTCACATTTTTAGACTGATTCCCTTCCCATGGGAATCCAACATTCCCATGGTGTAAGGTGGGAATAAAAAGATGATCATTTCCATTCCCGGAAATGAAACATTCTTGGGAATCTTTTTTTTGTCCATGAACCAAACACAGAAATGTTTCATTGTAGGCCTCAGATTTCCGGGAATATTCTAACATTCTGCGAATTACACACTCCTTTAATAGCATTCCAATACTCCCTGTGAGAAACAGTCAATTTTTTCATAAGGTGTTTTTTCAAATGACACAATTTAATTATTTAAAATAGATAAGAAAAAAGAAAAAAGACAGAGAAAACACGAGAACTTTTTTTTTGGGCTAACAATGGGAACACGAGTTTTTCATTATTGTTGTTTTTGGTGGGAGGAACGCCAGATTTTAATCCATAAGAATCGTTCCTTCCTGCAGGACTCACCATGGCCACATGTGCTAAAATTCGAAAACGTGAAAAGTACTAAAATTATATATGTGGCAAAGTTGTCCACGTAACTTCAAGGAATCTCGATATATATTCGTGGCACACAACTTCTCAAGATGAAAAATTCACTTTCCATTTATTTTTAAAAAATTATAATTAATTTAGCGTGATTCTATAAATTTATTTTATTATATATTTTATTATTTTATTTTTATTATCTAGTTGATATTCTCTCATTTTTACGATATTTTTATAATTAATATTTTATCAATAATATATTGTAAAATTAAAATTATGTTATTATTTATCATTTCAAAAATATTAAATATTAATTAAATTTTGGTATTGTGCATACCAATAAAGATATTGATACCATAATGTGTTATCTATCAATTATTTCAAATCATAAACTTTACGTCATTACATATTACCTCTTTTCGCATGTTGCTTCTCTCTATGCCTTTTCTTTATTTTACCAATTGATTCGTATGATCTGTAATGTATTTTTATCAATTTTTCATATTTATTATTTATTATAATTTTTCTTAGGATATCTACACACAATAAGGATAAATAATCTCTTCAAGACAAGTGTTTCCGTAAGAGTATGTTTGTAAGTTTGAATTTTTTGAGGAAATGACCTGTAGTGTAAAATTATATTACAAGTCCTCTTCTTTCTCCCTTCTCCTCCAAAACCTAAACTCACAAATATATCTTAAGAGGCATGACTCTAACCACAAGACCTTTTCATACACATCACAAAAAATCAAAATTTAAGGAACTTAACTAAATGCCGCATGTGCTGTACCTAAGTTAATAAACTATTACGTAAATAAAATTTTTGAAACAATAACAAATCCAGTGGTCCTCCTCCCTCTGCCCCCACAACGACGTCGACGCGATTAAGACGCCAATGGCAAGTTGCCTAAATAATTGTTGTCTGGCTCAATGAGGAAGTACTCTAGGTGTAGCCATGTGCATGTGCTATGATGATTTCCTATAAATGGGAAGCGAAGCCTCTTTTTTGTACAGCCAGAAGTAAAATTTACGCAATACGTATTTGCACAATTTGAGCGGAAGAAATGAAACTCGATCAAGTGCTCCACATGAATGGAGAAATGGCGGAAGCCAGTTATGCCCAAAACAGCTTGCTTCAGGTTATCTATAATTTCATCGATCAAGTGTTCTTTTACTTAAATAATTGTGTTCATTAATATATTATTGATGTATCATTGTCTTTTTGGTTTAGCATGGCACGTAAGTTGGATATGTTATACTTACAAAATAATCTTTCTAAGAGTAAAGCGTATCTAATCATTTGAAAAATAAAAACACCTTGTACAGTGAAGATTATGGTACACTATGAAATATAGGTATCACAGATTTAGCCACATTTATAAATTGTGACTAAATATATTTGAAAATATAGTGAATAAATTTAACCACACTTTTAAATAGATATGGCTAAATTGATATGTGTTTAGTAACATGTTTTTTTTTTTTTTTTCATTTAGCCATACTTTATGAATATAGCTAAATTATCTGCGTATCGTACACCATGCTTTAGTTAACATGCCCGCTGTGGATAAAACCTGTATTTTTTTCACCTCCTAAATGTCATCTCGTGCATGTCTGATGCTTGAAAAGACTAGATACATAGCACCGACGGCCATACAAGAGTTACATGAGCATTGCAGGTAGGTAGGGGTGGAAGTAGGTCAAGTCGCTCATTAAAGGTATTTGACTTAATCTATATTCGACCCAGTTAGATTTAATAAATAAGTTAACTTAAGACTTTTTTAAAATTTTTTTACCTATCCAGGCTAGGCTTCAGACTATAAAAATAGTCTATTGGGCCTAGGAGGTTTGGACCTATTTAGATTATAATATTATTTAAATGTCCAACGATAATAGAAATATTTTAATTTGTTTTAAAAAATATATTTTTAATTAACTTAAGTGTTTTAGTCTATTTTAAAATATATATTTTTTGATATATTTAGTAGTATTTTGACTTATTTAAAAATAAACATTTTGATTTTTTTCAAAATATTTTATAACCAAATAGACTTCTAGATGGTCTTTCAAGCCAGGCCACACTTTTAGGAAGGCCAGACTCAGGCTATAAAAAATACCTATGTCATATAATAGGTCGAGACAAAGACTTCATTTTGAAAATACAGACCCAATCTATTTAAACTAAAGTCTAGTCTAGTTTGGTCTATTTTCACCCCTAACTACAAGTTCAACTTTGGAAAAAAATTATTTATAGCCAAAGGATTGAAATTACATGTCTGTCCATAAATCATATTCTTGAATGTCATATTTAGAAATGTCATTTTCAATTTTTTTTAAAAATATTTGTTTAACATAAGAAAAAATTTAGAATATTTTTTGAGATTTCTGAAAATAAATTAAAATTTTATTTGTTTTATGATACATGTTATTAAGACTATATATGTTATAATTCTCAAGATACCCCTAATGTATTTAATAATATTGAGAGAAGTGAAATAATTGAAGATATTATAATATTATATTATTTAATAATTGTCATTCTCATGACACCAGAATTTCTTATTCTTATCGGCTGTCTTGATAATGAAATCTCATCAAAACAAGGACATCCATCTTTTCTCAAGTATATTGATATTTTATATCGTATTTATATCAAATACATATAAAAATAATTGATAAAATTGTAAAAAGAAACATTTTAAATAACCTCCGCTCCACTTTGTGACTATCAATAACTTCTACTTCCACTAACACATTTTTGTCCACTAGCACATATTTTGTCTTCTCTTTAATTTTAGTTTAAATTTTTTGGAAAAATAAGAAAATATGGATTGATACAATACACTAGTATTAATTATCTCGTTGTTGACGGTAAATGAATAAACTCGTTTCCCAATCACAAGCCTGTAAGTATTTTGACGTTAATAGAAAGATTTCGAGTATTCTATATGCTAAATCTAGGTATACATAAATGATGGCTTCATTGCTAGTTCATTTGATAAATTCTTAGGTTGTAATTTCATACTATAATCACTCTATTTGAGTAAACATATGTGTGAGGTTTATTGTAGATAATGTTAGATAAGAAATGTACATACGTCCAAAAAATGTATAGATACTAATGACCCAAGAATTTATCTAAATTGCTTATCTCTGCGTACTTAATTTTTCAATATATGACAACGTTGTGAAGGAATATTATATTGATATACAGCAAAAGGCAATTTCTTTAGCGAAGCCATTAATAGAGGAAGCAATAGAGAGGCTCTACTGCAGGACACTCCCAGGAAGCCTTGCAATTGCAGACTTGGGATGCTCTTCTGGGCCAAACACTTTCTTAGTGGCTTCCGAAGTCATCAAATCAATAGAGAAGCTATGCCGAGAGCTGAACCATCCATCCCCCGAATACCAGGTTTTCATGAACGATCTCCCGGGGAACGACTTCAATAGCATCTTCAAGTCCCTTGACAGCTTAAAAAAGGAACTCAACATTGAAATAGGATCTAAGGTTGGTCCTTGTTACATCAGTGGGGTTCCTGGTTCTTTCTATGGCAGGATCTTTCCCACCAAAAGCCTCCATTTTGTCCACTCCTCTTACAGCCTTCACTGGTTGTCTCAGGTAATTAATTGTAATAACCTTTTTTAAAAAATAAAATAAAGCCATTCGTTTGTTTTTGTGTGTTTCAATACAATAATGTTCAAAATTGAACAGAAAAATGTTAAGAAATAGAAATTAGTCTGAATACATTATACACTGTCATCTCTCAACTAATCATATTTCATTCTATAATTCCATGATTTTTTTTTTATCTTTGCTTGTACTAAAATTAAATCCTTAAAAATATATGGATTGTCTTGTTTATTATATTTATTAATTTGTCAGGTTCCTAAGGGTATAGAGAACAACAAGGGAAACATTTATATAACCAGGACAAGCCCGAGAAATGTGTTGGATGCTTACTACCAACAATTTCAGAGAGACTTTTCGTTGTTCCTCAAGTGTCGTGCAGAGGAATTGGTGGAAGGGGGCTGTATGGTTCTCACATGTTTGGGAAGAAGAAGCGAAGATCCAACTAGCAAGGAGTCTGCTGGTTACATATATGAGCTTTTGGCCACGGCTCTCAATCACTTGGTCTTGAAGGTGCCTATTCATTTTTGGAGAAAACACGCAATTTTATCTTGTGTAACATTAATTTAGTGTTTGAAAACAAAAAAACTTTACATCAAAGCTCCTAAAAAAAAAAAAACCAAATGGGACTTCAAATAATTAGTTTTTAGAAACTTTTAATGTCAAATAGATCCTTAAAAATTAAAATCATATAAACTCTTAAAGGTTAAAATATAATATCATTTAATCCATTTTTAAATAAGCTCTTCAGAAAAATGTTAGGATCCTATTTGATACTATACATTTTTCAAGAATTAGAGTGATGTCAAACTTATTTTTTAAGGATATATTTGATATCAAATAATTTTTAAAAACTAATATAATGTCACATGATAACTTTTAATAACTGTTTTTTGTTGTAAAGAATGTACTTTTAGTAAACTATTTAATATTAAATTGTTTTAAGAGATGAAATTAATATCACATACACATATAAAAATTAATCTCTTACATTAGGATTAGATAGACTTTTCAAAAATGAGTTTTCTTCTAAAGTGAAAAACATGAAAAATTATCTATATTCAAATCAATAAAATAATCAAATTCGCAATAGTTGTCCACAGTCCACACCCTAGAGAATCCAAGCTAAAAAGCATTTGTAATTTTACTTTTTTGGCATACGAAAGAAATATGACCCATGATGCAACTGGCCTGTATGATTCAGGGGATGATAGAAGCAGATCAAGTGGACAACTTCAACATTCCCAACTACACACCATCTCCATCCGAACTGAAAGTGGAGATCTTGAAAGAAGGGTCATTCACTATCAATCGCATGGAGGTATCTGCTTTACACTGGAGTCATTGTGGCAGTGAACTCACCTTGCCCAAGCAATATGGTGGTGGTGCATATGATGTGGCAAAGTGCACGAGGGCTGTGCTAGAGCCTTTGCTCCTCGAACACTTTGACATAGCCATCATTGATGAGGCTTTTCGCCTATGCCAAGAACTCATAGCTGATACTATGTCTAAGAAGAAAACTGAGTTCATCAATGTCACTCTACATTTGACCGTGTTAAGTGTTGATTGAAATTGTGTAGGGAAAGAAGTCCCACATTGCTAAGAATTGGGATGGGAGGAGGTTGCCAAGGCTATATATATGAGCCTATGTTTTTCATTTCAATTTGCACCAGTCGAAAACACTCAAAGCATGTGTTTGACTTTCTTTTCTCTGTATTCTTGTTTTAGAGTGCTGTGAGATGTAGTTTAAATATTTGCTTGGAAGAGTGTGGGTGTACTGGGGGCCAATGGCGTGTTTGAGAGTGAAGTCTATGTGTTGTAATAATTTTCACATAGTGTTATTCTCTGGTTGTCTTTTTGACAGCGGCCGTGATTTTTCTCCGATTTTGGAGTTTTCCACGTTAAATTATTGTGTTGTGGTTGTGTTCCTATTTTATTTCTCTATTTAGGGTGATTCTCAAGGAGGGGAAGTGATGTATTTTCCCAACAGACCGCACGATCAAGCATGACCTAGAATTATATATATCTAATAATTTGCATTATTTTTGCTGCATAGGGAAACTTTAACTTCAACCCATTCTATTCTATAAAATAAAGGATAACCAAAGGTGTTGGAAGGTTATCCATATAAGTAGTGCGTAGGAACGGGTTTCATGAAGTTTGATGTTTAAAATTTGTATGGAATAATGCAAAAAGCCGTTTTCGTTTAGAAAAGTAATAAAATACTTCTCATTCAAAAAAGTTGTCAAGTTTTTACTGTTATGTGCCAAAATATGGGAGGAACGTATCTTTCAACCAGAGTTAGTTTTCATCAAGTCACTCCAATTTCACCACATGTATACTAACTGTTTCTGGAGCAATTTTTGTGACAAATGAGTCGAGCTTAATACTACTCAGTTCTTTTTTAAAAATTTGCCCTTGAAACGTTCACTTCTAGCCGTTGAAATAACACTAATTTTTATTTTTTTCTGTGAGGAAGTGAAAGCGATGAAGCAGTAGGGCAAACCAACGGACCAAGCCTATTACCAATAGCCTTTTCCACATCGAAATGGCAATACTGAACAGCTTCTTACTGGCAAGTTCGGCTTCAAATTTTGTTTTTGGGTCAGAAGTTCGGCTTCAACTGAAAATGTATCTATTTCTCCCTAAACCCATTATGAGATGAGGCCTAGATCATATACCTTATTTCATTGGACTTCTTCTGAAATACAAATGGGCCCTATAAGTTCAATTGGGGGGCATAGAGTGACCCTGACGAGAATCTGACAAAACCAAAAAAGTTCTGCCGACAATTGAATTGCTTTTTTTCAGAAGCATTTTTTCCCCTGAAAAAAAAGAGTTTTTATTGACCAAAATCAAAGAAAAGAGTGCTTCCGGGAAAAAAAAAAAAAAAACAGAGAAGAAGAGGGCTGCTCTATGAATCTTTTTTTATTGAGAAGTGTTATCTTAACACCCAAAAGTGGGTGTCTAAAATAGACATCCACTTTTTAACCATTGGATATGATGGATGTTAAAAATAAGTGGAAATATTCATCACATCCAATAATTATAAAGTGGATATGACACTCACTTTTAGGTATTAAAATAGTTTTTCTCTTTTTTATTTCACCGCAAAGAAGCCCTCAGTCCTTTCAACTAAGTTAGTCCACCTTTTTTCATCTTAGTGAAAAGTAAAAGTCTACTCTCACAATTACAATTTTCACCTTCTTCTGGTTTCTAATTTCCCATCCTCACCAATTAACCCTTCTCTCTTTTCATCCATCTCCAATGACTCTCGCACCGCCGCCATTGTTCTGCTGTCTCCTCTCCGCCGCTGCAGTGTCTCTGACGCTGTTATCCACGCCCCTACCTCGAGCCACGTCTCTCGTCCTCACCCCACGGATAATCTCTGCTTTGCCTGTGACAGAACATAGAGGGATGAGGAACATCAACCAGACCTTGAAATGATGTGCCACGTTTTGTTCCAACTTGCAAAGCTTGGAACTTCGCTTCATACTTGTATTATGTTGTTGTCGTCCAGTAGATAATGCCCCTATTCCTTTTACAATGAAAAGGCAAAACCACTTTTCCCCAATAAAAATGACAATTTTTTCATGTATTCGGTTGCTTGAGTGAAATTTTATAAAACAACTGTTAGATAAATAGATACTTTGATTTGGCCATTTTCAACTCGCAGTGACGACCATTGCCTATCTCATACGTTTAAAATTTAGAGCTTAGGGTTTATAACTTAAGATTCAGGATTGTTCACACACCCTTAACTTTTATTTTTGTGTTTTATATATTTTATTTTTAACCTTTTAACATGTTAAATGACCAATCTACAAATTACATTTCACATATTTTTGACGAAAACGTCTTCGCGACGTTTAGTACTGCTCTAAATTTTGTGGTAATAAATGAAGGGATCAGCGTTACTCCCAAACTAAGAAGGAGCAACGAATCGGCCACCTTCTTTCACCTCTATTTACCAGGAGTCGAGTTTACTGAAATTCAATACCTTAATAAAAAAAATAATATACAAAACAGTCTATAATTACTGATTTATGTATAAAAAATTTTCATAAAAAATATTACTATGATATAAACATTATTGTTATTCTAATATTTTTATTTTTTAAAATTTGAATAAGACATTTACATAATAAATTGAATATTTAATTTAAAATTACAATTAATGTTTTTTATTATTTAACAAATTGAATCATAAAATTTAAGATTATGAGCCAATTATAATTATAAGAAAATTTAAATTGAAATTAAAATTTGACTTAGTTTCAATTCTGACATCCAAATGGATTGATTCGATTCTCAATGTACAGGGCCATAAAAAGAAAGAACCATTTGTAGTTGATAATAAAATATTTAAATTTTAATGTTCCCATACAACTAGCCTATGTATAAATAATAAGAAATTATTTGTGTTCCCACCAAGAGTATTGTAATGAAGTCGTAAGATTCATGTGACGAGGGATAAAAGTGGCGTGACTTTGCAGTTGTCTGGACACATCTGTGAGAATAGATAGCCCTCCTCTTATTGACTTATTCTCGTGGGAAAAATTTGAAATGATAACTAATAAACATATAGATTTCATGCGATTAGTGTTTTTTATTGGAGAAAATGAGTTAATTTTTATGGACGGTCAATTTATATAATTACTCAATTATGTATTGTCATTAACATAAAATTATTATTATTATCCCCATCAGCATCATCATCTCTCAAAAATTATGCAAACAATAACATGTAATTAAAGGAAAGGATAAAATTATCTACTTTAACAATGCATCATAATTAATCTCTTATGACAATAATTTCTGCAATATTTATTATTCTTCAGTGAATATGTACAAATATCCATAAACATAATGATATACCGCATGTACTAATGACGTGACTGCGTTAGTATTTCTGGTTGCTGAACAATTTTATAAGATATTAACTACATAAAATAATGGCATAAACAAATGCCCTAATTTATATATAATAACCTGGCATCACAGTATTTTGTTTGGTGTGAATCAGACAAAATAGACGAGTGTTGCGAGTTTCTACGGGCAGCCAAGCCTCATGAGAAAGGGTTGTGAGTTGTGATCGTCGCAGTTGCTCGTCTTTATTTTATGCCTTCTCTTCAATCTCAATGTTGTATTCTTAATGTTTTATTCTAATTTCTAATTAAGCTTCCACGTCAGAAAAACACTATTATGTTCTAGGCACAAGCTGTGGGCAAGCAGCAAGCATGATTCTCATTTCATTTTATGAATCTTATCGGTAGGGACACTGGATAGCATCACAACTCACAAGAGACAAAATGAGGTTTGGTATGCTGAATAAACATTTGTGTGATGATTCACTGCATCCACCTCCTCATCTAGTCTTACTTTTATCACACAATCATTTGAGCTTACAATTATTTTGTTCACATTAGCACATACAATTAAGAGTTTATTTTCTATGCACTGATAGGGAAAATTTTTTTATACTATTATAAAATTATGTATTATCACATCAATAAAAGTAATTAAGTTTCATATTTACAATTTAAAAAGTCATATAAATCGAATGATTTGATTGAATTTTACGTTGTCATTGTATATGTTAGGAATTAAGAATTTTCTTAATTTCATGCAATTGGGTTGAAGAATTATCCAAAACATAAAAGTTGTAATTGTACCATAAAATTATAATTTTAAACTCTGATCTCATATTCAATTCCATACACAACGGAATATTTTATTCAAACCAACATCTTGTCGGTGACATAATATGAAAATTTGATAGTAGATACTAATTAATTTGAGTGATTGATTGCAACATTTCTCAAGTCCATTTCAATAAACTTAGCTTTCTTTCCTTAAATATATCAAGATTTTAATTTTTATGTACTGACATTATAAAATTAACTTCTTTATACTATCATTCAATTATGTACTATTACAATAATAAAAGTAGTTGAGTATCATACCCATAACTTAAAAAGTCATTTAAATAAGATTATTTGATTGAATAACAAATTAAAGTAAAAAAGATTTACTCTAACAATGTATCAAAATTAAACATAGTTATCAAAGTCTTCAACTAAATATGAGAGACTGGTACTAAATTCACAAGATAAAAACAAGATATCAATGTAATGTTAAAAATCTGTGTAAATGTATTTTACAGTGATAGTATTAGAATTTTGCACCAAAATTAAAATCAATAACATGTGCCAAACGTAGTCGTACATTCAAGTTTCTTTGAAAAGTTATTGGCATTGAGCTAGAGATAAGGGATTGGGTACTGGACATAATAAAACTATGAATTCAAATTTTATTATTTTTAAAATTTTAATGTACCAGAAAGAATATATTAGATTTTTGTTGCTGTTATATTCCCGAAGAAAAGATTTCTTTGAAGATTATTAGAAGCCAACTATGAGTTTTAGCTGTTATAATTAATATAATAGCTAGGTATAAATATTTGATAACTCTTCGATAAATGGCATGGAATCGTTCGAGTAGTAACACATGAGTGAATAGCATCCCATGAACATAATTGAGGTCATCAAAACATTGCCAGCTTCACTTATTTATTTGCTAAGGTGCTCTTGTGGGGCTTGAGATGCTTCTAGCTGATGAGTTTCATAGCATGTTTATTTATTGTGTTTTGATTTGGAGAATCTCATTTAGTTGCATTTTTTCGTGTGTTTGGGTGATGGGTTTAACTATGCCTTGAATTATGGAGTATTGTTGCTTTGTGGTACTTTGAGAACTCAACTTGATGTATTCCATTTGCTCCTCTCTTTGAAGACTTGAGTTTTTCTTAATTATTGAAAAAAAAGCTAGCAAAATAGATTTAATTAAGAAAAAAGATTAATAATGTTAAGAAGAGAAAAAATTTAGTTTTTTTGCAATTGTTAATATATGTGTTGAGTAGTTTGGTAGTGAATGAGGTAATATGTGTTTTGTTTTTATGCTTGAATTGTATATTAAGCTCTAAACATCTTTAGGTTGATGAGCTTGTTTATCACCTATTCAGAAAAAGAGGAAGAACTAAGAAGATAAAAGATTTATGGTGCGAAGACAGTTTGTATTATCCATCAGCATATGTTTCTTTTAACTCCCGGCCTTTACTTTTATTTTTTAATATATTTTCATTTTACTGAAGTGCATTTATATATAATGTGTCACATCGGCATTCGTAGCTTTTCATGTGGTAGTTTTCCACGCTATATAGCACTCCTCAATTAAGAAAGAAAAATGTTTTTTTTTTTTTTTTGTACTTACAAGGCATGAAATACTGTATCGACTCACATCTCATTTACCATTAGATGAAATGTGAATCTCACTTGATTAAGGTCCACACTTCATCCAACGATGGATGAAATGTGAGTCAACGTAATATCCTATATATTATATGTACAAAAACATAACTCATTAAGAAAATGTTACGTTGTTGGATTAGTCAGAATTTTTTCACAACATCAAATGAATTCTTTATTATTACTTAAGTTGAAAATTGATAGATTAATAAAGGAAAGGATTATAAATAATTGACTCTAATTTCCTAGTAACATCAATTCTTCTCTTTCACTCTCAAACATTGATTCCTCAAACATACTTGAATAAACATAGGTTAAGGACACATCAATTCTAATCCCAAAATCCAAAGGCAATAAGAAGATAAATCCCTACATTTTGAGAATAATGTAACTTAACCCTAAAGTTAGAACATGTAAAAATTTCTCAATTTATACGTGAACGTCGAACAAATCATGATAGGCCAACACAAATTGCAATAAATTAAATATACTTGAAGTCTGATTGGTCAGGAAAATATCAGTCAAATCAGTATTCAGGCTGATTAAGAAACAACTGGTGGGAGAGGTTGATGATGTCCATTCTCTTAGGATGGTAGGGTCTAGCTAGCACTCCAAGAATTGAGAACTCGAGATATATTCATATGGTGCTTGTCGCAGCACAGATTATACTGAATGCAAAAGGCAGATTGCAGCGTCTTGATAACACCAAGGGAGGATGAAGTCAAACGTGTGCCAATCACATAAGGAGTCTGTGGTACATTTGTTCATTTCTTTGTGCTGTTAATTACATGGGCCGTTTGGTTGGAATGATTACAGTGGAGCGGAAGGGGCAGTGAGATGGGCTGCTCCAGGCTAATAAGCTTAAATGAGTTCCATGATTCCTTATATGATGAGACTTGAACCATCGATATTCCGAAACATGCTCTTACCATGTTTTTTTTTTTAATGGTAAATTGATGGAAGTCGCTTCCCAATTACGAAAAATTGTTGCATAAGTAAAAGTTTAAAAATTTGTTCTTAGATAGACTCATAAAAAAATTAGTTGTGGGACCTATAAATGAATGAGTATGTATGTTGAATATGTTGAAAAATTGGTTTTGATGGCTTGATTTTTCAAGCTATTGGTAAACTTTGAACAACCTTTCAAGTTGGTAGCTAACAACCTTCAAACTTAGTGGCTAATAACCCTCAAAGTTAGGTAAAGTTTGGCAATGTTAGATGAAAGTAGGTGAAGGTAGATGAAAGTTAGGCAATGTTAGGCATTGAAGCTTTGAAAGTGGTGCATTTGGACTCTATAAATAGAGCATGCATTAGAGCTTCAAGGTATTCCAAGTCCATTGGCTCTTTTGGTGTTAGAGAAGTTTGTTCTAGTATTTTTGTTACTTCTCTTTTGTATGTTGAGCATATACACTTGTGAGAAAAATACTGTAAGGTATTTTAGGGTGTATTTGGGGATTTGGGTTTGAGTAGAGTGTGTTCACCATTTGTATCTCTATCATATTTCTATAGTGAAATATTTTGTTGTCGTCTTTACCCATGGACGTAGGCTTTAAGCTGAATCACGTAAATTTCTGGTGTCATTTATTTTACGCTTCCGCATATTTATTTTACGCCACTCTGTTTGTGCCTTTTGGGCCCACCATTTCACAACAAACTGGTATCAGAGCTCTTATAGAGTTCTGGGCAAATTTGTTCGAAGATGTCATCCATGAAATTTGATATTCAACAATTCGATGGTCGCATCAACTTTGGGATGTGGAAGGTGCGGATGACGGCTGTTCTTGTACAGCAAGGCTTGAAAGTAGCACTTTCTAACAAAGAAAAGAGGCCCGAGGCAATGAAAGAATCTGAATGGGAAGATGCCGATCAAAAGGCTCTTTCCATTATTCAGTTATGCATTCATGCATTTATGTGTTGCAGGAGGTCCTTTCGGAGAAAACAGCAGAATCACTGTGGACCAAGTTGGAGTCATTGTATATGACTAAGACGGTGGCTAATCGTCTCGGTGTTTTGCAACGTCTGTATATGCTTCGTATGGCAGAAGGGACATCTATGAGAACTCACATAGCTGAGTTCACATCACTTGTGATGGAGTTGAAAAATATGGATGAGACATTCTCTAGTGAGCAACAAGCAATGATGTTGCTTTGTTCTTTACCTCATTCCTACAGGCATTTTCGTGAAACACTCATCTATGGACGTGAGCGTCTTGATATTGATGAAGTCAAGTCCTCACTTTTGTGTCGTGAAAGGATGGAGCATGATAGTGGCGATCTTAATGGTACCGCATCTGGCTTGGTAGCTAGAGGTAATTGGAAGAATATTAGTTTAAGTAGTAGCAGAAACAAAGGCAGGTGTAGATATTGTAAGAAAGAAGGGCATTGGAAAGCAGATTGTCCAAAGCTCAAAGATAAGAAAGATTTAAGTGATGCAGCAGGTGTTGCTGAAGATGCCGGAAATGTTCTCGCAGTATCAACCGGTTCAGTTGGTGATACTTGGATGCTTGATTCAGGCTGCTCTTACCACATGTGTCGGAACTGGAATTGGTTTACAACTTACCGGTCAATTAATAGTGGTATTGTTCTTATGGGAAATAACACATCCTGTAAGGTTGTCGGTATTGGTACAATCCGAATCAAGTCACATGATGGAACCGTGAGAACTTTGTCTAATGTTCGGCATATTCCTGACTTAAAGAAAAATCTTATTTCTTTGAGTACTCTTGATTCTCAAGGGTATAAGTATTCTACTGAAGGTGGAGTTTTGAAAGTCTCCAAAGGTGCTCTTGTAGTGATCAGAGGTAGATTGGTTAATGATCTTTATCTACTTCAAGGTAGCACGGTTATTAGTGCTACATCAGGATCATCTTCATCTGATTTAGATACTACTCGCTTGTGTGAGGCAGGAATGCCTATGGTGAGCAAGCATGGTTTGCTTAGTGATCAAAAATTCGTTATTCCTGACTTTTGTAAACAACGTGTTTGTGGAAAGCAAACTAGTATTAGATTTAATACTACCATTTATAGGACTAAGGGTGTTGATTCTAATTTGTGGAACCCAGTGCCTATCCCATCAAGAGGTAGTTTGCATATTTGAGTATGCCTATTGGCATATTGGAGAAGACGATTTTGAAAATTTGAAGCTTGATAAAATTCAAGCCAAGGTGGAGATTTGTTGAAAAATTGGTTTTGATGGCTTGATTTTTCAAGCTATTGGTAAACTTTGAACAACCTTCCAAGTTGGTAGCTAACAACCTTCAAACTTAGTGGCTAACAACCCTCAAAGTTAGGTAAAGTTTGGCAATGTTAGATGAAAATAGGTGAAGGTAGATGAAAGTTAGGCAATGTTAGGCATTGAAGCTTTGAAAGTGGTGCATTTGGACTCTATAAATAGAGCATGCATTAGAGCTTCAAGGTATTCCAAGTCCATTGGCTCTTTTGGTGTTAGAGAAGTTTGTTCTAGTATTTTTGTTACTTCTCTTTTGTATGTTGAGCATATACACTTGTGAGAAAAATACCAGAAGGTATTTTAGGGTGTATTTGGGGATTTGGGTTTGAGTAGAGTGTGTTCACCATTTGTATCTCTATCATATTTCTATAGTGAAATATTTTGTTGTCGTCTTTGCCCATGGACGTAGGCTTTAAGCTGAACCACGTAAATTTAAGTGTCATTTATTTTTCTGCTCGATATTTATTTTATGCCACTCTATTTGTGCCTTTTGGGCCCACCATTTCACAACAGAATAAAGTTAATAGAGCTCACTTTTATTGTGAGTGTGTCTAAATATGATGTGTTACACTTCTATCCATTCAATAATCTCTCACCAATTACAAGCTTATAAGTATTTTATGTTTAGAAAGATTTTGAGTATTCTATATGCTAAATCTAGAATTAAATTAATGGCTTTATCGCTAGTTCATTTGATAAATTCCTGGGTAGTAATTTGAGTAATTTCATATTATAATCACTTTATTCAAGTAAGCATATGGGTAAAGTTTTAGTAGATAATGTTAGATTAGAAATGTACACACGTCCAAAAAACGTCTTAACTTTTATGTGTTGAATTATCCATATTCACATGGTACATAGATACTAATAAGCCAAGAATTTCTCTATATTGCCAATTTCTCCGTACTGTTTCAATATATGACAACGTTGTGAAAGAAGATTATATATATTGATATACAGCAAAAGGTGATTTCTTTAGCGAAGCCATTAATAGAGGAAGTAATAAACCCGCTCTACTGCAGGATACTTCCAAGAAGCCTTTCAATTGCAGACTTGGGATGCTCTTCTGGGCCTAACACTTTCTTTGTGGTGTCCGAAGTTATCAAATCGATAGAGAAGTTAAGCCGAGAGCTAAAACATCCATCCCCAGAATACCAGGTCTTCATGAACGATCTCCCGGGGAACGACTTCAACACCATCTTCAAGTCACTTGGCCGCTTTAAAAAGAAACTGAGGAACGAAATGGGTGGTGCTAAGATTGGTCCTTGTTACATCAGTGGGGTTCCTGGTTCTTTCTATGGCAGGAACTTTCCATCCAAAAGCCTGCATTTTGTCCACTCCTGTTACAGCCTTCATTGGTTGCCTCAGGTAAGTAATTGTAATAACCTTTTTAAAAAAATAAAATAAAGTCATTCAACTGTATTGGCGTTTGTTTTTGTGTGTTTTATTAAAATAATGTTCAAAATTGAACAGAAAAATGTTAAGAAATAGAAATTAGTTTGAATACATTATGTATTTTACACTGTCAATTAATCATTTCATTATATAATTATATGGGCTCTTTTTTTCTTTTTTCTTTTTTTGCCGGTACTAAAATATTAAATCCTTTAAAATATATGGACTGTCTTGTTTGTTATATTTATTAATTTGTCAGGTTCCTAAGGGTATAGAGAACAACAAGGGAAACACTTTTATAACCAAAACAAGCTCGGCAAATGTATTGGATATTTACTACCAACAATTTCAGAGAGACTTTTCGTTGTTCCTCAAGTATCGTGCAGAGGAATTATTGGTGGAAGGAGACTGCATGGTTCTCACATGTTTGGGAAGAAGAAGAGAAGATCCAGCCAGCAAGGGTTCTGCTGGTTACATTTATGAGCTTTTGGCCATGGCTCTCAATCACTTGGTCTTGAAGGTGCTTATTTATTTTTGGCGTAAACACGCAATTTTATCTTGTGTAACATTAATTTAATGTTTGAAAAAAAACTTTACATCAAATTGCCCCGTAAAAAAAGTCAAATGTGACTTCATATTAGTTTTTAAAGACTTTTAATATCAAATAGATCCTTAAAAATTTAAAATTGTATACGCTCTGAAAATTTAAAAATTATGGTCTTTATCTCTAGGTCTAAGCTATATAACAATTTTCCAATCGCGTACACAACTGACAAATCAATTCATAGGTAATTAAGTCAAATAAAAGTGTTAAGAGCAAAGAAAGAAACTCAATTAAGATTAGAGGAGGGTTTTTCCCCCTTTTTTCAGAGCTTGTAAGGTATACTATCCCAAATTTAGCGTGTGACAATGGTTTCATGCTTCAAAGCACAACCTATCCATTAATTTCATAGCAAATTTCCACCTTTTAAATATCTGAATTGAGTTTTAATATCTTCTATAAAGTTGTAGATCTATCTTTTAGCTTTCCAATGGCACCAAAATCAGCTTAATCTAATTATATAAATTTTGTAGCTCAAGTTATGCTCAAAACACTAGAACACATCAATTCTATTGGAAGCCAACACGGGTCCATGGGAAATCTCAAGTAGGGGTGTTCATGACCCGTCCCGTCCCACCAACCCGGCCCGGTCTGAAGCTAATTTGGACGGGTTCAAGTCTTGAAATTTAACCCGGTACATTTTTCGGGCCGGGTTCGGGTCATATGTCGGGTTGGCCCGACCAGGCCCAAAGTCAAATTATCTCGTAAACGATATATATTTTTATAATAATTTATGAAAAATTATAAGATTTTAAAGTTCAATTAATACATTTTATATAACTTGATGTTATTTCTACATTGATATGATTTATTTTGAAACCTATATAATAAAATATCTCTAAAATTTTGTTTCTTACTTGTAAAATTTTATAACTTTATTATGTACAATATCTAAATTCTTATATATTATTCGAATGTCGGGTTAACCCGGTATGACCCGAGACATAGTTGGGTCATTATAGGGTCGGGTTCGAGTTTTAAAAATTGACCCGATGTAAAAATTGGACCGGGTTTAGGTCTTGTCCAATCCGGCCCAACCCATCCTTTATACACCCCTAATCTCAAGGGGGTCGTGCAATGACTTTTTAAGCTCAAAAATAGTTTTTTAGGTTGCTTAAGTCTAAAGATACCCAATTCTAGCACATACAAAGGCAACACACACATGCAAACAAAATTTCAATCATATAAGCAACACAAAAATCCATTACTAACATCAAATTCAAGCAACTAATAAATGATAAAGATGCATCTACTTCTCCAACTCCATAGTTCATTGAAAATTAGCTTCGACTTTAAGCCTTCTCTATCATGAGTATAGCTCCCAGACACCAAATCAATTACCACACAAAATAATGGGTTCTAAATGATTAAAAAAAACTAAATAAATGAAAAAAGAAACAAAAATAAAAGAACTTGGGTTGCTTTCCAAGAAGCACTCTTTTAATGTCATTAGCTTGACAAATGAAAAACATTCTAATCAAAAGTATCAAAAATGAAAATTTTTCTTACAAATAGTAAGATCATCAGATATTTGCCACAAATATGCACAAGAATAATAAACAAGAGATGAGAAATATAAACTTTTTTCTTGTGCATAGTGTAAGGAAAATAGATAGCTATCAATTTACAAACAACTAATTTATTTTGAGGGATAGAAGCATTAACCGTAATCCGCTTACCCTCATCTAATTTCTCCACCTCTTTTAAATAATATGCCCCATCTAATTCCTTATTGTTTTCTATTTTCATTACATTGTCCTAATCATCATGCAATTTTAACTCATAACAAGGAAGGATGCATATTGCTAGCACATACACGACAAGATTCATCTGATAGCATCCAACTGAAAGCCTTATAAAATGGACAATAACATGCCATATGCATGGTACCTTGACAAGTGTCACAACAAGGAAAAAGAAATGGGCATTAATTTGATTGATGTATGCAACTTCCATACATTTCATGGTAATATTCATCTATGGAAGAAAAAGTAAATGAAGGAGAAATAAGAATTGAACATCATTTATATAGATGTGCAAAACTTCCATATATTTCACAATGATAGCTATGCATTCAAATATAAAATAAAAGAAAATGAAAGATATTTATTTTTTTAACTTTTGATAAAGTAAAAGAATTAAAATTCTTAATAAATTAGTAGCCTTATTAGGTACTAATGAAATTGGTTGAAAATCAATCCCCGGCAATAGAGCTGAAAAAACTTGATGCAACTCTGGCAAGTGTACTGGGTCATACAAGTAATAAAAGAGTGAGTAAAATATCATTCTCACTAAGATTAATTCAACCAATTACCACCTAACTTAGAAACTATTTAGACTTGCCGAACGGTGTGAATAATATAAAAAAATAAATAAATAAAATGGAATAAAAATGCAAAAGAAATATGAAAGGTCACAAAGGAAAGAGCACTAGGCACCAAATTTCAAAAAGTTGTTTCTATGACGATTGAGCTCCTAGTCTAATGAATATCTAATTGATCGTTTGATGGAGAATGGTTCCTAATCTAAAGGATTCCCAATTCCTTGGTATACCAATCCTCCCTAGATTTTAGAACCCAATTGATTCCTCAACTTGAACCCTAAAACTAAAGACATTATCGATTTATGAATCCCTTTCAAACCCCCACAAAATTTCTAATATCTATCCCTAGACAATTAGGCATTAAGGTTTCTATTTCATTGTCTCAATTATGTACCTAGATTCCTCTACAATATATAACTCTATAATCAATCTATGGGTCAAGAGTTCATAAACAGCATTAAGTATAGATAATAGAAACTCAATTGAATACGAAAGAATTCATAAATATTGGAAATCTCAAACAAAGTCACAACACAAGTTACATCATCACCCTAGCATAAAGTATTTAGACAACTAATATATTTAACAAATACAAATTCATAGACAGAATATATATGCTAAACTTAAATCAAAGGGAAAAGAGAAGAAGAATGGATCCCAATCAAGTGCCCTTTCATACTTGATGTAGTTGCCAAAATTGTAGCTTCTGTTTGATATCTTCCAAATTGGCCAAGAGAGGCCAAGAGGCTAAAAGACCCCAAGGCTGCCAAAAGACCCCTCTTTCATCATTAAGATGATGTATTTATAGCTCTCATTCTATTTTAGGGTTTCATTAATACTTAATGACACATATTGGGCCCAAAACATTTAATTTTGTACTCCATTGAGCCTAAAATTGGGCCAAATCGTGTTCTAGAGTAGGAGGAAATCTAAATCGTCACTTTGCGAGCTCTATAACAGCCTCTACGGTTGGAATTATCTTTCAACTAGCAAACATAAAGTTGTAGAGAATTGAATTATCTTTCCATCTCTTCAAGGATCACCGCAGTTGGACTACTATAGCTAGAGAAATTGGCAAAATATGAAATAAAGGTCAGGCTAGAAAGCATCAGAAAAACAAAGTCCTTCAATCTTGCAACTGGATTTTCACAAAGCAAATCTTAGAACTGGGTTTCGAGCTAAACATCAAAGTTGTAAAGAACATCCTAAACTTTCCATAACATCTTTATTTGTCAAAATAAAATCTCTATAGATAGAGATAAGAATTTTCTACTATATCATTTTCTAACAATCTTCTCAAATTGGCTCAAAAGCTCTTCTATTTGGCTCCATAATATCTCTCTTGCAAAATTGATAAAAATAGGCTTTCAAGCCATCAAATTCACCAAATAAAAATTAGTTCAAACTTTTCATGTTAGTAAAAACCATATCAAATCGAGCACTAGATGTGTCTTTTACACACATATCAAATTTCTCAAGCCTAAGAATTCCCCTATTGTTATGCTATGGGCCTCCTACTATGAAGCGCAATCCACTGCTTGTTTCCTTTCCATGTTGCTTTTTTTTATCTTGCTAAAAAAATCCTTTTTCTTTTTAAACGTTATTTTTTAATCAAATTCTTTTTTAATACAATTATTATAGTACTAATTTAGTTTATTTTATGCCACTTTAGTATAAGTTGTTGTATTGTTCAAAACTTCAAGAATAAATTGCATTTTCTTAATAAATTTCTATTAATTAACAGTATAAAATTATTTTATATTGTTACTGTATAGAAATTAAACTCTTATACAAATTACTTTACTAATTAAATGACTATATCTAAATGTCAAGTGACAATTCTTAAATACGAATAAAGAAAATTTATTCCCGTTAAAGTTTATCTATCTTTTATTCATAACTCAATAAAATAACATTAACAAGGTGTTTGTTTCAGGGTATATTTAATTATTCCCTGGAATAGGTAGTTGAAATGATGTGTTCCTACATTTGTTATAAGTTTTAAAAAAGTTTTCCCTGGTTTTAATTATTCATTGGAAAAAGATTTTCTTATGATTTAGTGAAATCTCATTCCCAAGTTGAATGATGGGTAAAAAAAAATTCGATAACTTGGGAATCATAATTATTAAGTACAATTACTAAATAATCCCTTAATTATTTGAATTTTTCTCTCTTTATGATTGTGTTAAGGGTATTTTGAAAATTATGACATATATTCTTGGGAATATAGATTATAAACAAACAAGTTTTAAATTTATTCCTGGAAATCTTAATAAATAATCCTAGGAATGTTTAATACTAAACAAACAATTTTTTAAAGATATTCGAGAATAATATTCTTAGGAATATCATCGCCAGGAATCGCATTCCTAGAAACCTAATTTCAAACCTTGAAACAAACGCCCTTAAGTGTCATGGGAGAACTCATAATTAAAATTAAAGAGAAATCATTCTAATTGGGGTTGAGCCTATATTTTCATTACGTATAGTGAACTACCTTTATGTGCCATGTGTTAACTCCTAATAATAATAAAAATATTCCCTATATAATCGATTTATTATCTATGTCTAAATGGAGTATTCTAAGGGTCACATGCAACTTCTAATTGCAATTAAGCAAAAATTACTCACACTGGAATTCATTTATATATATTATAAATTAAATGACTATCTCTAAGTGTCATGTGATAACTCATAATTACATTAAAAGAAGAATTCCTTTTGCTAAATCAATCTATTTAAAGAAAAATTATATTTGCTAAAATATATCATCTCTTAGTGTCACACAACAACTTCTAATTACAGTTAAACAAAATTTGTTCTCATTAAAATATCCCAAACGAATCACTTACTGAATACATTATTCATTCTCTCACGCGTGTTATTCACTCTATGAAGTTGTGCCTTGCTCTCCTATAAAACTAGGTCATTTTGGATTAATTGGCAAATTAATTAGACCATGTACACTACTTCTACAAAAAATTATTTCAACAACTCAATTAATTTTCAAGTTACTATTAAGATGTCATGAAGCAAAATAATATATTATTTAATCAGGGAAAACTCCCAAATTAGTTCTTCTTAAATTTTATGTCAAAAAAATTGATCATTTAAAAAAAATTAAAGAAGTCCTTGACAATTTAAAACATTGAACAAATTGGTACCTTTAGAAAAAAAATATAGAACAAATTAATCCTTCATGAATCATGATAAAGGTCAAATTGATTCTTATATAGAGGGAACTCATTTGTCCAGTGTTTTTAGTTGGCATGAACTTCTTTGGGTATTTTTTATCTGGAGGGACCAATTGGCCGAATGTAAAATTTAAAAAGGACAAATTTGGAGGTTTTGTCTTTTATTTAAACAACACAAAATGAGAATATAACGAAGAAAAATATCAAAATGAAACTATGAAATCACCAGAACAAATACTAGTTCATGAATAAACTTTTAATTTTGTTTTGAAAGACATTATTACGAGCATTTGTGATGTAGTTAAATCAAGCTTGAAGAAAAATGATGAAGCACACAAAAAGCTTTGTAATGAAAATAAGGGTGCATACACATTTTTTTTCTCCGAAAAATACACACCTATTTGATAACAAACATTAAGAGGACCATACATAATAAAACCTAACAAAAATGACCAGGGCCAAAAACACCAGTTACAATATCCGATTTTTCCAAGAAATAGGCTTTGCCGCTCTCTAATCGACCACCGCTGGGAAGGTCTTAGATGTATCAACCACTAAAAACATAATAAAATCTTCAAAGTTTGTTTCTATCAATTGGTTTTAGATACCATATACTGTCCTTTTTCCAATACCATTCTGCAGGGCTTTCTTTATCTCCTTTCTCTCCTTGACGTCAGTGATGTTGCAAGTGTTCCCATGTGCATGAATGGAGGAAGACAAAGCACCAAGTTACCAAAGAACAAATTCTTTTGCAAAGTTCAAATATATAATACACATAAAGATAGTAACAAAGATTAATAACAATAATTAACATATTAATTATTGAGCTCTAACTATCGTTGTAACAAAGAATTAGATAACTACAACAAAAAAATTTAACTAAATCCCTAATTTTCCTTTTTTTAATTTTCTCAATAAGAAACATGGTCTAAAACCAACCACCACTCAACACTTAACACAAAAACTAGATACTTCGCACGTACCCATAAAGAGTTGAAAGCTAGTGCCGTGTGTTCCAATCATTATTTGGCACGAAGTGAGCTTCACTATTCCTTGTGGAAAGCCTCAAGCATGCTAGAACGTATCATTTCTAGCACCTCCACATTGAGCACTACATACCACCTATTGTCTCTATCATCACACTATTACTCTTGGATCTCTCAAATGGTTTTATATTTATTCTAAAATTAAGATAGTCAATGTGAATCTTCCTAATGCTTTCGATCCATAGTTAAGTAAATATTCATGCCAAAAAACTTGCCTTGTCAAAATAAGAATTATATGTCTAGGGTAGTATAGCTCCCGGCTCAGTGGTATCAGAGCCTAAATGCCCGGCATCATTATTCTACCATTTTTCCAAAAAAAAGGGAGCATGCTATATATGACAATGAGTAAGCAAGAATCAAACTCACATATGGAAAACTCCTCCTTTACTCAAGCCAACCTTGCTTTTCAATCTTGCTCTCTAACCTATAGTTTTCAGACTCGGATCGATGATCAACCTAGTCAAGGCACTGGGTTACTAGCTCAACTGGTGGGTCACTGATTGAACCGGTTAAACTGGATATTTATAAATATATGAAAATTTTCATAAAATAAAATAAAATGAAAACTAATTAACAATTTGACACTTTTTAAGAGGTCCAAGTACAAAAACATAAAAAAATAACATAAATTCCTAAATATTGTTCACATTTCACAATCACAAATCACAATTGAAAAGTTCAAAACATAATTACACAAGCAAACTCACAAAGTTTTACATCACAAACTTACAAGTCATGACAATACAAATAAAGTTACCGCATTTTTTTATAAGCTAGATTAGATTTTTTTTTGAAGGTCTTAAAAAAAGACATCATTTATACACAAAAAAAAAAAGACTCGGTCCTATTCTTGAAAACTGGCTAAGTCGAATTGGGTGGCACTAGTTTTGATACGGGACTGATCCAAACAATGACTCGGACCAGTTTCATGTCTGGTTCACCGGTTTTCCGGTCGAACTGGCCAGTCTAAGTCCATTTTCAATACTATACTCCAACCTTTTAAAACCTTGTCTTCCAAAATCTCTATTCCAGCATACTATGTGCCAGAAGATGCGAAAATAGAAAGTGTAGCTCCTCCACTCTTAAGCTCTTACAATGTTTTCTGAAGACAAAAAAAGGAAGTTTCAAGTGATCCATTAAGAAGCTTGTCTATGCACCTCGATGCTAAGTCAAGGAGTATATTCAAACCACAAAGCTTGATCATTGTGCTCTATATGCTACCAGTGTAGAACACTATGTTGACTTGGGAATTAATCCTACTTTAATTAAGCTACGACAAAGAAAAGATATTCTAGCCTCCATTTTTGGGCCAAAAGGCTAGTACTGTCACTCCATGGTAGAAAAGGCCTTCTAGTTACGGCTAGAGTCATTCTGATAGATTCTACCTTCAAAAATTATAAACATACGATTATTGAAATTGTTTTAATGATACTCAATGCTAGAACTGTTGTTCTAACTATGTTCCCAAATTTCAATATTCATCTATAATATCTTATTCTTCCCATGAGATTCAAAGTTCAAGTTCAGCTCATTGGAGCACCTCAAGATGAACCAACTCTTTCTGCATCTCTCATGTATCAACTTATCTATATGCTTCAAGATCATTGCTTTGATCTGCCTGTTAAAAAAGGATTCCAAAATAATTCCCTTATGGTGGTTGATGACACTACAGAAGAATGTGTCCCTTCTATAATCCAGATTCCAAAGCAAATTTCAAGAAAAGATCTCTTGAAGCTTATGCCACTTGAGTGGTTAAGCAAGTATGAAAATTTCAACAAAAATAGTAGTCGTGTTGGTACTGATGCAACTTTTAGCAAATTTGTTAATGGAACTATCAAAACCATTTTAAAAAGTCCATATGCTGATGAAGGAACATCTAGCCAAGGTCATCCAGTCTTTCATACCATAATGATCACTCTTGGAAAAGCAGACCAGAAAATTCCTATCTATGTTGTTCAGGGAAATGACAATATTATTTTTTCAGATACCATTAACGGACATTTCATGTGGGATATCCCTTGATCAAGACGATGTCATCTTGACTATGGATGTGAAAACTAATTTAAAGAGGAAGATGAAGAGGATGCACCACACTGTAGAAGGCGCCAAAGGTGTAAACCTTGTCATGACCCGATTTGGGAGCGTGACCGGCACGTGAGGAATCCTATCCCCACGTAAGCCTTCTGGGTGACGTATCTCTCTATATGCATAAAATAGTATAATATCATACTTAAAATGAAATTTTCTTGCAAATCTATATCATTTGCTCTAATTAAAATATAATATTCAAATCCATAAAAACTGAAGTATTCACATATATAAACCTAAAACATTTTTTGTCATGCTTTAAAATCTAAGATTTGAAGACTGAGTCATAAACTCACTTTCATTAACTTTCACATAAATCTCTAATCATAGCCCATATTTTAAAATACATTCTAGAGCTCTAACACATATAGGGAAAATACATAATCTCTTAAATTATCTATAACATCTCAAAATACATGCGTGGCTTGGATCCTGCCTGCAAAACTACTGGAGCACTCTAAACTAATGTAATCCTAAACTAAGCCTTACAACAATGCAAAGCTCACCAGGGGATAATCGCAACCATCGGATCGGTAGCTGAATGACGCCTGCAGACTGCAACTATTAGAGGAAGGGAGAGGGGTGAGTCAATGGACTCAATGAGTGAGCTCTCACTCATCACCCACATGGGACAACCAAGAATATACATAATATAATATACATGCAGCAATAATGATTCATTTCATATTTAAATACATAGCTAGCTCTAGGAAAACACTTTTCATTCCATGTATTTATAAATAAACATTTCTAACTCAAAATCAAGCATGAAATCAATTTAATTGAGGGTGCGGCAGAGCGTCGGGAAACAAAGATATCTTGAATATAATAAATATATCATAACAATAAAAGCTATAAAATTTTAAACTATGAAGTGAGACTCTGTCCCTGGCGAATCAGAGCTCCTGCTGAATCTGTAATAGTCCTTCTCGGACAAACTGTGGGCACCTAACTAGGTCCCATTTTCTCAGAATCTTTGGGCTAAACTGTCCTCTAACGGACAACTTGGTACCAAGGTTAACGATCTCTTCACAGCCGTTAACTAACTGTCTGTTTCCTTATCTCTACCGGCTAAACTAGTTTGACAAAAAGAAAACTATAGTTGAAAAGTGGGTACTCTGTCCCTGGCGAAGCAGAGCCCCTAAGTTTTTAGCACTCTAAGAGTTCTGAACTCATATAACTCTAACAATCTGACTTTAGCATAACTGTGGCTATGAAAATCGAGCCCAAGGGTTCACCACTTGTAGGCATTCCGATTTCAAGCCCACAGAATATGTATCTAGCAGTTGCTAAAAATCATACTGAATTCTGTACCTCTTGGTACCATAAAACTAAATTTCTAAATTCATATCTTTACTAACATATTTCTCTATATACATGATAATACTAAAATCATAATCCAAATGCTGGAGTTTTTTAACCAGAATACTTTCAAATCAAATAACAAAATTTATTCCAAGCTAGATCATACTCTTGTTCACTTGTTCTTTTAATATATATTTCAACTGAATACTCTAAAACCATATTTATAAATCTCAAGTCATGAAACTAAATCATGTGGCTCTAAAATCACATAACATATCTGATGAAATAATAATTTATAAATCATATATTCCTGTGATAAAACTCCTAAAGTTGCATATAAACATTTCCATACACATACAATCCAATTCATGGTCCCATGGTTTTGCAAAACTCATTGTTTTATGCTATCACAATAAACCATAATTTTCTAGCTTGACGTAAGAATGTAAAATTCATAATATATATATTTTATCTCATCTCAAATTCCATATTTGCCAATCATTATGCAAGAAATATAACTCTAATGGGGAAACTAAGGCAATGGGGTCAAACCCACTCACCTGGAGGGGGAGGAAAAAGTGGCGTCAACTCCAATCGAGAGCTCAGGGAGCCGGGAGGGCACCAACGTCAACTATTATAATTATAAAAACTCTAGATTAAACTCCAACAATCTCTAAATAACTCTAATCTAGCTTTAACAACATTGGGGGAGTACCCCCATTTGACAACAATGAGAGAAAACAACAACCTAAACCATAGAATATAAAAGGAAGGAGACAAAGAGATCAAAATCTATTAAGAAACACATACCTTGATGATTTAGGGGAGCAAAACTTGAGTGGGATTTGAGAAAAAGAGAGAAATGGGAGGAGGAGGGTTTCTGGTTCGTCAAACTGAGAGAGGAAGGAGGCTGATGGCCTTTTAAAGGTCAAGAAATGAAACGGCGTCGTTTTGCACTGTTTTCGGAAAACTGACACCGCTATAGCGGTGTATGACCGCTATAGCGGTCTATGCCATTCCCCGCCCCGTCACTGTTCACTTATGACCGCTATAGCGGTCCAGGACCGCTATAGCGGTCTCCAGAGGCCAAAAAGAGTTGCAGCCATTGCTGTGACCGCTATAGCGGTCTAAGACCGCTATAGCGGTGACAGTAAACTCAAATTTACAGAACTTTTGCTGTCATGATATTTGGTTACCTCTATTCTCATCCACTTATTTCCATATCTTTATTCTAAGTTAAATCATTTACTTTACTTCTTATTAACTTTAAACATAAATGTAAATAAGAAAATACCCCCCATTTGGATTCAAATAAAATATCTAAAAATTCAAAACGCCAACCAATCAAAATCTCATTTTGAGTTCTAGTTCAAATTTTGGAATTCCGACGATTTTCTAAACTTGGGGGCTAAAAACGAAATATCTAGAGGCTTTCAAAAATTCCTTAAAAGTCACTCTTCAACTTGTTTCTCTCTGGGGAACACCTACCGGGACTTTTGATCCCATGATTGTGGCTCAAACATATAGCCCTCCATTGAGGTGTAGGGCTCTAGACTTAGCAAAAACCTGCACTGCAAGAACAGCAGTGGGTCCCAGGGGACCTTGAGGTCATGCAAAACTCGTCTACTGACACGTGTACCCCAGGTATTACAAAACCTCTTGAATAGCCACAAAGAAAGTCAGATTTAAAAAACAATCCATGGGTTAGTATAGGGAAAAGACAGAAAATTTTTCCTATATATGAAGAAGCCCGTGGAATTATAGAAAAGAAAGACATCCTCCTCCATCAAATGATCCTGATTTAATTTCTTGGTAACTAGTACCAAATGTCCCAAATTCCTTTTCTTGTAAAAATCATAGTCCTGTTACTCACTCCTCAACTAATAGAAGTCTAATGCATGATATTTACATCCTTCTCAGGCACCTGTGAGTTTGAATTTCCAACACTGGAAAAGAAGACGAACCCTACCACCAAAGTTTCAGCAAAACCATTTGTTCAACCTAATAAAGTATAGCCCGATGGGCAGTATAAGACTCTATCTCAAGTTGAAGAAGTGTTAAACTGGCAGCCTAAAAATTCCCTACCTAGTTTAGAATCGAATCCTACAAAAGATTGATTAGAAGTTTGATGAAATGTTGCATATTGTAAAAGCAAGACTAGGGACACTATTAGAAAATCACAGAGGTATTACAAAGGTACAAAAGCAAAAATAGAAGTCCTAGAGTTGGGAATTGTGAACACCATATTTTGTCGGGTACTTTTCTTTTGTGGAAAAAAGGGGCAGAGAGAGCATGTGTCAGCCCAACCCAATTGTCTTCAACTTGTGCTCACTGGTTCATGAAAAAGAAAGGATTTAATTGCGGATTCAAGTTAGAATGGAGATTGGAGGTGACGTGAAAGGTAAATTTGCTGATAATCGGGAAATAATTGTGTGATCAAAATCACACTATAACCTTAATCAAACCAAATCCCCCTTATCAGTAAGAGTCAAAATAAATTAAAGAAAGATCACTCAATCATAATCATGAGCAAAAACAGTCAATGATCATAACAATTAATGGGCAAACATGTATAAATACAGAGACAGAAATCAACACAAGAGAGAGGTATCAACAAAAAATACAGGCAACATCAGTAACCATTTTTTTTCATTTTGGTTAGCTTTACTAACAACACCTTCAATGGTGAAAAAAGAAAGAAAAAGGAAAAAAGGATGCAATAAACTTGAACACCACCACAGCCACCCTTAAACCTCACTACCCCAACCATCATCTCCGACGCGTGGTTGATGTCGCACCATCACCACCTTAGCCCAACACCGTCATGCCTAAGACACTCTGCTCCACAAACAATCTCCACTGCCCAACATCATTGCTGCCCCCTATCTAAGCCACCACCAACACTGCAAGACTCAGCCACCACCATAGAGGCTCGCAGCCTCACTAGTCTCACCAAAGACCCTCACCGCAAAGCTATACCACTGCACCCTCTCCATCATGAAACCACCACTGTCACGCACAAGCACCATGCAGCCTAAATCGCATGTGCAAAGTCCAGTAGAAGGCATAGTGGCCTTCATGTGCGGTTGATGTTGTCTTCAAGTCTTTACGTCGTTGTCTTTCCTGTCGCGATTTGGGATGCCATTATCGCCATCTACTGCGATGATTCCCCCTTCCTTCTTTGGGTGCATCGTCACCACTCCTCTAGCAACCTCTACCCTTTTTTCCCATTTGTGTTACAATAGCCTCTACCCAATTTTCCATTTATGTTTCAATAGTTTTAGTTCTGCAAAGTTGAGTTTAGGGATTTAGGGGGTTGTCTCTTTTTTTCGATTGGGAATTTGGGTCTTAGGTTGGTTAGTGTATGCTACTATTTAGGTAAGGTTTTTGGTTTAGGATAACATTATTTTTGGGGTTGGGGTCAAATGCTTTTTTTTTAAAAAAAAGCTGGTCATGTTTGCTTTAGGAACTGGTCTTTGTTTTTTGTAATTGAGGTATTGGGTCCTTTTCTTTTTTAGTTGTCTTTTTTTTTTCATTTTAGAGTATTTAGGATTTTAATAAGCTTTCCCTTTCTTTTTCCCCCTTAAGTCTTAGGATTCTAATGGCTTTTTTCCAATAGTAAAAATACAAAAATATTTTTTTTGTGTGTCCGTGCAACAATCAACAAGTGTGACTAAGAAATCGGTGATTTCTTCATAACTATTACATTGTAAGGGTTTACTGAGTAGCCTAGTGCTATATTGAATCCTGTGCACAAACAGATTTTCCTTTTTAAAATAATTTGTCAGTCAAAACCTTTTATCACAAATAAAATCAACAAACACACTTCTCATTTTTTTTTTCTTTTAATTAAAATCCATCAACACACAATTGTTTTCTACAAGAATGACTTGGTTTTGAGTTCCTCATTACACCAGAAGATACATCGGTGTAGCACAACTATCAAGCCAAAATCTTATTTTTCATAAAATTTGTTCTTTAATTTTTGTTTTAATTTTAGCTTTATTTCTTTTTAAATATGTAATTTTTTTTGGAAAAAATAAATATTTTAAAGTTATAAAAAATTGCATAATGAGCTCCAGGGTAATCGTACTTATATGGATGTATTAAAGGTGCAGTAGAATTAAGTTTCTACCATTCTCTAATCATAATTAGACTCATAAACCTCAAATCTCTTAAAAAAAATCAGTTTGCAAATCAAAGATGGATGTTATTCTCATTGCAGGGCCCTCTGGGGATGTTATGACAGAAATTCAACAACTTTCCACAAGAAATATTTATGATCCAACTTTTAATCGCAAGGAGAGAAATCTAAAAAGACTTCAACAACAAATCAAAAAATTGTATGAATATACAAAAACTCTACAGAAAAAAATCGAGATATATAGAAGAATACTATGCACCACTTCCTATGATGTTCTCTACCATTTTCACAACCCAACAGCTACACAAGCCTCCACCTTTCTTGCCATCTAGCTTTTCCTAAAAGTCCATTATTCAAAGAGAAAAGAAAAGTCTACCCTCAAAAGGGCAAAAAAGAAAAGAAGCATCTGAAGCTACTTTAGGTTCTTCCAAACAACCTCTTAGAGAACCTGAACCTCCACAACCATCACCCAAGAAAAAATGAACAGAAGACACTGATGCAGATTCAAAAATTTTTCGTTGGCTTAGACCAAGATGATGTCTCAACATTTCCTCTATTCTGGAGAAGAAGAAAGTAGCCAGGCTGCTAGTGACATTGAGTATGCTTATGTCACTTAAATATTAACGGCTAAAGGAATAAAAGTTGAAACGGATCAACCATCATCATCATCACTCTAATTTTCACTTCTGATGATATCTTTCCAGTATTTTGTAGAAAAAGGCTATATTAGCCTTCAAAGCATGGATGGATGCAAAGATGTTAGCTATGGACGAAAACCCCTACAGGGTTATTATCAAAGAATTTTAGGCCAATACTGCAAGAATACTAAAAGAACGGTATGCTAGCCTCGACCTCTTAAGGTAGGATGAACTTCACCGAGTTGGTAACGTTGACACATCTCTATCATCCACCCAGAATTCTTAGAAAATCAGATTCTCGCCACCAAATGCATTCAAAAAGAATTCTATAAGATAAAATGTTGTTCCCTAAAGGAGGCTGATATTGAGCACCATTTTAAAACATTGGCTCAAAGATTTTATATGTTGAATGAATATAATGATCCAAATTTGAAAGTCACTTATGTCATTTCCCTTCCTGAATAGCTTCATGAAGAAATGGACAAGATGATCAACATTTTCCATAAAGATGTTGCTAGCATGACCCTTGAAGAAATTCGTCAAACATGTCTTGCTGCTCTAGACAAAATATGTAGCCAACAAACTTTCTTAGAAAATATGTTCAAGGACAGAGCTAAGTATGTGAGAGCTTGCAAAAAGAATAATGTTAAGGTTAAATGTAAAGTGCAAGCATGCAACTGCCATTACAAGTCCTTATCCAAAAAAAAAAAGTCCATAGATAAAAGAAGAAGGAAAAAATATGTCAAATTCTTCAAAAGAAAGCCTTTTCAAGGAAAAAACAAGCAAACAATGCTTCATCTGTGGTAAAAAAGGACATTTTTTAAAAAATTGTGCAAACAAAAAAGAGAAAACTGCTAAACTTATCCAATATCTAAGACCTGATGATTATGAAGACATTAAGTCTTGGTATGATGTACAGGAACAGTGTGATAAAAACATAATATTCGAGCTTGAATTAACAGACTCTAGCTCAGAAGGAGAAGAAGAACCAGACTCTTCTAAAGAACACTTTCCTATCATGAAAATGGACTAAAACTCATTTTCATGCATGATGACCAGACAAGTCAATCGCACTAAGGAAGTCTCAGAACTAGAGATTGATTCTTTTGGTCATGTTCCTCCTTTGCTCAGTATTGAAATGGACATTGTTCCATCTAAGTATATTATCCCCATCAAAATCATACTTATATGGACACAGAAGCACAAAAAATTTGATAAATCCAACAATTCTATCCTCCGTTGCCTAGGAAAGTCGAACCTATTTTTTAGGGCAGCAGATAAAAAGAATTTCAAAGCCAATTTGATCACCAAAAATAAAATTGGTTTGAAGTTCTTTCTAGATTATGTTATATAGACCAAGGTGATAGGTATTGATTTACTTGAAAAGGACATTGTAATTGAGATAAATGTATACTGTCAAAGTAGGCAACTTAGGATACCACCAGAAGGTCTCAAATGTAAATGAAGTTTCAAGCCATTACTGAAGAATAAAGAGCCTTCACACTCACTGATATACCTCCAGAATTCTTAGAAGTTCGAGATAATTTACTCAAACTAGGTTCGAGTCATGACCTTTTTACTCATCCTCATCCTTTGTGAAAAAATGAGGAATTCTTTGTTGAGTTACCTTTCAAACTCAGTGAGGACATAAACCCAACTAAAGCAGTCCATCCTGGAATGTATCCATTTGATAGAGTTTCAACATTTGAAGAATGCCAACAACTATTGAAACAAGGGTTGATTGAAACAAGGGTTGATTGATAGAGTTTCAGCATCTGATTAGGCTTGCCAAGTCTTTTATGTGAATAAAAAATCTGAACAAATTCAAGGAAAAAAAAGATTGGTGATTGATAATAGACCTCTTAACAATTTCCTCAACGATGACAAATTCCCTCTATAACAAATCCACTCACTTTTCTCAAATATCAAAAACGTCAATCTCTTCCCAATGTTTGACCTCAAATTCGATTTCTGGCAACTTGGTCTAAACCCAAAAGACTGGCCCAAGACAACTTTCTGCATATCTAATGCCCATTACCAATGGATTGTCTTACCCTTTGGACTCAAAGTTGCATTATCTCTTTTTCAAAAAGCCATGACCAAAACTTTTGAACCTATACTAAATAGTGCTCTTGTTTATATTGATGATATTTTTTGTTTTCTCCAGATGAAATAAGCCATAGGAAACTTTTGGAAAAATTTCACCAAATTTGTGATTAATATGGTGTAATGATATCCACCAGAAAATCTCAAATTTGTACCAAAGAAGTTGACTTTTTGGGGATTCATTTTTTTAGAAAGAAAATATGTGCCTCAACCACAAATTGCTGAAGAACTACCAAAGTTTTTTGATGAAAACATGACAATAAAGCAAATTCAAGAATTCCTAGGAGTTTCAAATTATATTAGAGATTTCATCCCTCACATTTCAAAGCACACCACCAAGATTTTGAGGAAGAATCCCCACTGTAGGGACCATAACAGACTGAGGCTATAAAATTCTTGAAAATGCAGCTCAAAATCCATTGTCTCTCAAAATTCCTGGAAAAGGAAAAAGAATACTGCAAATAGATGTCAGTGATGAATACTGGGGAGCAGTTCTAATCGAAGAAATTGCAAGATAAAAGTTTTACTATGGTCATGTCAATGGACAATTCAAGCCAGCAAAACTCCATTACCATACCATAATAAAGAAACTTTGGCAGTTAAGTATAAGATCCAAAAATTTGATTTTCATCTTAGAGATATCATTTTGAAGTACAAATTGATAACTCCTCATTCCCAAAGATCCTTGAATTCAAAAACAAAATTCCTCCAAACCTACAAATTATGAGACTAAAAGAATTGTTTTCTAGATATTATTTTTAAGGTTTAGACCAAAACCTTATCCCTGATTATTTGTTTAGACCAAATCAGTCCAAATCAGTCTCCATTTTCACCTTCACCCATTCATATCCTTTAATCTTCATGAACACAGAATAGGTTAGTTCATTCACCATTCCACCAAACCCATTATATGAATATCCTCCTAAAATACAACCTGGCAACACCTTACTCCATATTACCTCAAGGTATTTGTCATTGCCCAAATGTTCCGTTATCTAGCCATTTCACTTCAACAAAACCAAATTATCCCTAAACCAACATGGTTTAATCCTAGTGCTCCTTATTTGAATGTTTTTGGTATCCTTTTGGGAAAACATTTTCTTGAATTAGGTATGTGGTATCTATGGTGTGTCTCAATGCTTTATTCATATCCCATATTTTTTTCCACTATAAAAATGAAAGAATTACTTGAAACATCAAGGAACAACCATCCCTTGCTATGGAGGACCTTAAAATGGTTTGCTCTAATTGAATGGTGGACAACAGAACTTAGCATAGAGATGAATAATTGGAATGTTTGTAGAATGCAGGATGCTGAAGCAAATAAGCTTGTATCGGTCTATATTGTCCATCAACCATATTTTCAAAATCTAGCCACAAGATTACTTTGCACTCAGAATCAAGCTAGACATTATGGCAAACTTCCAAGTCTTCGAACCTTCATGCAAAATGAACATTTTCTTATTGTCCATATTCATGAAATTAATGGTCTTGATGTCAAAATACCAGCTGTCCAATCCACCTGCACAAAACTCAAACCTTTAGAGATTATTTGTCTCCCAAAACGAGAAATGGATTATAATTACACCTATACTAAAATAGGTCCAGCAGCAGACAATAACCTCTAGAGATAGCCAAGTGGCTGTCATAATAATTATGCAGGTGTAATAATACAAGACTCCCAAGATCTAGATTAAGATAATGCAAAAATAGATGTGGACCAAATACCAACAGACGTGAAGATAAGGCTTTATGAAAAAAAAGTGAAAAAAAGGAATATGACCAGTACATAAATGTGTCACCATGTCATAAACCTATTTTCAGAAAAGATTGAGGACGTTGCAGTAACAAAAAATAATTACTCACAATAGTCAAATTATGGTTGCTAAACTTTAACGAATCATGTCTTTGAATTTGTCACGTTGTAATTAGTTTGTTTGAAATCTCGTCATAGTGGTTGTGATATGACCTAACATGGCATATAAAAGGTCATTTTTATGTTTTGAGAAGGTTTGTAAAAGTCAAGTTATAGTTGTCAGCTTGTAATACTTGAGCAACGTGTCATGTAAAATTAGCATCATCAATAGCTTTCCTCATTTATAAAAGGGGAAGCTCTATGCTATTGTAAGATATCAGAAGTTTGCAATAAAAATCCTCTTGTGTATTTTAAATCCACTGTCTTTCTAAACATTTTTCTTATTCCTAAAAGTTCAATATCACATATATAATATGTTGCTCTGATATAAGAAAAAGGAGAACAACAAGCCATATGAGATATAGAGTATGCTCTACACCTGCCTCTATGAAAGAATTCTATGTATCAGAAATATATCAGACTAAAGATTCATTGCTACCGATCTCTATTATTCTAGATGCATAATTCTTGTAAGTAACCGAGGCTTGAAATTAGGCCTAAATATTGATGCCGAAAAACTCGCCTTGTCAAAATAATAATTATATGTCTAGGGCAGTAGAGTTCTCGACTCAGTGATATCAAAGCCTAAACATCTGGCATCGTTATTCTCCTCTTTTTTAAAAAAATAGGGAGCATGTTATATATGAGAAAGAGAATGAGTAAAGAAGAATCAAACTCACATGGAAATCAAACTAGTAACTAGATGTAAGACTCTATCCATGAGACCTTTTCATACACACTACAAGAAATCAAACCAGTAACTAGATGCCTAAGGAACTCAACTAATTGCCAAATGTGATATGTCTCATGGTTAATAAACTAATATATAAATAAAATTTTAGAAACAATGACAAATCTACTAGTCCTTGGTAGGGAATATTCGAGTTGGGTATACCCACATGTATTAAACACTTTATGGATATGAGCAGAAGTGTGCCCAAATTAATGGAGAGTAACAAATAAATAAAATATATCAATAGTACTTTATAGTGGGACCCATTTATCGCTATTCACACAAACAAAAATAAATTAACAGAACAGCATACCATATTTTAATAGGGAAAACCGACCTATAATTCTGTGGGAAAATTCACAGGCCAAATTCTAAAAATTATTCCACTATATTTAAAAGATAATTACAATATAGTGTATCCTTAGTAACATTCTTTTCAGCTACAATTTGTAGTATTACAGAAATATAAAAAATATACTAAAAATCCCAATATATACTGATATTACACTCTTAAAATTTTCTCACGCATACTTTATATTTTTCTCTCGTTATAAGAAGCTAATATTACTTCTTCCTAAAGCTGAAATTGCTTCAGGTTAGGATACATTTTCTCCGGAGGCATTGACCGCTATTTATAGAAAGTCAAGAGGCACTGTGTGCAATAATGCACAACAACTCCCCATTCATATTTGGGTATTTTCAACGGCGTACTTAAGTGGGAGTGATTTTCATCCTCCCTTTGTTAACCCAAAGCAAAAGCAAGCGACCTTTCTGATAGTCATCTTCCCTTTGCCCCTCACAATGACGTCGACACGATTAAGATGGCGATGGCAAGTTGCCTGAATAATTGTTGTGTGCCTCAATGAGGAAGTACTCTAGATGTAGCATGTGCATGTGCGATGATAATTTCCTATAAATGGGAAGCGAAGCCTCCTTTTTGTACAGCCAGAAGAAGTAAAATTTACGCAGTACGTATTTGCACAATTTGAGCGGAAGAAATGAAAGTCAATCAAGTGCTCCACATGAATGAAGGAATGGGGGAAGCCAGTTATGCCCAAAACAGCTTGCTTCAGGTTATCTATAATGTCATCGACCAAGCGTTCTCTTACTTACACAACTGTGATCATTAATATATTGTTGATGTATCATTGTCTTCTTGGTTTCGCATGGCACCTAAGTTGGATACATTATACTTACAAAATAATCTTTCTAAGAGTAAAGTGTATCTAATCATTTAAAAATCAAAACACTTTGTATTGTAAAGACTATGATACATTAGATGAAATATGGAGTACCACGTATCACAGATTTAGCAATATTTACAAATTGTGACTAAATATATTTAAAAGTATAATGAATAAATTTAGCCACCCTTCTAAATAGATATGGCTAAATTGACATATGTTTAGTCACATTCTTTTTATTTAGTCATACTTTATAAATATGGCTAAATTATCTGTGTGTCATACACCATGCTTTACCTAACATGCTGTGGATAAACCTGTATTTTTTTTTCACCTCCTAAATGTCATCTTATGCATGTGGGATGCTTGAAAAGACTAGATAGATACCATCGATGGCCAGTGGCAAAGCTTCAATAGGATTTTTAGGGGGGCCATGGAGCTTTATCTTTGGGTACATAGACCTGAAGATCATCACAATTCAATTGTAATTAATTATGCAATTCACTTGAGTCGTGTGTATATGTCTGTATAGAGTGTCTTAGCCATCAAATCACATGTAAATATTGAGAAAACAACTATTTATGTAAAATCTAATAGTCATAATTTACTACTCTCTATTATAGTAACCACCACTCTCACTCTAATATATTTCTTGTAAACTTTAAAGCAAATCAATTAACATGATAAAATATTTCTAGAGAAAATGAGTAAAAAAATATTTATAAAATTGTTCATTGCTTTTTGTAAATAAGCTTTAAGTGTAATTTTATATATGGGTGTTATATAGAAAAATATATATGCACAAAGGTCATCCATAAAAATTTCTCTCATTTTTGCTTTCATACCAAACACACCTTAAAATAAACATAATGGTCCTATTTGTAAGAAACTCATCTTCAATACTTTTATTACATCACAATACATGATTTATTATTCCTTTTAATTAAAAATAACTAAGTTTCTTAGTTGGAGAAATGTTACTTATATATAAAATAGAATAGCATTTACAATTAAATCTATTTGATATTTACTATCTAAACAAAATATATGTATACATATAGATTTTTCAAAAAACTTTGGGGGGCCATCGCCTCCGATTGTCTTAAGGAAGATCACCACTGCTGACAGCCATACAAGAGTCACATGAGCACTACAAGTTCAACTTTGGAAAAAATTATTTATATCCAAGGGATTGCAATTACATGTGCATGAATAACATTCCCGAGAATGTCATATTTAGAAATGTCATTTTTTATTTTTTTAAAAAAAACTTTGTTTAACATAAAAAAATACAATATTCTTTGAGATTTCTGAAAATAAATTAAAATTTTATTTATTTTATGACATATATTATTAGGAATATATGTCATAATTCTCAAGATACTCCTAATATATTTAATGATATTGAGATAACTAAAATAATTAAAGATATTATAACATTATTATTATTTAATTGTCATTCTCATGATATGGAAATTTTTTATTCTCACCTGCTGTCTTGATAATGAAATCTCATCAAAACATGGAAATATATCTTTTCAATCTATGAATAATTTATATCTGTAAATAATTTTATAAAATTTATAACAAACATAAGAATATATAATTCCCAAATATTTATTCTTGAGATGAGTCAATAAATCTTGAAATAAACACATTTTAATAAATGAATTCAAACAACAACAATTTTTTGTGCTTGAAATGACAATTTTTTTTAAAAACATGTTAAAAGTGTTACTTTTGTACATATGTGCAATATTTTTTATTTTTAAATGTAATACCTTTGACATTTAGAAAACATTGTATTTTCTATCCAAAAGCTTCTTTAGACAATTATATTGGCCACATCTACTAAAGCAATTATACAAAAGTTGATGTTTTAACTTTAAAAATGTAACCACTATTAAAAAAATTGTTTAAACAATTGACCACACCTGATATAAAAACTCTGCGAAAAGTGATGCATTAACTTAAAAGGGTATAACCTTTGCTATATCAAAGGCAATACACTTAAATAATAATGATAAAAAGGTCTTACTTATATATACATAGACAACACTTTTCACGTGCTTCTAAAAATAAATGTTGTTTTATATGAACCCCCCATATCTATACAAGATATAAAAAGTATTACCCTCCATAACTACTTTTGATGTCTTCTAAATATATTGAATTATTTTCTCAAGTCCATTGATATCTTATAAAGTATTTATATCAAATATAAATAAAAATAATTGATAAAATTGTAAAAAGGAACATTTTAAATAACCTCCACTCCACTTTGAAACTATCAATAACTTCTATATCCACAAACACATTTTTGTCTTCTCCTTAATTTTAGTTTAAATTTTTTTAAAAAAAAATGGATTGATACAATACACTGGTATTAATAATGTCGTTGTGGACGGTAAATGAATAAAGTCGTTTCCCAATCACCAGCCCGAAAGTATTTTGATGTTAATAGAAAGATTTTGAGTATTCTATATGGTAAATCTAGGTATATATAATTAAATGATGGCTTCATTGCTAGTTCATTTGATAAATTCTTAGGTAGTAATTTCATATTATAATCACTCTATTCGAGTAAACATATGTGTGAAGTTTATAGTAGATGATGTTAGATCAGAAATGTACATACGTCCAAAAAATGTATAGATACTAATGACCCTAGAATTTATCCACATTGCCTATCTCTGCGTGTACTTAATTTTTGAAATATGACAATGTTGTAAAGGAATAATTTTATATTGATATACAGCAAAAGGCGATTTCTCTGGCGAAGCCAATCATAGAGGAAGCAATAAACCGGCTCTACTGCAGGACACTCCCAAGATGCCTTGCAATTGCAGACTTTGGATGCTCTTCTGGACCTAACACTTTCTTTGTGGTGTCCGAAGTCATCAAATCGGTAGAGAAGCTATGCCGAGAGCTGAAACATCCATCCCCAGAATACCAGGTCTTCATGAACGATCTCCCGGGGAACGACTTCAACAGCATCTTCAAGTCCCTTGGCAGCTTTAAAAATAAACTGAGGAATGAAATGGGCGGTGCTAAGATTGGTCCTTGTTACATCAGTGGGGTTCCTGGTTCTTTCTATGGCAGGGTCTTGCCATCCAAAAGCCTGCATTTTGTCCACTCCTCTTACAGCCTTCATTGGCTGTCTCAGGTAAGTAATTGTAATAACCTTTTTTCCAAAAATAAAATAAAGTCATTCAACTCTAGAGGTATGTTTGCTTTGTGTGTTTTCTTAAAATGATGTTCAAAATTGAATAGCAAAATCCTAAGAAATAGAAATTAGTTTGAATATATTATGCGTTTTACACCGCCAATTAATCATATTTTATTATATAATTACATGATTTTTTTTTTGCTTGTACAAAAATTAAATCCTTAAAAATATGTGGATTTTCTTGTTTATTATATTTATTAATTTGTCAGGTTCCTGATGGTATTGAGAACAACAAGGGAAACATTTATATAACTAGGACAAGCCCGGCAAATGTGTTGGATGCTTACTTTCAACAATTTCAGAGAGACTTTTCGTTGTTCCTCAAGTGTCGTGCAGAGGAATTGGTGGAAGGAGGCTCTATGGTTCTCACATGTTTAGGAAGAAGAAGCGAGGATCCAGCTAGCAAGGAGTCTGCTGGTTACATTTTTGAGCTTTTGGCCACAGCTCTCAATCATTTGGTCTTGAAGGTGCTTATAATTCATTTTTGGAGTAAACATGCAATTTTATCTTGTGCAACATTAACTTAGTGTTTGAAAAAAAAAATTACATCAAATTGCTCCTAAAAAAAATAAATGTGGCTTCACATTAATTTTTAGAAGCTTTTAATGTCAAATAGATCCTTAAAAATTATAAAAGCTCTTAAGAGTTAAAATATAACATCACTTAATCCATTTTTAAATAAGCTCTTAAAAAAATGTACGGATCCTATTTGATATTATATGCATTTTTCAAGGATTAGAGTGATGCCACACTTATTTTTTTAAGGATATATTTGATATCAAATAATTTTAAAAACCACTATAATGTCTCCTGGTAACTTTTAATAACTTTTTTTGGTGTGCAAAGAACGAATTTTTAGTAAACTATTTAATATTAAATTGCTTTAAGAGATTAAATTAATATCACATACACAAATAAAAATTAATTTCTTACATTAGGATTAAATAGACTTTTTAAAATGAGTTTTATTCTAAAGTGAAAAACATGAAAAATTGTCTATATTTAAATCAATAAAATAATTAAATTCGCAATAGTTGCCCACAATCCCCACCCTAGAGAATCCAAGCTAAAAAACATTCGTAATTTTTCTTTTTCGGCATACAAAAGAAGTTTGGCCCATGATGCAACCGGTCTGTATGATTCAGGGGCTAATGGAAGCAGATCAAGTGGACAGCTTCAACATTCCCAACTACACACCATCTCCATCCGAACTGAAAGCAGAGATCTTGAAAGAAGGGTCATTCACTGTCAATCGCGTGGAGATATCTGCTGTACATTGGAGTTATTGTGGCAGTTCATCCGATGTGGCAAAGTGCATAAGGGCTGTACTAGAGCCTTTGCTCCTCGAACACTTTGGCATAGCCATCATTGATGAGGCTTTCCGCTTGTACCAGGAACTCATAGCCGATGCTATGTCTAAGGAGAAAACTGAGTTCATCAATGTCACTCTATATTTGACTGCATGATCGAGCATGACCTAGAATTATATCTAATAATTTGCATTATTTTTGTTGTACTGGGAAACTTTAATTTCAAGCTATTCTATTCTATAAAATAAAGGATAACCAAAGGTGTTGGAAGGTTATCCATATAAGTAGTGTATAGGAACGGGTTTCATGAAGTTTGATGTTTCAAATTTGTATCGAATAATGCAATAAGCCGTTTTCGTTTGGATAAGTAATAAAATACTTTTCATTCAAAAAAGTTGTCAAGTTTTTACTGTTAGAGTTATGTGCCAAAATATGGGAGGAACATCTCGTATCTTCCAACCAGTTAGTCATCAAGTCAATCCAATATCACCACACTGGAACAATTTTTCTGACAAATAAATCAACCTTAATATTGCTCTTTTTTCTTTAAATATTGCGTTGAAATATTTATTTGTAGGTATTGAAATCATAGTTTTAAAAACCGGCTCGGACCGGCCGGTTCGACCGGAAAACCGGTGAACCGGTCATGAAACCGGTCCGAGCCACTATTTGGATCGGTCTTGCATCAAAACCGGTGCGACCCGGTTTGACTCGGCCGGTTTTGGATCAAAACCGGTGACTCGGCCATTGAACCTGACCAATCGACTCGGTTTTTTTTTGATTTTGCTTTTTTTTCCTTTTTTGGGCTAAATAATATTTTTTTCTAAACCTTAAAAAATAATATTCTAATTTGACCTTTAGAAAAATGCAATAAATTTGTTTATATTGTCATGATTTGTGAGTTTGTGATGTAAAACTTTGTGAGTTTACGTGTACAATTATATTTTAAACTTGTTAATTGTGATTTGTGATTGTGAAACGAAAACAATATTTAGGAATTTATGTTATTTAATTATGTTTTTATATTTGAAGCTCTTAAAAGGTATCAAATTGTTAATTAGTTGTTATTTTATTATATTTTATTTAAATTTTTATATAATTTTATATTTTTTTTATATAAATCCGGTTCAACTAAATGACTCCACCTGGTTGAACCAAATGATCCAAATGATTCTGCACTAACCGAGTCGATCACCGGTCCGAGTTTTAAAACTATGATTGAAATAACACCCTTTTTTTTTCCAGTGAGGAAGTGAAAGTGATCAAGCAGTTGGGCGAACCAACGGACCAAGCCTATTACCAATGGCCTCACCGTGTTTCACATCGTAATGGAAGTAGTTTTCCTGTGTTTTTGGTCATATAATGGCATTAGCAAACAGCCTCTTACTAGTAAGTTGGGCTTCAACTGAAAAAGTATCTATTTCTCTCTAAACCCATTATGAGATGAGGCCAAGATCATATACCTCATTTCACTGGACTTCTTATGAAATAAAAATGGATCCTAATAGGTTAAATTCCGGGGGAAAGCGTGACCCTACTCTGACGAAAACCAAAAAGGGTCGGCCGACAATTGAATTGATTATTTTTTCAGAAGAGTTTTTTTCCCCTGAAAGAAAAGAGTAGTTTTTGACCAAAAAAACCAGAAAACTTCCGGAAAAGAAAAAAAGAAAAGAGAAGAGGGCTGCTCTATGATTCTTTTTTGGCTAAGTTAGTCCTCCCTTTGGACCAACATTACTCCCCCTTGTATCTTTTACAAATTTATCAAATTAACTTTATTTAAATTTCTAATTTTCTCTTTTTGCCATTAACTTGAACTTTTCCTTCTTTTTCACCATTCTCTCCACCTTCAACCTCACCATCTTCACCCTATCAGTATCGTAGCAAATCCTTCAATTACTAAAACATGCAACCACTTTATGATTATCAGTGTAATATTTTTTTTTTAACTATAATATTTTGGTTTTTTAGGTCTCTAATATATATATGAGTGACAAACACCCAAGAATGAAAACAAAGAGACTATACAAGGCAAACCACTCTAACAAGGTCTCCCCATTCACATTGCAAACACAAGAAGGTTTCAAAATGAATCACTGTAGACAATATCCCAATCCATAACATGACCTATTCGAGTTAAAATTAATCAAAAGTTCTGATTTTCTCTCTAACAATACATAAAATTACTAGGGGTTTCAGAATGAATCACTGTAGACAGTATCATAAGGGCCAATGTGACCACTGATGACTTGCTCAACCACTACGGATGCAATTTCAACCTTACTCTTTGGGCACCCGCCCTACTCGCCCCGCTTGAGTCGGATTTAAAACTTGCCCTGCACTGAGGCGAGTAGATACAGAGCGAGGCGGGTGCGAATTTAGGGTGAACCAGATATATTTAAAAGAAAATTATTTAATTCTAATACACTAATATATTAATGAGTATCAAATTATGTTAAACCGGATCGAATTTAGTTTTTTTTATATTAAAGATATTCTGGTATTTTTTTGTATTAATGACTGCTATTTTAGAATTTCAATATTAACTTTGGTTGTATTTTATATATTTGTGTTTGATTTTTTAGATTTTGAAATAATTTTACCAGTATTTCAAAAAATAATGAGACAGGGCGAATACCTGTGGGGCGGGGATGGATTTAAATTTGTAAAATCCGCCGGTATGGACAAGGTGGGTTAAGACTCATGTTAGCTGGTATGGGCAGGGTTAGGTTGAGCAAAAACCTGTCTCAACCCGCCTCATTGTCATCCCTAACAACCACCGCATGACCTCCATAGATAAGAATAACATGCCCACCCATGATAACATCTCCACCCTTCCTTTCCATAATTTCCCTTCAATTCTGCCCCCCAATAACATACACCTATCACCACTGACACCTCTCCACAGCTATAATTACCCATCTTCTCTCTTATTTCCCAAATCCCACCACACACCCTCTGATCAAAACACCAAACCTTACCATCAAAACACAAAACCCTCCCAAATCCCACAATGGAGAACAACCAAGAAGCCCAATCAGGTCCATACCCAGGACTCGCCCTCACCACGTCCCCATTCCATTGCCTCCTCTGGCATCAATAGGATCGACTACATATATTCTATTAGCGCCAAGAGTAAAGAGCTTGTTGATGATAGTAGTGCCAAAAGGATAAAATGGTGAATTCAAGAATATTTATTAATTATTTTTTTTAATTTTTTAAGAATTAATTAAAATATTTGATTCTATTTATCTGAATCATCCATATCTTATATCAGTTAATCCAATGGTTAACAATTGGGGATCAATATTGGTCCCTAACATAGAGAAGGCCAACTAATCCATTCCTTTATTTTTTCTTTTAGGATGAGGATTAGTTGGTCCCCCCATGTTGGGGACCAACGTTGGTTACCCTGAAATAATAACAAAATCATCCCTCTGTAGAACTTTGAAAGAGGATACAAATTTTAGTAATTTGCAAAGGTGCCCTTTGCTCACATTAAAACCATGATCATAGGAAGAGCCTTTGCTCACAGTTGGAAGCCTCTTCACAGCAACCTGAACCACATTAGGCATTGCACCCTTATACGCAACTCTTACACTTCCCTTTCCTATTATGTTGTCCTTCTTCAAGCAATCTGAAACATCATCAGCTATGAAGTCCAAAGGATGGAATGCACCCAGTTTCCATGCGTGCCTAACTAGCCTTCTTCAAAGATCGAGCCTTTAGTATTGTTGCGACCTTTAGTATTTCCTAGACGTAGAAAACAAATAAATTCATAAGTCTAAGTGTGGTGCAGCAACAGCTAATAGGCTCTATGAGCAGGTGGCGACAATGTTCTTCCTCATATAGGGGCTGCTCATACCACGACAGCAATATGGTATAGCCGATAAGTAAAACAAACCAACCTTTAGTTGGTTATGGGATATGTTTTATCTTTTATTCCTTCATATGTTCTAGTGTCAATACTTATTTATCTCTAACTATTGCAAGCAATGAAAAGACAATCAAGGTGAAATAAAGATTTATTAATTAATGAGTATATATTACAAGGGGAAAAAATAAAAAATGAGGTTGGCTACTAAGGACGTCTACTTCAACATGCATATTAAAAATACAAGGCTCAATTTTGCATGGATCATATGCACTATAAATCTACTCAACCATAAACTCTTCAATTAAGCCATGACATGACTTGGAGCTCATCAGGTACTTGTAAAAGCTGCAATTATCAAAGATGCAATGCAGCCTTGAGAGGAAAATCCCTTCAATGAATAATTAAAAATGGATGTTCTAGTCACAAGAATCTTTAGACAAGGCCAAGTTTGAGCCATCTTCATTTACGACTCTATTTGCCATGCCATATGAACCCTCACTCATAGCATATGCCTCTTAATCCTCCACTTTATTCTCTTTAGTGTCATTTAGGATCACTATCTCTTACAGCATTAAGCACAAATAAGACTCCCTGATCCTGTGTGAATCTAGCGATGTCAAAAGAATGTCAGAGGCCTGTACAACAACGGAAGAATAAATCAATGTTATAACAATTAAGAATTAAGATGACAATGAGATATTCTTGGAGGAATTCAATTTTCATTCACAGATTTCTTTGTCTTTACATTGCTATACACCAAAACTAAATAAAATACTAATCCAAATACAAAATTAAGCAAAATAAAGGCAACTTTGTGCTCAAAAGGAAAATTTTAAAATGTTGTTGCCACCCACAACATGTCCTGATTCTCCTACCCTCTTTCCTAAAAAGAAAAGGAAGTAGAAACACGGCTTGATGGAGATAGCAAGTGTATCAATAAGTAAACAAAGAAAAACACAAATCTAAGTAACTCTTCTACAAAAAATATTTGGTAATAATTTATCAAGTTACACAATAATCTTTTGTTGAGCTTTGCCATAACTAGTTCCCAACTGGTAATAAACACATAATAGCACAAGTACTCTAGAAATTTAACTTTTAATTAAAAGCTAGAAAAAACACACGCATATGTGAGTGCTGATAAGCGGTAGATAATGTCATCTGTAGTATGGAAATGAAAAAACTATTGGAAAGAAACTAACACCCTTCATATAGTAGAATTATGTGAGATCGCTTGAACTAGAAGAACAAGAGACCCACCAACGACAACAAATGAGAAGCATGTAGCTGAGTTTTCTTCATAAATTTTGAAGAGTATCTTCTAAACTTCTGCAATACAGCCAATCCAAAACCATAGTATTTTTTCAATTTTGAACTTTGCATTAGCCTAATTTTGGGATTTAGTTGGGAACTAGAAACACAAATAAAATATTCATCATTTTATTAACTAGCCATTGGATTTTCAATTCGATCCCTCTCTTAACAATTTTGGTACCCATCACCATTCTGGCATGCATTATTTAAGATTCAGACAACATTTAGATAATCTAATTTTGGTCACCTAAATTTAAATATAGCAGGTAAGTTAAGATCTGAAATGAACTACAACATAAAATAAATATGAGGGTACCGGAAATGATGGCTAGTGGAAGCATCTCAAATCCTACAGAGGCCCGTAATGACGGAGCCATCATGCTTGAAATCAACGGCAATAACAAGGTCAGAATGAGCGAAGGGTCTTTTTGTTGGAGGTGGAGACGACGAATGGGGAGTTGGAGCTCAAGGAGAAGGCCAGATCGGCGACGCTTGGGTACCATTTTTCTACCAACACCATCTTGCCTACTTCTTCGCCCATTGTACCTCCATTTTTCCAATGGCAAACCCCAAAATACACCTTCCCCAGTTTTTGCTCTGTTTCACGAAGGGAAGAAGGCAGAGCCCATGACCTTCCTAGTCCTACACATAACAAGGGGAACATATGCAAATAATGTATTCAACAGTGTCTCATTAATCAATTAATTGCAAAATCCAGGTGCTTGGAGTTGAACCATTAGATAACAAATTTTGAACATCCAACGGTTAAAATCCATTTACAGACAAGGACAAACGTTGGTCCCCAACATAGGGGGAACCAACTAATTCGAGACTTTCTTTTACCATAAAGGATTCCTTAACTAATGGACTAACGTTAGTCCACCTCCTTTTTGTTTTGAGTAACAAATATTTGTCCACTCTCACAATTACAATTTTAACGTTCTTTCGGTTTCTAAATTCCCATCCAGCCATCCTCACCAATTAACCCTTCTCTCTTTTCATCCATCTCCAATGACTCTCCCATCGCCGCCATTGTTCTGCTATCTCCTCTCCGCCACAGCATTGTCTCTGCCGCTGCTATCCACGCCCCTACCTTGAGCCACGTCTCTCGCCCTCACCCCCCCGCATAATCTCTGCTTTACCTGTGACAGAACGTAGAGGGATGAGGAACATCAACCAGACCTTGAAACGATGTGCCACGTTTTGTTGCAACTTGCAAAGCTTGGAACTTTGCTTAATACTTGTATTCTTTTGTTGTCATCCAGTAGATCCTTTTACAATGAAAAGGCAAAACCACTTTCCCCCAATAAAAATGACAATTTTTTTGTGTATTCGGTTGCTTGAGTGGAATTTTATAAAACAACTGTTAGATAAATAGATACTTTGATTTGGTCATTTTCAATTCGTAGTGACAACCAACCTTTTCGTTAGGTTCTTTTTCAATTTTTTTCTGTAATTTCGCCTACCCTGTTGATGTTAAAGTTCTTTTGTCTTTGTATCCACGAAAAAATTTAATTTTTTCGTGGTTTGTACTCTACATTCTGAAGATGGGTTTTCAGAAACATAAGGGAAGGATGCAAGCTTCTGTTCTGCCGCCATGATTGGATGGATGGTTGGGGGGGGGGGGGGGGGGGACGGTAGTGGTAGAACTCTGAAGATAATGCTGTGAGGGATAAATTTGTAATTTGAAAACTGTTATATTATATAAAATATTTACTTAAAAAATTATTTAATGAAGTTAAACTGTTTAAGAGCAGTGCTAAACGTCGCGAGGACATTTTAATCAGATACGTGCAAAATACAGTGGCATAGTGGTCATTTAATATGTTAAAAATAAAAAATAAAACATAAAAATTAAAATTAAAAATGTGCGTTTAGAATTTAGAATTTGGGATTTAAAATTTTTCGCACGCCTTTAATTTTTATTTTCATATTTTATTTTTTAGTTTTAAATTTTTAACATGTTAATACGATTGCATTTCACACATATTTGATGAAAATGTCTTCGCGACATTTAGCACTGTTCTAAATTTTATGGTGATAAATGAAGGGACCAACATAAATCCCAAGCTAATGAGGAGCAACGAATCTGCCATCTTCTTTCACATTTATTTACCAACGGTCGTGTTTATTGCAATTCAATATCTTAATAAAAAAATATAATATACAAAACTGTCTATAATTACTGATTTATGTTTAAATAATTTTCATAAAAAAATATTACTATGCTATAAACATTATTGTTATTCTAATATTTTTATTTTTTAAAAAAATTTGAATTAGACATTTACATAATAAAGTTAAAATTTAATTTAAAATTACAGTTAATTTTTTTTATCCTTTAATAAATTCAATCATAAAATTTAAGATTATAAGTCAATTATAATTATAAGAGAATTTAAATTGGAATTAAAATTTAATTTAGTTTCAATTCTGACATCCAAATGGATTGGTTCGATTCTCAATGTATAGGGCCATACAAACAAAGAACCATTTGCAGTTGATAATAAAAAATGTTAATTTTAATGTTCTCATACAGATAGTCTATGCATAAATAAATGAGAGCTGTTACGTACACAACTTTTGTGCATAACATATGCACACGAGAAGCAGAAAACGACAAAAATTACATGGGAAGGAAAAATTGGGTACACGATGAAGAAATAAAGAACTGAACCATGGTAGAAGCTTCTTTGTTCAAATCTTCTCTCAGACAGTAGTCCATCATTTCCCTCTCTCATATTTATTTTCATTCTCACTCTCAAATGGCTAAGAAAAATAGCCCCACCACACCACGCCGGCGAGTAATACACCACTTCCTCTCCGAGTCCTTTTGTCTTAAATCCTCATAACCATGAGCCCACCACAAGCCTTATCCTCCGTCACCCACTGAATCTCCCTCCACCGTCACGGGCCATCGCAAGCCACAGAGCTGGTCCAACAAAAGCTGCAAGCTTCATGTGAAATTTCGTTAGGTTTTTACTTTTTATTTTCTTTTTACATCATCTTCAACCTTCATCTTTATGATGCCTTTTGATTCTTGATTGGCTTTTAAATATGGGTTTCATTTTTGGGGTTTAGTTTATGGAGCTGTTGGAACTATGATAACTAGTAACTTTGAGTTTTATTTTATAGTTGTATTGAAAGCGTTTGTTGTTATGTTTCTGTGAGAACTAGGCTTGTAATGCAGTGTTCTATTGTTATTGTGCTGAATTTGTGAGAGAAAATGAGCTTTTTTTTTTCATCATGAGATGTCTCATGGCTCTTTCTTTCATCCATATGTTGTACTTTTATCTAAATAGATTGATATGCTTGCTATATCCACCTTGTTGTCTAAAAGATTCTTGCTTTGTGATCATTTTTAATTCTTCCTAGGCTTTTAATTTGTCTGTTGGAGCTCAATTTTATGGTTAATAGGTTAAATTCATGATAATCATCGTTTAGTTTAACTTCTTTTTCTTAAAGGAAACAAAAGAGACTATGATTATGCAACAGAGAAGTTTTAGAGTGTTCAAAATTAACCAATTTTTACATGGGTTTTAGATTTAATGCCTTTTTCCTTTAATGATTATTTCTTTTGATGTCTTTATTTTTTGACTTTTGATAATTATATATTTAATTTAAGGTAATTGTCTGTTACAAATTATAGTGATAACTACTATGTAAATATTTTTTGGTTTTTGCTTAATTGAGTTTGAGCTGCTTGAATATAAGTGTTTATTTATAGTTTTCAGCACAAATATCTAATGCCTTCACAATAATTGTTTTGGTTTTAACCTTCTTTTTTTTTTTCCAAAATGCACTTTAGCCTTTTTGTATAATGTGGTTCAACACATTTATTATGCATATTTCCAAAAGAATTATACTGAGTTTGCAAGTAACAATCTGGTCTTTACTATGTACATCTTGGAACTATAATTTCTTCTCATTCATAAATTCATTCTTTATCTGATACTTTCTTTTGGTCTTAAACTATTTGTTACAAATTGGATTGTAAATTCCTTGGACATGTGACTATTGCATGACGTGACTACATAAAATAGGGGATCACCTTAAGCAATTGAGTTGGCAAATTAGTTAGAGTGCTTTGCGAAAGGTGCGTTATAAGGAAGAATTACAAAAAGCATTGTTGAGCTATGAAGGAGACTGAGAAGATGTTTGTACTGAGAGAGTGGTTGAAACTTTATCACAATATTTGCCTAGGTAAATTTTAAGGTGATAATGTTTATTGAGCTTTGTCATTGACCACCTTTGATGTAAACTATTGTCGATCAGATTCATAAGCTGCCTTCACTATTGTACAAACTTGCAATGCTCTACAAAATCAGTTAAAGAAAGAAACTCAACTATTTGTTTCTTATGGCTTTGGAGAGGCCTATATTTACATCATTGGATCATTATGTAGTTCTTCTTGTAAGGCATCTTTGTCATTATTTTTTCCCTTGTGATGCTACTATATTTTTTCTTGCTTATGTGTTAAATGTGGCAACAGGGATTGTGCTTTTGTTGGAAGACTTGGAGTCCTTTAAGGTCGAACACTAAACAATATGTACACATTATTATCCCTAAAACCAAAGTGCAGCAAGGACTATCATATATAATGAAGTTCCTAAAATCTCTTTTGTTATGTTTAGGTAGTAAATGTAAACCATATAACTTTACATGTGAGCAGTCCTCTTGTAAACTTTAGGGATAATAACCATTGTTGTTTATGAACCTCTATTCTTTCAATGCTATAAGTAAGGGCTATGGCTGATATATATATGAATGTGTTCTTATTTTTCTTTTTGGTCATTTTACTTGTTCTTTCTAGTTCTTTTTTTTTCTCATTCTATAAGGTTTTTTTTGCTTTTTTTGTTTTTTAATTTCAGGTTAAAGACCCTCCTTTTCTGGTAGCCATGACCTTGCAAATGATGCGCCATCCAATAATTAGCATATTCTTGATGGTCTTTGTTGATCAACCTTAGAATTGTGGAACTCCACTTTCTATGTTGTTGCAAGATTATAAAGACTTGCTTATTTGTTCATTTTGTTTTATGACTTTGTAGAAAGCTCAAATGTTTAAGATATGGAAGATATTATATTCTATTATCTGTTGAGACTCATTTTGTTATTATAAGTAATGAATATTTGTAATTTTAATATTTGCTTTATATTTGAATTTTTTGGATGTTCTAAAGTAACTAAAAGAAAGTTATTGTAATTAGACTTGTGAAAAAGAATTTTTTGGATGTTCTAATATATATTTTTTTATTTGGCATCAATTAGGTAAAATGAACACAAATTTAGTTTGAGACAACTTTTTTTCTCATTTTTTTTAGGAATAAAAAGGCTCAAATTTTCAATTTGAGAGGAGCCACAAGATTGAGTTCAACATAAAAATGAAAACTATTCAGTCAAATTGAACAGCTATCATCTTCTATACTTTCTATCGCCATCAACTATGAGGATAGTACAAAAACGAAGAAAAAATGCATCCAAAATAGTAAGCTAGTACAAACTAATTCAAATATTAGCATGAATATTGTAGATATACTAAATACATATGGAACTATTACCATACCCATATTTTTCCCATGAAAGTAAGAATATTAAATATGTTGATAAGTTTAGTTCTAAATGCATGTAACTAAGTCATTTTGCAGGTTATTTTGTAAGTTTTAGAAACTTAAAAACGAATGACAATAACTAATAGTACTTGTCCATTCACATGTTGAGAAGCTTTTGGCTAAGATGCAACAAACTTATAAGCTTTGACTAAAACTTATAAGCTAAAATTGAAAAACTTATATGCTAAACTGGTGTTCTTAACTGTCATTTTTTCATAGTTGTATACTATATGAAATGACCTCTTAGGCATGTCACTTTGCTTGAATGGGTACAGTAGTACACTTTGACATGCTTCAACATGTTTTCCCATGGATTTATTGTCCATTCACATGCTTTGAGAAGCTCTTGGCTAAGATGCAACAAACTTATAAGCTTTGACCAAAACTTATAAGCTAAATTGAAATAATTATATGCTAAAATGGTGTTCTTATTAACTGTATATTGTGCGAAATGAACTCTAGACACGTCATTTTGTTTGAATAGGTATAGTAGTGTACTTTGACATGCTTCAACACGCTTGTACATGGATTTATTATACACTTACATTGTTGGGGAAGCTTTTTGCTGATCTGCAGCAAACTTATAGGCTATGAGCAAAATTTATATGCATAAGTCTAAATACTTATATGCAAAACATGAATTCTTATATGCATAAGTCTAATTGATCTTTTCTATATTCATGATGTGTTTGGGGTTCAATACTATTTTGGGATGTAGTTTTCCTTCTTTGTGCTATAGAAAACATAGAGGAAGGAAAGCACATCAAACAAAAGCTTCACAAAACATGTTAAAGTGTACTATTATATCTATTTAGACAAAGTGACACGTCTAATTAGTCATTTCACAAAGTATACAGCTATGAAAAAAATGGCAGTTAATAATGTCACTTTAGCATATAAGTATTTCAATTTTAGCTTGTAAGTTTTGGTGAAAGTTTATAAGTTTTCTACAATATAGCCAAAAGCTTCTCAAAGTATATGAATGAACAGTAGCTAATAGTACCTATTTATTCATATGTTTTGAGAAGTTTTTGGTTGAGATGCAACAAACTTATAAGTTTTGGTTATAAGCCAAAATTGAAAGACTTATATGCTAAACTAGTGTTCTTAACTGCCATTTTTTCACAACTATATATTGTGTGAAATGACCTCTTGGACATGTTACCTTGTCCGAATAGGTACAGTAGTGCACTTTGACATGCTTCAACACACTTGTACATGGATTTACTGTCCATTCACATGCTTTGAGAAGCTCTTGCTTGAAATGCAGCAAACTTATAAGCTGTGAAGCAAACTCCTAAGCTCAAACCCCTAGGGAGGTCATTTCATACACTATATAAATGTGTCAAAATAGCAGTTAAGAATTTCATTTTTGCATATAAGTCTTTAAACTTATGCATGTAAGTTTTGCTCACAGCCTATAAGTTTGATGCCGGTCAGTAAATATCTTCCCCTAAGAATGTGAGTGTACAATAAATCCATGTTCAAGCATGTTTAACCATGTCAAAGCGCACTTCAGTATATGTCTAGGAGGTTGTTTTACATACTATACAACTGTGTTAAAATAGCATTTAAGAATTCCATTTTTTGCATATAAGTCTTTAAACTTATGCATATAAGCTTTGCTCACAGCCTATAAGTTTGTCTGAAAAGATACTGAAGTGCACTCTGAATTGTTTAACCACACTTGCACTATAATTTCTTGTATAGTATGTTTGAGACTAATTAATCATTTTACTTCTTTTATGATGTCCCTTTATATAGAAATTCTATTGCTCTATAGTTGTACTAGTATTGATGAACACATTTTGTTCTGCTAACATGTTTGTATACTATGTTTTATGATTGGTGAGCCTATAACTTTCAAATTTTGGACTATTTTATAATAATATTTATGATAATTGATCTTTTAATATAAATGTCATAAACTTAACTCCAATTGAAAGAGCAAAAACTATCCATATATCTATGGCTAGGAAATGTATATGGGCACTATTTCACTTAGAACTATTTTACCTAATCTCCAAATGATGAAATTAATTATACATGAGTTTTGAAATCCTAATTTCATTACCATCTTCAACTACAATGACAGTCTTCCCCGAAATTACATTTTTCACTAGAAAATTATACTTTCAAGACAACTTATATAAGCACAATAAAAATATTCCACTAAAGGATATACAAGAGATGAAGAAAGAGGATTTAACATTAAATTAGGATGGTGCTAAAAACATTCCACTTAATCCTTCTTGATGCTAACAACATCATTTTCATTGAAAATTGGGATGACCCTTAAATCTAATAGCTAGTGCACAATGTCTGAAAGCTGTATCCTTAAAGAAGCCATCATTCACATGAAGTTGGGATGAAGTCACGTCAAGCTGCACCAAGCAAATCAAATATCAACATCAGTAAGAGGGAAACAATATGATATAATTAAGCACCTGTTAATGTATTAAGGCCTCACATATATACTGATTGGGGACATATTAAAAGGTAATTTTGTGCATATCTGGCTAAACACGATATCATAGAGAGCCATGAGACTATTATGCCCAACAGCTGCACATGCTTTGCCATCAAGTTCACCTTGTGGCTATTGAAGATTGGAACAGCTACATGACAAGCAAATCCTTTATTTAAGGCTCATGATTTTCTTACTCCATCTCTTAAAAATCAACATCATATTATTAGAAACATGAAATTCCTTCAATCCTTCTGAGGTCTAATCTTAACTAAACAACTGGGCAAAAAAAAAAACAACAAAGCTGCAATGCATGCTTGGATTGTGCTATGAGAAACTTGGATTACTTATTGAAATACTTGTTTTATCTTTAGTTTAATATTGCATGAAAAAAAAATCATTTTTTCAGAATATCACCTACTGGATAAGCTATTACCAATTTCAACAAATTGATGTAATGAAACAATGAACAAGTTATTCATTGAAAAATTGATGTATGTCATGAAAAATGTACAGTTACTATATAGCAGAAAGAGAAATTGCAAATCACTTCTTATTCATAAGATGGAATCACCTAAACAAAATTAGAAAAAATTATTATTCACCTCACTTATACCATTTACGTCAATAAACAAGTTATATTTGTCCTTCCCAAAATAAAATAAGGAACTAATGTCAAAGTCATGTTTTGTCCATGCGAGAAAGAACACCACATATGCTGATAATTCTACTTATAAATGCATGTAAGTAAGTAATTTCACTGGTTATTCTATAGTTTTTATAAGTTTGATAATAAATAAGAAGAGCTAATAGTACGTACTTGTCTCAAACTAATCTCAGAAACAATTATAATACTGTCAAAAATAGAAAAAAAAAAGAACAAACCAACATAGCCTACCTTGTTGTGCCTTGTGAGATAGCTTTTCTTTCTTTCAATTATTATTTTTTAATGAATAAAAGGCTCAAACTCTCAATTTAAAAAGAGCCACAAAACAAAGCACAACATGAAAAAAGAAAACTATTCACTCAATTTAAAAGATTTTCATCCTCTATGCTTTCTACTGTCATCACTTATAAGGATAGTACCAAAAAAAAAAAACGAAAAACCATATCGAAAATAGTAAGCTAACAAAAACCTAAACCAAATTCAGGCATGAATATAGTATATATTCTAGATAGATAAGAGAACTAATGTTATGAACATGTTCTGTCTATGCATATAAGAATATTATATATGCTGATAAGTCTAGTCATAAATGCACATAAGTAAGTCACTTTGCTAGTCATTATGCAGTTTTTACTAGTTTGATAATAATAACAAGAGCTAAGAGTACTTGTCTCAAAATAATTTAACAATCACATCTGTCAAAAACAAGAAAAAAAAATCATGAAAAAATAACATTATTCAGTCAATGTGAAGAGCTGCCATCCACTATACTTTATATAGTCATATCCTATTAGCATAAAACCAAAAAAGAAGGAAAAGCACGTCCAAAACACTAAACCAACACAAACTAAATAATAGATATACTAAATAGATAAGGGAACTGATAACATAGCAATGTTCTACCTATGCAAGTAATAATATCGAATATGATAATAAGTTTAAATAAAAATGCATGTAACTAAATCACTTAACTAGTCATTTTGAAGTTTTCAAAATTTAATAATAAATAACAATAACGAATAATACTTGACCCAAAATAATATCAGAAACAATCACAACTCTATAAAAAGGGAACCCATTTGATTTGCTTCATGAGCTAGCATTAGATGGAGAATATGTATGTTACAATCCTTTTTGTACATAATGAGAAGTAACACTTAAACTCAGCACAAACCACTAACAATTTGTGGGCAAGAGCGCATGGAAGGTAGTAGAATGATGGAGCCAATAACAATAATATAATGTGGGGGCAATTTGGTAGTTAGACCGCTACCAAGACCAAAACCAAAACCACTCTTGCAATTTCAATTACCGCCAAAGGTACTGTCAGTCCAACACAATAACCAAACTAGACCAAAAACCAAAACCCGTGAGCCTACTCTTTTGTGAAAGATACATAATAAAGCTATATAGGAGAATTCACCATCCCTCTTAAGAGCAGCAGGGGCAGCTTCTTTGGCAAAGAGACAAACTGGAACAATATACTCCTTTTGTGTAAGTATTTGACTTGCATAGACCTAAAAGAAGAAAGGAAAAAAAAAGGCACACAGCCAATGAGTCAGTAGGTAGACAGTAGATCACAAAACCCATCCCTCTCACATTGATAAACAAGTAACACAAATCAACTAAATTGAGTTTTAACTAAATTGACTCACTCAAAATAAATTAATGATATTGCAAAATAATGTATTCAATTTAATTTATTTAGGAATAAAAGAAACTTAATAATATGCACCGGGTAATACATTGGAAGTGTGAAATTGCTACAAGTACAAGAAATATATACATACATAACATCCAATATAACATATTCAAGTTTCAACATACATCAATAATCTGCATTGGTATCTACAAAGACTTTTGGTTGAAATCAACTACATTCAATTTTTTAAGCCTGTGCTGAATGCAAGTACCAGAAATCTGAGGAAAGAAAAGAAAGAAAGAAAGCACTTGTTGAATTGCTGAATGCTTGGTAGGCATCCCCTGAGAGAAATTACCGAAAGAACAATCCAAGAAAACACAATCAAGTAGGCAGCGTGGCTGTTTTCCCTTCTTCCCAACATTTATCAGGTAAGTTTGGCAGACACTCAAAGGTGAGCCTGCAAGCTCTCGTGTTGAGAATATTCCTAAATTTGCCTTCAAACAAGAACAAATGGAATAAATAAAATCTCATCAAACACAAAATATACTAATTAAACAGAACATGTGATTTCGTAGGGTAATTGAAGAGAAATGATTTGAAATTATTACCGAGGCAGTCAAAGGCGGTGACAATGAAGGGACCAGTGCGGGGTCATTAGGGGTCAATGACTGATTGATTTCCATCAGCATGTTCCTGTGCAACTCTAAGACCAGTTTAGCCAACAGCTGCCCTTCCTCCGTCGGTGGCGACGGCGATGGACGAGGCCGCATGAGGTTCGATGACTACAAGGACCGCCACTTCCAGCAATCGGTGATTTCTAGCATTAACAATTTCATCTCATATTAGAACTTCCCTATCTCGTTCAAATCCGGCACCACCCCTTTCGCAAAGCACATCCTCGAAACCCTAAGGCTCCTTCTCTCCCTCATCAACTTCCCTTGCTCAAAACTCGAAAATGATCTCCCCATTCTCTTCAAACGCCTTAATTACCCTTTCCAGCTCAACAATTCCCCTCAAACAACACCATCACTCACATGAAAACGCTAGCAACAATGCCTGGTCGAGCCGCTCTGTGAACAGAAAATTGAACGCGTTGGCGAATAATGGCAGGTTGGCGTAGCTGACGAACGATGGTGAACGGGTCCACCTCAGAAGAAGCACCATTAGACGTTGAATATTGGAATGATTATGAATCATCAAACATAATCTTGGGGGCTAAGCACTAAGTGGCACGAAGAGGGTAGTGACAGTGATAGAAGACTCGATAGAAGAGAGAGTGATTTGGAGGCTGGGTTAGTTGAGTGAAAGGAAGGGGTGAAAAAAGAGTTGTTGTTGAGACAGAGAGACGACTGAAAATGAAGAAAGAGTGACAAGAGAGGGAGAGTGAAAATGAAACAAAATTTGCGAGCGGGAAGCCTTGTTTCAGAGATGATGGGAAGTAAAGGAGGACCCTAACACGCTTCAGCTTGTTTTGTTCCCCACTGTGTACCATATTTTCCATTCTACACGCTTTTTGTCTTTTTCTGTCTAAAAACCATACGATGTGCATACGTTGTTAACTTTAGTTGTTCCCCAAACTTTTTTCTAAATAATAAGAAATCATTTGTGTTCCCACCAAGAGTATAGTAATGACGTCGTAAGATTCATGTGACGAGGTACAAAAGTGGCGTGAATCTGCAGTTAGATGTCTCGACACATCTGTGAGAATAGATAGCCTTCCTCTTATTGACTTATTCCCGTGGAAAAATTTTGAAATGATAACTAATAAACATATATGTATATATATATGTATGTATATATTTCATGCGATTAGTGTTTTTTATTGGAGAAAATGAGTTAATTTTTATGGACGGTCAATTTATATAATTACTGAATTATATATTGTTATTAAACAAATTATTATTATTATTATTATTATAATCTCTCAAAAATTATGCAAACAATAACATGTAATTAAAGGAAAAGATAAAATTATCTACTTTAACAATGCATCATAATTAATCTCTTATGACAATAATTTCTGCAATATTTATTATTCTTCAGTGAATATTTACACATATCCATAAACACAGTGATATATTGCATGTGCTAATGACGTGACTGCATGAGTATTTCTGGTTGTTGAACAATTTTATAAGATATTAACTACATAAAATAATGGTATAAACAAATACCCTAATTTATATATAACCTAGTATCACAGTATTTTGTTTCGTGTGAATCAGACAAAATAGACGAGTGTTGCGAGTTTCCACGAGCAGCCAAGACTCACGAGTAACGGCCGTGAGTTGTGACCGTCGCAGTTGCTTGTCTTTATTTTATGCCTTCTCTTCTATCTCAATGTTATTCTTAATGTTTTATTCTAATTTCTAATTAAACTTCCACGTCAGAAAAATACTAATATGTTCTAGGCACAAGCTGTGTCCAAGCAGCAAGCAGGATCGTCATTTCATTTTATGAATCTTTTCGGTAGGGAAGGGGGATCCATCCTCATGGTATTCCTACAGTACTGTCAGCTTGACAACTCACAAGAGACAAAATGAGGTTTGGTATGCTGAGTAAACATTTTTGCCATGATTCACTGCATCCACCTCCTCTGCTGATACGGTCTTAATTTTATAACACCATCATGTGATCATGCAATTATTTTGTTCACATTCGCCCGTACAATTAATTAAGAGTTTGTTTTCTATGTACTAATAGGGAAAAACTTTTTACACTGTCACGTAATTATATTGCCATATCAATAAAAGTAATTAAGTCTCACACCTATAACTTAAAAAATCATATAAATAAAGTTATTTGATTAAACTTACATTGTCAATACATAAAAATTAAACTCATTAATTAAGTCATTTAACTCACATGTCTTACATTTAGAAACTTAAAAAGGATCCGATCAGGCCATCCCACAATCAAATTAAGGTAACAAGTTATGATTAGCCATATAATGAATGTTAGTTTTTCCAAGACATTTCCATTCAAGTGAGATAGAGATTAATTTCTTACAATTCATTTAGGACCACATATTTAAAGGATTTGAATTTTGGATGCTAAAATTTAAATTGTAGTGAAGAATTATAGTTTTAGTTAAATTGTGTTTGGGTATATATACTATACAATTATATTGTAATTACAAAGATAAAGGGTTATATAGACTTTAATGAAGAGTGAGACATTTAATAAATTTTGAAATTGACAATTTAGAAAGTATATGTTTAGGAATTAAGAATTATTTTTAATTTCATGAAATTGGGTTGAAGAATTATCCAAAACATAAAAATTGCAATTGTACCATAAAATTCTAATTTTAAACTCCAATTTCATGTTGAATCTCATGCACCGAATAATGGAATATTTTATTCAAACCAACATCTTGTTGGTGACATAATATGAAAATTTGATAGTAGATACTGATTAATTTGAGTGGAATGCAACATTTCTCAAGTCCATTTCAATAAACTTAGCTTTATTTCCTTAAATATATCATGATTTTAATTTTTATATACTGATATTATAAAATTAACTTCTTTATACCATTATTCAATTATATATTGTTACAATAATAAAAGTAGTTGAGTATCATACCCACTACTTGAAAAATCATCCAAATGAGATTATTTGATTGAATAACAGAGTTAAAAAGTTTTACACTAACAGTGTATTAAAATTAAACTCAATTATCAAAGCCTTCAACTAATTTATGAGAAATTGGTACTAAATTCACAAGATATAGACAAGATATCAATGTAATGTTAAAAATGTGTAAATGTTTTTACAGTGATATTATTAATATATTGCACCAAAATTAAAATCAATAACATATGCCAAATTAACATAGTCGTATTCAAGTTTCTTTGAAAAGTTATTGGCATTGAGCTACAGATAAGGGACCGGGTACTGGGCATAATAAAACTTTAAATTCAAATTTTATTATTTTTAAAATTTTAATTTACCAAAAAGAATATATTAGAATTTTTGTTGTTGTTAAAGATGGATGTATTCCCGAAGAAAAGAGTTCTTTGAAGATTATTAGAAGCCAACTATGAGTTTTAGCTGTTATAATTAATATAATAGCTAGGTATAGATATTTGATAACTCTTCGATAAATGGCATGGAATCGTTCTAGCAGTAACACATGAGTGAATGGCATCCCATGAATATAATTGAGGTCATCAAAACAACACTTCACTTATTTACTTGCTAAGGTGCTCTTGTGGGGCTTAAGATGCATCTAACTGTTGAGATTCGAAGCATGTTTTTTATTGCGTTTAGATTTGGAGAATCTCATGTGATTGCACTTTTTTGTGTTTCTGGGTGATGGGTTTAGCTCTGCCTTCAGTTATAGAGTATTGTTGCTTTGTGGTACTTTGAGAACTCAACTTGATGTATTTTATTTGCTCCTCTCCTTGAAGAATTGAGCATTTGTTAATTATAGAAAAAAAAAACTAGCAAAATGGATTTAATTAAGAAAAAAATTCATGATACTAAGAAGAGAAAATATTAGGACCTGTTTGGTTTGAGTTTTCAGTTTTTATTTTTAATTTTTCAGATTTTAAAATTCTGTGAAGGAAATCTGAAAACTATGAGCGCGTTTGGTTTACGAAAATATTTTTTATTTTCATTTCCTGTTTTCATGTTCTGAAAACATTTTCATTTTTAGATTTTCAAAATCAGGACATGTGTTTGGTTTATACAGATCTTATTTTCAGAAATTAAAAATAATAAAAATATATTTGATTTGTTTGATTTCAAAATACTTTTTCAAAATCAAAGCTATATTTGTTCAAGACCCCACTCTTTTTTTTTTCTTTTTTGTCAAAGTCCCATTGTTGTAACAGGATATTTATGTTTACAATAATAATTATAACAAATAATAAAAGAAAAAGGAAAAAGGCCGGTAAATGAAATGAACTGCTAGTAAAATGAATGAGTGAAATTTTCAAGGGTGTTAGCATTTGTGGGTTTGCTTGGTAATAGGGAAGGCTAGTCAACATGCCATCAAAAGGTGGGTACATACCAAAACATCATTGATGGTTGCAATGACGGTGAGTTGAATAAAAGATCTGAGGGAACCTAAACACTTTCCACCATCATGATCTGTAAATTGAAACCATAAGAGGAACCCATAAGTGGATGCGCAGTGGTTGCTGCTGGTATAGTCACCGATGGCTAACAGGCCTATCACGCGAGTGGCACATTGTAGACCTGTGATGGATTGAGCAAGCCAAACAGTTGGCGATGCTGGGTAGCAATCTATGGCAGTGCTGCGAAATGAGGAAGAAGGGATGACACTATTGGGGAAGAAATGATGGAAAGTTGGAAGCAATGGGTTGGTGTGTCTTGAGACCCATAAAGTTTATTATAATTACAATGTTGCCACTGTATTTTCACTTGGAAATGTTTTCAGCGGTGTGTGAAAACAGTAGTTGAAAACGGTGAAAACAAAAAAACAAAAGACGTTTTCAAATTTTCAATGGTTTTAAGAAATATTTTTTGAAAATATTTCAATGAAGCCACACCAAACACATTTTCACACGGACTTTCAGTTTTCTTTGGAAATAAAAACAAAAAAGGCTTAAAACAAACACCCTTTACAAATTTAGTTTTCATTTTTATTTTTCAGTATTTCCTTCACATAATTCTAAAAACTAAAAAATTTAAAACTAAAAACAAAAAATTAAAATTAAAAATTAAAACCAAATAGGTCCCAAAGTTTTTTGCAATTGGTAATAGGTGTGTTTAGTTTGGTAGGTGAGTGAGGTCATATGTGTTTTATTTTTATGCTTGGATTGTATACTTAAGCTCTAAACATCTTTAGGTTGATGAGCTTGTTTATCACCTATCCAGAAAAAGAGGAAGAACTAAGAAGAGAAAAGATTTATTGTGCGAAGACAATTTTTATCATCCATTACCATATGTTTCTTTTAACTCCTGGCCGTTGCTTTTATTTTTTAATACATTTTCATTTTACTGACGTGCATTTATATATAATGTGTCACGTCTGCATTAGTAGCTTTTCGTGCAGTAGCTTTCCAAGTTATCTAGCACTCCTCGATTAAGAAAATGTTACAGCTTTGGATTATTCAGAACTTTTTCATCAGATCAAACGAATTCTTTATTATTACTTAAGCTGAAAATTGATAGATTAAAGAAAAGGATTATAAATAATTGACCCTAATTTTCTGGTAACACCAATTATCCTCTTGCGCTCTCAAACATTGATTCCTCAAATATACTTGAACAAACATAGATAAAGAACACATCAATTCTAATCCCAAAACCCACGCAATCACAAGATGAAACCTTAAACTTTGAGAATAATGTAACTTAACCCTAGAGTTAGAACATGTAAAATTTTCTCAATTTATACATGAACGTCTTTCAAATCATGATAGGCCAACGCAAATCGCAATAAATTAAATATACTTGAAGTTTGATTGGCCAGGAAAATTATCAGTCAAATCAGTATACAGGCTGATTAAGAAACAACGGGTGGGCGAGGTTGATGATGTCCATTCTCTTAGGAAGATACGGTAGTGCCTAGCTAGCACTCCAAGAGTTGAGAACTCGAGATATATATCTATATGGTGCTTGTCGCAGCAGAGATTATATTGAATGCAAAAGGCAGATTGCGGCGTCATGATAATACCGAGGGAAGATGAAGTCAAATGTGTGCCAATCACATAAGGAATCTGTGGTACATTTGTTCATTTCTTTGTGCTGTTAATTACATGGGCCGTTTGGTCGGAATGATTACGGTGGGGTGGAAGGGGGTGTGAGATAAGCTGCTCCTAGCTAATAGCTTAAATGAGCTCTATGATTCCTGATTTGATGAGACTAGAACCATTGATATTCCGAGGAATGCATGGATTGCTGCTTTTTATGCTATTGTTTGGAATCTCTCTCTGGGATATGGGAATAACAATCCTCTTTGATAAGAAGTCTATATCAAGTGAAAGGCTTTGTTGGGAGTTGAGAGACCTGAGACAAAATGCAGAGCAGTATTAATTATGCAAGCCTTAAATAGATCTGGATGAATATTGATCAACAGCTGAACGTGTGACATGATATTTTGACTCAGAATGATCCTCAAGTCTTCCAGTCCCTATTTGATTAACCGTGAATCATGTGGGAGTATATACATTACTTATTATTATTATTATTGGGAGAATTTATAATATTACTAGTTTAGATTTTTAAGTCATGTGAAAGATAGATAAGTAATGCTATAAATATAGAAAAATATATATAGAATTTTGATAAAATAAAATGATAACCCTTTATTCATCTAAAAGTTCACAATTATCACATATCATTCTGAATGTAAAATTTTATCAAAATTTATGATTATCTAACATTTTGAAAAATACACCTGCCTCAAAAATGCAGTTGTTACTACCCAAAAAAAAAATGGAGTTGTCATTTCTTTACTGATTGTTTGCATGTGAATTACGTTGCATTTAAATTAAGACACAAGGTGATACGACCCAATTAGTAGTTGGGCCAATTGATTAGATCCCATAGAAGTAGTTAGTTAATTAAGAGTATAAATAAGGGATTACACTATTATAATTTGAAGGAATTAGTTAATTGTTAAATGAACTTGGTTCATTGTGGAGTCTTTCTCCCTGACTCGAAGAGGGAGGTCTAACATTGGTGCTTTCATTGAGAGCCTTCCACCATGGAAGGAACTCAGTTCATTATTGAAGAGGAGTTTCCCATGTTTGATGGAATACGCGATGGCTATTGGTGGCTCATTTGCACTGGACAGTTCTGGAATGTCAGAGGCACACCGGAAGCACCAAGGCTGTTAGAGGCGGAGAAAGGTTTAACCGGCCAAGCATTGCGATGGTTCAAGCTGTGGAAGCAGCACAATCCAAACGCAAACATGACGATGTTCGAGATCGCATTCTTGCATCGTTACCAACCAAATGCTCGCCCCATCCTCCCTGAAATTTCCTGGAATGAAGTTTCATATCTTGATCTTGCATTGGAAGAGATCAAGGCATGCTTGCAAATCTTCCAACAGCCATCAATAGCTCAAGAAATTCAAGAATTTGGGGCAACAACATATCCGACACAAAGATCAACAAATCAAGAACCTTATACTCTTGATGGAAATTTTCAAGAGATTAAGGAAATAGGTGAGCAGATCGCAGAACAGGTAGAAAAAGAGTTGTTGGAAGGAGCATTGAAGGGGAATGCTAGTAAAGGAGATTCGAGCAGCAAGGGTCGCGAATCTGCAATCGACGATGGTGGCGCTAAAGTGCACAAGGCGACAGAGAACAAGGCTAAAGCAGCAACCTGCAATGGTGGAGGAGCAATGGCAAGCGGAGATCCGGCGACCACTGATGACGACGCAAGCACGGAGGTGACTGAGGTGATGCAACCTTTTGGCGGGCTTTAGATCTGGCACCGCGACATGGCAATGCCCTTGGTGGCCTGTAGTGGCAGCGGAGTCCGTCACGCAAGTAGTGGCCAGAGCAATCTTCTGCTGGTGATGGTGGTTCCACACGTGGAGAAGATGGATGTTACCAACAGCTACATTCCCAGGTGCGAGCGAGTTCCGACATCGGTGCTCCCATGCGCAGCGACAGCTGTTGCAGCCTTAGTGTCATGGCTACTCAGCGGAGAACAAGGGTGGACGATTTTTCAGGTTTCAGCTACAAAAAAGGCCAGCGCTTATCTGGTGGGCGGCTGCTGGCGTGGTCCTCGGCAGGTGGTGGCGGGTGGAGCTGTGAGGAAGGGTGCTAGCAGCATTGCTGTGCTTCAAGGAAGGATCTGGAAGGGCAAGTTGGTTGGGGCAGCACCTCTCCAATGGTCTAAGTTGGGTCAAAAACTTTGGGCCCCCAACAAGTCCAAATTCGTGTTGCCTCAAAGTTGTTCAACAATGATAAGCCAAGTCCAACTCAGAAGCAAGCTTATAGCAACATTTTTTCTGCTTCTTATTAAGGACCCAAACAATATTTTTGTTAGTCCAATTAAACTATGGGACCCTGGTGGAAATTATTTGTATGTGAATAGGTTTCTTAATAGTTCCATTTATGTTTTAGGAAATTTAGTAAATGTAATTAAGAATTTAATTGTTGTGTTTTTTCTTTTTTTTCCTAACAACCTTGAGGGCAAGGTTGATTTGAAGGGGGGAATAGTTGATATGACCCAATTAGTAGTTGGGCCAATTGATTAGACCCCATAGAAGTAGTTAGTTAATTAAGAGTATAAATAAGGGATTACACTATTGTAATTTGAAGGAATTAGTTAATTGTTAAATGAACTTAGTTCATTGTGGAGTCTTTCTCCCTGACTCGAAGAGGGAGGTCTAACACAAGGGCAGTTGTCGAAATAATTGTTGTGCATCTCGATCAGGAATATCTCCATCGATCTGGTATAGCACATGTGCTTGTGCGATGATACTTTCCTATAAATGGGAAGCGAAGGCTCTATTTTGTACATCCAGAAGCAAAATTTCATACTACTTATTTGCACAATTTGAGCGGAAGAAATGAATGTCGATCAAGTGCTCCACATGAATGAAGGAACTGGGGAGGCCAGTTATGCCAAAAACAGCTTGCTTCAGGTTATCTATAATGTTATCGATCAACTGATCAAGTGCTCTTTTACATATATAATTGTATTTATTAGTATAGTATTGATTTATCATTCTCTTTTTGGTTAAGCATAACACCTAATTGAATTGAATACATTATACTTACGAAATAATCTTTCTAACATTAAAGTGTATCTAATCATTTAAAAAATAAAAACACTTTATATTTAATTTCTACATGTCGTCATCACGAGCACGTATGTTGCTTGAAAATACCAAATGGGTAGCACCTGCGACCATATAGGAGGATATAGGCACTACAAGTTCCACTTTCTGAAAAAAAAAAATCACCTGTAAGAAATTAATCCATATATAATGTATCAAATCCCCCCAATTTCAACAGTCAACTATTTATATAATTATTTTTATATAATTGTTTATTCAAGAATCAATTTATATTTGGGTATTTTAGATGAAAAATGATTTTAAGTTAATTTATATTGTTTGAATTATTGACCCTGAAAACATCTTTTTTATTATAAGACAACTTAAATTATTGAGTTAAATTACCGAGACAAAATTAATTTTTCCCAAAAAATTTCCTTTGACTAAAAAAGTTGTTTAACCCACTTCCCAAACATGCTCTTACTATGCTTTTTTTTTGTTTGGCAAATGAATAGAAGTCGCTTCCCAATTACCAAAAATTCTTGCATAGATAAGTTTATAGATTCATTCTTAGATATACTCACAAAAAAATTACTGGTGAGACTTGTAAATAAATAAGCATGTATGTTAAATAATGTTAATTAATGGAGCTCAATTTTATTGTGAATGTCTCTAAATATAATATGTTATACTTGTATCCATCCAAGAATCTCTCATCAATTGACAAGCTGGTGAGTATTTTATGTTTAGAAAGATTTTGAGTATTTTATATATATACTAAATATAGAATAAAATTAATGGCTTTATTGCTTGTTCATTTGATAAATTCTTAGGTAGTAATTTAACTAATTTCATATTATAATCACTCTATTCAAGTAAACATATGGGTGAAGTTTAGTAGATATTGTTAGATTAGAAATGTACACACGTCCAAAAAATGTCTTAATTTTTATGTCTTGAATTATCCATATTCACATGGTGTGTATGGTTCTCACATGTTTGGGAAAAAGAAGCGAAGATCCAGCTTGTAAGGAGTCTGCTGGTTACACTTATGAGCTTTTGGCCACGGCTTTCAATCACTTGGTCTTGAAGGTGCTTATTCATTTTTGGAGTAAACATGCAATTTTATCTTATGTAACATTAATTTAGTGTTTGAAAAAAAAAAGCTTTACATCAAATTGATCCTTAAAAAAAAAAATTCAAATGTGGCTTCACATTAGTTTTTAGACACTTTCAATGTCAAATAGATCCTTAGAAATTAAAAATTATATAAGCTCTTAAAGTTAAAATATGATATCACTTAATCCATTTTTAAATAAGCTCTTAAAAAATATGTTAGGATCCTATTTGATATTATATACATTTTTCAAGGATTATAGTGATGTAACACTTATTTTTTAAGGATATATTTGCAATTAAATAATTTTTAAAAACTAATATAATGTCACATGGTAACTTTTAATTTCCTTTTTTTTGGGGCAAAAAACGTACTTTTAGTAAACTATTTAATATTAAATTGTTTTAAGAGATTAAATTAATATCACATACACAAATAAAAATAAATTTCTAACATAAGGATTAAATAGATTTTTTAAAATGAGTTTTCTTCGAAGGTGAAAAGCATGAAAAATTATCTATATTTAAATCAATAAAATAATTAAATTCGCAATAATTGCCCATAGTTTGCACCTTAAGGTGTGTTTGTGAGTTTGGATTTTGGAGGAGAAGGAAGGGGAGGACTTGTAATATAATTTTACACTACAAGTTCTCCCTTTCCCTTCCTTTTCCTCCAAAATCCAAACTTACAAACATTAGAGAATCCAAGCTAAAAAGCATTCATAATTTTTCTTTTTTGGCATACAAAATAAGTGTGACCCATGATGCAACCGGCCTGTATGGTTTAGGGGCTGATAGAAGCAGATCAAGTGGACAGCTTCAACATTCCCAACTATACACCATCTCCATCCGAATTGAAAGCGGAGATCTTGAAAGAAGGGTCATTCACTGTCAATCGCATGGAGGTATCTGCTGTACACCGGAGTCATTGTGGCAATGAAGTCGCCTTGCCCAAGCAATACGGTGGTGGTGCATACGATGTGGCAAAGTGCACGAGGGCTGTGCTAGAGCCTTTGCTCCTCGAACACTTTGCCGTAGCCATCATTGATGAGGCTTTCCACCTATGCCAGGAACTCATAGCTGATGCTATGTCTAAGGAGAAAACTGAATTCATCAATGTCACTATATATTTGACAGCACGATCCGGCATGTCCTTGAATTATATCTAATTTGCATTATTGCTGTATTGGAAAACTCTGATTTGAAGCCATTCTATAAAATAAAAGATAACCAGAGGGGGTGTGGAAAATTGCCCACATATGATTGTTCTATGTAGTAGTGTAACGCGTTTTATGAAGTTTGATGTATCAAATTTGAATCAAATAATGCATTAAGAAGCTTTAATTTTACACATAGAATTCACCTATGAAAATTTGTATATCATTTTTATCTCAATAAAAGATCCAATTAATGTGAAGAAGTGTGGCACAAATAAAGCTTAAATTTCTACTCATTTCAATAATCATTTATTTGAATACTTGTTTCTTGGAGAATCAATATATGTTTGTGTACTTTTGCTGAAAAATGATTTTTAAGTTAATCAATATTATTTAGATTGTTAAAAATCAGATAATCGTTTTCGTGATAAGTTACTAAAATGGATATAAAGTGTTAATTATGTTAGATAATTTTTTGTGGTAAATTACAAAGGTAAGTTGGCTATGCATCACTTTCGCATCTGTGGATTATAATCAAAATGCTCAAATTTGAGCTTCCATTTTCTTTTACCAAAACAGTTTTTATTTCCATATTTAAACAGTTTAAATTATTTTTTCAATTCAACCAAACCATTTTTTCAAACAGCTTTTTGCTTTTTGTGAAAAAAAACTGTTTTTTCCTAGTTTCCCAAACTGTTATTCGTATCCGTTCGGCTGCATCACGTGATGTAAGTTGCATTCAAATTTTAGGCTATCTATATTCTTCCTTTCTTTATCATTTGCGTCTCTATTCGATTAGCCGTGAACCTTGTGGGCTATATACAACGTTATGTTGTTTATTACTGGGGAATTTATAACATTACGAGTTTGAATCGCACATGCATCCGTAGTGGGTGAGTGTTGATTCGTTAACCGTTATTCACTTTTTTCTTCCTATTTTTTCTCATAACTATTTTCAATGTTTATTTTCTTAACAATAATGTTATTTTAACACTCACTTTTAGGTGTCTCGTCCAGACACCCAAAAGCAGGTATTAAAATAATACTATTATTTTCTTAATTATGTTTAAATCATTTTAAATTTAAATATATTTTTATTTATATTCTTATGTAGTCTTACTCGATATTGATTATAATTTGATTTTTTTTGTTGGAATAATTTGATCTTTTTACAATAAGACACGACAATAGTTTTTAAATATTCTCATATGATCATGTAATTATTCATAAAATTATAAATAAATTACATTTTTAACTTATTATATAATTATATTATTTCAATTATCATCAAATAGTTTACTCCAGATGTTAACATGATAATTTAAAATAAATTAATATCAAATTAACTATATATATTAATTAATTAAGATAAGTTTTATTTTGAATGATAGCTAGCAACTTAAAATATTAAATTGAACTCATATTATTTGTTATAAGATTGTTATATGTATAGTGTTGAACTAAGTGGAGGGGTTTCAATTCTGCTCCATACTTAAGATGGGGATCGAACCCCACATGCAGAGGGGGATCTTCGTTAAGACAATGGGGCCATGACCTCCTCAAAATTTTAATATTATATATATATATATATATATATATATCTGTGTGTGTGTGTAAATTTAACTATTATATATTGTTAATGTCAAAAATTTTTGTACAAATATCTAATTATGTATTGTTATATCTTGACTTAGTCAATCACTATTTTAAAAGTCTTATAATCTATTTTTAATTTTTAAATATAAGATCACATGAATAGCTTCTATAAAAAGTAATTTTTCAATATTTTTTTACTTAAAAAATTATTTTTCTATAAAAAAATCTAAAATAAGCACACACATAGAGATAAGTTTTGTATAATAAATAGATTTAATTAAAGTTCAAATATATTACTTTATATAAATGATGCTACTCAATATAAATGGACTTCTCTAACTTAAAAGTCTATTAAGACATTTTCCAATTAAAAAATAAAAATAAAAAATCATATCAGAATTGAACGTCCTTTTAGAGATAAATATTTTTATTACAATAGATAAGGAATTATAAGATTTTAATAGCAACAAATTTAATAGTTAAATAATGAATTTATTAACTCTAAACTCTATTTTGATAGCTAATAATATTAGAAAAAATTTAACACAATTTGGTGTATGCTCTGAAATGTCAAAAAAAATTATTTTGCCCCATTTTAAGCTATTTTAACATAATTTCATGTGTTTCTGTAAAAAAAAAAAAAAAAGTTTAAAGGATTTAGATATGAAGAATTAGAATTATAAGTGTAAAACTCGTTTATAATTTAAGTGAGTACAGTTTTTTTAAACTTTTAATTATAGATAAAGATTAACTATTTTAGAATTATAATTTTTTTAGTCAAAATAATCTACAGTATCAAATATTGTAAAATACAAATAAATTATTTCATTTAATTTTTTAATAATTTATCACACAAGATCAGTTATTTTCAAATAACCTAAGCATAACACAATGCTCTTTTAACTTAGCGACTCAAAATAGAAAATTAATTTTTAAATAATTTATTATTAAAAATCAATTGTACTTATAATTAATTATCTAAATTTTTTTGGATTGGGCTCCTCTAATCCAGGTACGTATTAACATTTGTCATGTTAGTTATTTGCTTTAAAATGTATATAATATATGATTGATTTTAATTTAATCATCATTGTCTAATTTACATATCAAAGTTGTTGGCCTCCCTAAAATGTTTGTTGAAGCTCTGCCACGGCCCACATCTCATGATTAAGGGATAAGGCTAGCCACCCGCCACGCTACGTTCATGGTTTATCTAATTGTATCTTCAGATATTAAAAATAGTTGCTTATTTATTTATCAGGTAAAAGAATATTGTAATAAATAAAACTTAAAAGGTTGTGGTATCTTGATGTTTGCATCAATTTAGACATATCTCAACTGATTTATGTATTTAACTATAAGGGATTGCTAACTTCTACATACATCTTCATATGGATTTAGCAAGGTCCATATTTTGTTTTGAACTATAAACTCTCTTTCTCCTTTCTAAATCAATTTATAATAGTGGAGAATGGATATTAATTTGGAAAGAGAAAAAGTTAGAGTAGTAATTAGTGTAAGTAACATTAAATGAAAAAATTACCTAGAATTATAAACTGATTTAGAAAGGATAAAAGGAGTTTATTGGTCAAAACAAAATGTGAACATCACTAATCTCCACATGAAAGTGTAGACGTTAGCTAGCAATCACCATCTCAACTAATTTGTGTATATAGTAATTAATATGATCGAAGACAAGCATCTTTGTTATGGGTATTCATAATCCGAACTAACGTGCTTAACCATGTTTCTTTAAAATAATAATTAGTAAAAATTATAAGATTTTGTAGATCACTTAACATATTTTACATTACTTGACGTTGCTTTTGTATTGATATGGTTTGTTTTGAAATATTTATTGTAAAATGTATTTTACATTTTATTTTTTACTTGCAAAATTTTATAATTTTATTGTGTATAATATTCCAATCCTCATTTGGTATTTGAAGATCAAATTGACCTACAACCTGAATACTAGTAGAGTCATTATCGGACCAGATTTGTGTTAAAAAAAATTGAATCAAGATAAAATTTGGGTCAGAATCTGGTTTGGTTAAACCCGAACGATCCCTTGTTCAATGCTAATATTCATATTTCAGATTGTATAATTGATAAAAAAAAATGATACTTATTATTACCTTCCCTGTTGCTTAATACAAAACTATTACTAGATAGGGAGTAGTCATTATAGGATAGAGAGTAAGTTGAGTGATTAAGTATGATAGGGAATGTTAACAAAGAAAAAATAATAATTAAGTGATAAGGATGATTTTGTAAAAGATATCTAAATTTTATAAGAATGTAAATTATTTCAATTATTTCCTTAATCTATACACATGTGAAAATAGAAGCTTATTAAAAAAATAAAAGGACTATAATATTTATATATATTAATAATTAAGCACTTGATCTAAAGTGATGTTGCGAATAAATAAGTAATGTAATTTGAATACATAAAATTGGGTGTCTTATCAAGGTAATTATTTTATTGTTATTAGATGTGATAGTAGTCTTTACTAATCATATTAATTAACCATCATCATATCCAATAATAAAAAAGTTAGTATTTTAATAGAACATTTATTTTTAGGTGTTGAAATAATATATTTATGAATAGATAGATGATCACGGCCAGTGTCGATCCAATATTTGCTTTCCTAAGTTATTTAATATTTGTACTTGTTAAGCTATTGATTATGTCATAAACTTATGCCCCATCGTGTTCTCCTTTTCCCAGTTTCCGGTAATCTTTAATCTGAAAGTAGAAATTCATAGCATGTTACGTACAGTGGCGAAAGTATCTCTCTATGAATTAAGTTATACATTCTATTTTTTTAATTACTTTATTTAAATTATACAATTCAACAAATATTTTGTGTTAATATACATGAGAAGAAATATGCTACTCCTACATTAAGATTAAAGGAATTGGAATCTGTAAGGTGAGAAGTAAAGCAAGGAAAATTTATTTTTGGATCAATAAGGTTAGAAATGGAGGTTTTTCGCTCTATTAATTTAATGGTTAAATTTCTTGCTTTACTCTATAAAATAATATACCCACATTACAATATCATATTCCAAGATTAAAAAAGAAATGATAAAGTTATTTTCACATCTCAAAGAAATGGACACTCAACACCCAAGAGAGAAACAATAGAGGAGGAAATGTTAAGATAGAATAAATAGGAAATAAAAAGAATTATGGTTCTATTTTTATTTTTATTTTTGTAAGAAGGGTGTTGAGCATGTTTGAGATTTGAAATATTAAAATAACATTACTAAAAAAAAGAAAAGAAAACACACTATGTAACATGGGATGTCACATACGGACATCTATTTTTAAACTGAAGTTTTGGCTTTGATTACCCGTATATTGTTATGAATCATATTTTTTTAATTGAATTTATGCAATTATTGGGAAGCAAATAAGGTGATGAATGGCTTGGATTGACGCATCAAATATTGACCTGGTTCTATATGATGATCCCCTTGCCTTATGTAATATATGGGCTCCGAGATGACGCTGCATGCCGACGTGGCTTGCTTAGCTGACCACCTCATTTGCTCTTGTTTCAGCCCCGGCGGTTTCATTCGTTTCGGCTCAAGCCGCATAGCCGCAAACGGCGACCAAAACAAATCGTATAATATTATTACTCTTAAACAACATTGTTGATGTTAGAGACGCATTAATAAAGAAAGGGCTAATTGATTGATGTGCTATGTCATGCATAGGCTTGATGTACGTAACCCGGTGACGTTCTCTTTCAGTTTTTGAGGTTAACTCGATTTTTAGAAGAGGATAATCCTATAATGATCATGTTAGTCAATGAATTTGGTGATCTCCCCTACTTATTCCTTTCATGGCATAAAATTTTTATCATTGAGCTTTTCAGCTATTGGACTTGTAAAATTTTCCACCAACGCTTGATTCAAAGCTTGAGCATTACTCTGTTCGGTTTGAGATGATTTTGGGAATGCTATTGATCAAAACCTGAAGCTCTGATACCATATAGGTGTCAGGCCTAGGTTGACGTAGAAGATGGTAAGAAAAACAGAGAGAAGATGAAGACCTCTCAGATGAGAGAATGTGATTGAATTATGTAAAATAATATAGATGATCAATGATGAGAATGATAGATGTGCATATACAACGATGGTAGCACTCAACAGATTCAAACTGATTTCGTTATGGTAGCTCACAGTTCCAACTAACTCTCGGCTATTCTCCTAACAATTATTTTCGTTGAAAGACCTAATAACATTTTGTAATAGGTTTTGATATATATGATTATAGTATATGTAAGACTTGCATCTAGATCATTTGATTGCATGATTTTTCGTTAGCTAGCTCAGTATTTAACATATACTTACTAGCAGTAAGGACTAAAATTAAATAGTTTTGAAAATATTTAAATCAAAATCAGTTTTCTTTCATAGAAACTAAATCCCAAACTCACTTATTTTTTAGGAACAAAAAATATATTTAACCCTTAAAAATTTTGTAATTAATAGTAACTTTTAGATCCAATTAGGTAAGGAGGAGGGAGGCGAACCAAGGCATGCATGGTCCCCACAATGTAGTCAATTTCTTTAAAATTAAACCTACTTATAATTTATAGTACTTTATTGGCCTAAAAACAAAAACGAAAGAGAGTAAAATTAGAAGTTATAGATAAATATTTAATCGTACATGTTTGGTTTGTGTAGTTTATAGTGGTCACAAGTATACTTGAGTTTATATTGTGCTAACTATTTTATTAACTTTTTTGTGAGTTCCTAAGGGGAGAAAGATGAGTTTGGGAGTATATATATGGTCCTAGAATCTCATCCATTTAAAAATGAATCTAATGATTATAATCATTTTCAAATAAAATAAATATTTATATTTTAAGATTAATAAATATTATTTTTACAAATAATTTATCTATTTTACCCTCTTCTTTTTCTCAATTTTCTCCTCCAGCCACCACCAATCCTCATAACTGTGGGGTCCAGCCGTGGGCCCCATGCACTATTGAAAATTTGAAGCCATAATGTGAAGAAAGGAAATTTTTCCACGCATGAACAGTGAAATTTACTGTGCACTTGTGTTAGATGCCGTGAAACGCAGATCGCGTTCATACACAGCGAGCCTCTATAAATAGAGGCATTCGAAGCAGCATAACACACAAGAAGCAGCGGAAATACAAGCTGCAGAGAGAAAAGAAAATAACAAAGTGTTATTTTCTGAGAGTGAGAGAGAAAAATAGATAATGTGAGTAAATCCCTTAGAGTGTAGGGTGTGGGTATATACACCGGGAATATTTTTTGGGTATCATTTCTATTGCTCCTTGGTACTGCAAAGTTATATTGTTTGAATAGGAAGGTTCTCACTGGGATATACTATATTTACCTCTTGGGTTGGAGAATATGGAAAATATATTTTATAATTATCCTGAATATAGTGGAATATTTTTTGGAGTTTGTCCCGTGGTTTTTCCTCCGGTATTTGGGGGTTTCCAAGTTAAAAATTCGGTGTGCAAATTTCTTTATACTGGTGTGAATAGTACTATTTGTGAATAGTGACCAGCGGGCCACGTGAATAGTGACCAGTGGGCCCCACTGTAAAAATTTACTATTCATTCTGATTCATATTTTCGCTGTGCTGCGTCGATTGGTAGATTTAATTCTATCAGATTTAGTTTTGGTACTCATTGCCACACATTGGCATCATTTAACTTGAGCTGCCTACTTCAAGCATAAACCTAGCCACCAGCACCTCCTTCAAGCAAGTGATTATATTGAAGTTATTTAAGACTTTGTAAAAGTAATTAAATTAAACCGTGTTAAATATTGTTAATAATTTTAACCTGATATATTACTTTACCCTTTTCTTTCATGATCATTCATTCATACCCACCACCTCCCACTGCCACTTTTGCTGACCACCACCGCTTCAGCTGGCCACCACCGTCCCTAGCCCACTCTGTTCCCCCATCTCTTATCTTCTTCACAGCATGCTCGCCCCTTTCTCTCTCTTATCTTTCCCCACTCTGCCACTGCCGCCACTGCCAAATACCTTCAACAATAATATAATAGAACAGGAATCTAAAATAGACTAAGAAATTTATGGATCCATGAACATGGTCGCGATCAAGAAACAATCTTTAATCAGAGCTAGTTAAGTTCAGGTCTGCTGGTGACACGGTGAGGAGCTGGTGATGCCATTCTTAGCGGCAGTGGCGAGAGAGGTAGGGGCAGGGGGCAGCGGTCTTTACGGTGGCTTGTGGTGCTGCATGCATATCGTAGTGGTGAATCATGGATCTAGAACAAGGCATAACCACCTCTCTTTTAAACCTAGGAAAAAAAAAAGCAAATTTAATATAATAGCAACAATGCATACACGAACACCATTGATGCATCTATATATGTTTTCAATTGGATGAGCGAAGATTTGGCTGTTGACACAAAACCTCAAATGAAAATAGGTCCTTTTTCAAATTTTTTTGCTAAATAACAACCATTCATGAACAACAAAGTGTGCTAGAGCTGTTAGTGTTTGTTGTTGTGATGGAAATTGTGGGTGCAAGAAAGTGTGCTTGCATAAATGTGTTAAGAGATGAACACTGGGGGCAGATCGTTAGATGAGGAAGAGAGGAAGGGAGATGCTCTGAGGAAAGAGAATAAAAGGAGGATAAAAATGTCGTTTTATCATTTTTATATATCATAAAATTGTCAAGACTACACGGTCCAAAACTTAATTTTCCCCACATAAGAGTCCGCCTAACTTTTTTATTTTAAGTTGTCATTTCCTATTAAATTTCTAGCTCAGCCCTTCCAAGTAGGGGTTTGCTCAACAATTAACACCCATTTCGAAAAGATTCATGAACAACAACCATGCTGTAAGACCCAATACGAAAACATTATTTTAGTAAAGAAAAAAAAAATGAAACATAACTATTTTAAATAGAAGGCTTCCACATATTTCCTATATATAGCGGGATGCTGTGGGTTTGATAATCATAAAACTAGAGAAGCACAGAGGAAGTTCTCAACTAGAGAAAGAGTGAGACGGAGGAAAAGAGAAAAAAGAATGGAAGTGACACAAGTACTGCACATGAAAGGAGGCGATGGAGAAACAAGCTATGCAAAAACCTCCTTTGTTCCGGTATAAATGTGTAGTCAAGAGTAAAATAATCAATGCTTCTAATTTCTCTATCCGCTGTTTGTAGCTTTGTGCTAATTGCATGTTCACATTAAGTTAATATAACAAGACGTACTTGTTTTTTTCCTGTATTATTTTGTTATATGTCTGAAGGTATGCCATGCCATATATACATGTATGAACAGCGAAAGGCGATTTCTTTGACAAAGGCTATGAGAGAGGAAGCCATAAGCAGCATGTATTGCAGCACACTCCCGAGAAGCGTGGCAATTGCAGACTTGGGCTGCTCTTGTGGACCAAACACGTTGCTTGTGATATACGAAGCTATCAAGTCGGTGGAGAAGCTTTGCCGAGAACTGAAGCACGAGTCTCCCGAATACCAGGTCTACATGAATGATCTACCTGGGAATGATTTCAACAGCATCTTCAAGTCCCTTGACAGCTTCAAGGAGAAACTAACTGATGAAGTTGAAGGTGGAGTCGGTCCATGCTACTTCACCGGGGTTCCCGCTTCTTTTTATAGCAGGATCTTTCCAACCTCAAGTTTGCTTTTTGTCCATTCCTCTTACAGTCTTCAATGGCTGTCTAAGGGAATATTACTGCTACTATTATTATTTCACCAAATCTAGTAGGATGTTTTGGGAACTCTCTAAAAAACTTAGGAAGCACAGATACACCACCATGTGGATACCATATATATGTGTCAAATCTTATATAACACGTACTTGTATCGTAATGTGTTCCATGTCTACGTCAATATTTATGCTTCATAGCTAAAAAGATTTTTTTCTTAGAAAAAAAAAGGATTTTTTGAAAATCAAAGATGTTGAGTAACATGTGCTTAAATGGATTATACTATCAAAATTTGATAGTTTTAAGCTAAAAAAAGGGCTTATAATCATCAGCAACTTTTTGAAACTTTTAATTATAAGTAAAAGCTGATTATTTTATAATTTTGAAATTTTTATCAAATTAACACCAAATATCAAATATTATATAATTAAACAAATTATTTCATACCCTTTTAGCAATTTATCATACAAAAATAATTATTTTCATACGCTACCGTACAAACAAAACAGATCTCAAAACCACTTTTTACTAAAACATTCCAGCATAAATTAACTATCAGACAATCAATTATATAAAAAAAGCAATTTGTAAATAAGTTATTATTTAAATAATTTTAATTTTACAACTTTTCCTCACAGAGCCAGGAATATGCCCCTTCTTATCATCACTTCTCCTGAATCCTACGTTTTTCGGTTTGTTTTATGGTTTGATTAATTTGATATCCAATAATATTCCTAGATTTTTGAGTAAATTTTCAATTTTGTTAATGATAAACTTAACACTAAACATGCTAATTCTTGAAAAATATTTTTTTAACATAATTTGTAAGAATAAAAATAATGAATCGTATTAACTCTTATTATATTCAAACATATTATAATTAAAAAGAACTACAGTTGTAATCTGTATTTATATTTTTCAAGAGTATACCAATTTTTTCTTTAATATTAATGTGTTTAGCGTAATTTTTTTTGTCAGAAACAAACTTGAATTTTATTCTGCCTTTTCTTTTTAATTTGCATCGTAGTGGAAAAAGATTACAGATTTAAGAATGAAATAATGTTTATCGGTGATTATTAATTAGGTTCCCGAAGGTGTGGAGAATAATAAGGGAAATATTTACATGGCCAGCAAAAGTCCCTTAAATGTCTTCAAGGCTTATTATGAGCAATTTCAAAGAGACTTCTCATTGTTTCTCAAGTGTCGTGCAGAAGAGGTAGTTGAAGGGGGTCGTATGGTTCTAACATTTTTGGGCAGAAGAAGTCGCGATCCATCTAGCAAAGAGTGTTGCTATATTTGGGAGCTTCTGGCCATGGCTCTCGATGACATGGTCTCGAAGGTACATCATGATTAAATTTAATTTCCTCCTAAATATCAAAAGAAACAAAAAAAAATCCTAACTCTGCTCGAGTTGAGGAATTGAGAAGAAAAATGTTTAATCAGTAAAAACTATAATTTTTTAAGCACTATATTTTAGTATATATCTAGAGTTTGCTTGATCAAAATTTATCTAACTCGAACCACATGCATGTCGACCTATTATAAAGATAATTTTTCGAAGTGTTAATTTTTCTGTTTGTAAGAGCCGAACATGCATGAGACTTTGTTTAAAGAGAATAATTATCGGTATACCTGAATCAATGCTGATAAATTACTAGTCTATATATATTTTTGAGGTCAGATTCTTAATATATTAATTGCACTGAATTTTTTAAAAAAATATTCTCGATTTTTTATTCAATCTCTCGGAACAGTAGTTAGAAAAGTTGCGTCCGAAGAGGAAAAAGGTTGAGAGAAGAGAGAGGGGCCCCGAAGTGAAGTGGCGCCGGGGGGAAGCTGCACATGGCAAAGATCGATACCCTTTTTCATTTTTGGGGTACACTAGATCGATACCGTTTGTCACAGTTATACATATTTAAATGAAAAAAAAAGCCAATTTGCTATGCCACTAGTAATTAAATAACTACTAATTAGTATGGCTAATTAATCGGAAAAATAATTTATATATGGTATTTGTATAGGTGATTTACACTAATATGATAAAATGGGTAAATTTACTTGTATATGGTGTTTTAGAATCCGCCAATGGCGGATTCAATAAAAAATTATTATTTTGATGGATTCCGAGTCTGACTTTGATGGCGTAATTTTATTTTAATATTATTTTATTGAATCCGCCAATGGCGGATTCAATAAAATAATATTTTTCTGTGAATTGATCACGAATTCGACATAAATATTTTTTTATTGAACCCGCCTTTGGCGGATTCAGTGTTGAATCTGCCTTTGGCGGATTCTATACTGAAAACACCATATTGTGGGAAATTTTTTCAAAACACCATATTGATGTAAATACACCACTCAAAAACCATATGTAAAAAAAAGACCCTAATTAATCATTGACTATTTGGTTCGATAACACCATACATAAACTTGAGTAATATGAACAAGAGGTTAATTTTAATATATTATCCTTATAAAATAATTCCACATTATTATCTAATTATATTTTTTTATTTATAAGACTTTTAAAATAGTGAATAGTTGGATAAAACTTGCAAAAATGACAATGTATGACTAAATGTCTGTGATTTTTTATTTTTTCCTAAGTGGCAATGTAAATAACATGATGAAAAAACACATCTTCGAAGAAATTTAAAGGTCCGTTTGATTTTATGTTTTATATTTTTAATTTTAAACATTAATGATAAAACTATCACCTTATTTTCATTTTACTTTATGTTTGTAAGATTCTGTGAAACAAACTTTTTGTTAATTTTTTTCACAAAATACTAAAAAGGATATTGTTTTTAAATTAATATATTATCTTTAAAAATCTTTAACTTAAGACCAATCCTTCTTAATATATATATATATATATATATATGTATCAATATATATTTTTTATCACCTCATTAAAGTATTTGAATACAACAATAATTATCTAAAAAATTATATATATAATGAAATTTGGTTGGTAATGTAATTCTTTTGGTATCAAAATTTAATATCTATAAAAAAATACTAAAGAGAACCATAAATTTTGTTAGAATGATGCAGCATGTTATTAATTTTTTGATAAATATAGATCATGGCAATTCATCTCATTCAATAACCACCATACTTTTTTGCAAAAATATTGGCAATATATATATATATATATATATAATGAAGAATTATGAAAATAATTTACCTGATCCTGTCAGGGAATGATAAAAGAAGAACAAATGGACACCTTCAACATCCCTCAATACACACCATCCCCATCTGAAGTTGAATTAGAAGTTGTAAAAGAAGGGTCATTCACCATCGACCGCCTGGAGGTATCTGAAGTACAATGGAATGCTTACGATAATTGGATTGCTTTTGATTCCGAATGCGTTCTGTATGAATCACTTGGCGACGGAGGATACAGCCTAGGAAAGTTCATGAGATCTGTAGCTGAACCTTTGTTGGCAAGCCACTTTGGAGATGCTATCATTGAAGAGTTTTTTGGCCGGCACCAAAAAATATTAGCCGATCGAATGTCTAAGGAGAAAACCAAGTTTATCAATGTCAGCATATCAATAACCAGAAGAGCGTGAGCAAGAAAGTTGTTTACATGCATATTTGTGGTTTGTCAGAAAAAAAAAAGGTTAAAAAATAAAAATCTCTTCATCCTTGTCGCAGTGTTTGCTAAAAGAAAACTTCGATTTGGTATGTTGTACGATAGCATGTAATTTATTTGTGTTCTGTCATGAACTTAATTGTATAATAAATATTTGTGGAGATTGTGATGATAAATGGTTTTTCTGTCTCACCTCTTCAATGATGATTTCTGTGAAAAATTATGATTTTGTTGTTTAGTACGATGAATTTTTCAAGTATTATTTTTATTAACATTTTAAAAATTGTCATGTATAGATAGCAGATACACTGCTTTATATACGTATCAACAGAAAATTAAAGTATTTTTAGGATGTCTTGCGATGATATGTAGCTTATAATACGATTACTCAACATTGGTGATGATACATTTTTTTCAATGTAAAATATTGGCTTTTACAATATTTTAGGATATCAACAATATTTTTTTAGTCAGTGTAAAACCAAAATAATTAGTATACTGTTGGCTTTTAAGTCCAAATTTTAAATTCTAACCTATATATTTAAAATTACTTTGGTACATCATTGAAGAAAAAGAATAAAAAAATCATCAAACAAGTTTTAAATCTCACTAATGATTTAAATAGTGGCTGTCCTTAACTAAGAAAGGTTTGAAAAGGGGCTTTCTTCACCTAGGGTGGAACTCCATGCCTGGTTTAATTTAAGAAATTGCTTAAGTACGAGAGCAAGATTGTGTAGATTGAATTGTGCATCTGTTAATTACCCTTCCTGTGTGTATTTTGCATGGAAGAGATTGAGACTGTTGAACATCTTTCTTCTCTTGCCCATATGCACGGAGAATCTGGTCCGAATGTTTTAGTTGGTGGAAGTGGAGTCTCTCTTGGGTGCATATCAAACCACCCTGAACTTTTATTTGACGCTTAGATAGGATCACCTTTTTATGGCTTTGAGTAAAAGTTAAGGTCTTCCATGTGCTTTATATGGTATGGTGGTCAATTTGGAGAATCAGAAATGGCATTATTTTTTAAAACTTGAGTTAGCTTGGGAGGTAGAGATGAGGCTGACTAAAATCAGATTGGGCCGTTGGATTAAAAGGTGCTGCCGTTTGATGCAGATTCACTGATTCATATATTTTGAGGTCATGAGAAGATGGAGATACACACCAGCAATATTGGCATAAGCTATTGTTGGGTTGTTCTCTCTGCTTCGGTTGTGTTCCAACAGGTGAAGCCATGCTGCTGGTTGCTGATTATAAAGGGGAGGGGTCTCTCTGCATAGAATAATTGAATGTTATTAGGGGAGAAGTTTCCGATAGTACCAAGAGAGAGGTGACCTGATCCTATGTTTTGTAAGGAAGAGTGTTAGGCTAGGAAAGTGGAGGAATGATAGACGTCTATCAGCAAACGTCCACCAGATATTTACACCAAGAAAAATGATAAAATTAGTGTATTTCATATAGAGGGACAACTTGGGAACAAAAGAAAGATGCACATGTAACTAACTACAATACTTTACAGAAGAAAAAAAGAAATATCCATTCTCTTTGTTTTTCTCTCTCTCTTTTTCATTTTTCTTTCTCTGGTACGTCCCGTCTTTTTGGTTTTCTCTCTCTCTCTCTTTTTCATTTTGTCTTTCTCTGATTCTTCATATTTATAGGAAGAAGAAGAAGACAAAGAAGAAAGATATACAGATAGCGCACATCCTTATGCATAAAACCCAAAGCACGAGAAACTTCCATTCTCTCTTTTTTTTCATATTTTTCTCTCTAATTCTTCATTTTTTTTCAATTTTTTCAGCAATAAAATGAACTAAGAATGACTTTGTTAGAAGCTGAAATTTGCTGTTATTGTTGAAAACTAGAGTTAAAAAATTGTAAATGTGTACTACGAAAAATTGTAAACCCATATATAAAATGTTGTAAATTATTGCACAAAAAGTTGTAAATCAGTACTAAAATGTTGTAAACCAATCGAAGACAAATGTTGAAAATTGGAGTTGAAAAATTATAAATACGTGTTATGAAATGTTGTAAACTAACATGTAAAATGTTGTAAATTATTGCACAAAAAGTCGTAAACCAGTAGCAAAATGTTGTAAACCAATTGAGGACACGTTGAAAACTGGAGTTGAAAAATTGTAAATGCGTGTTACGAAATGTTGTAAACCAGTATGTAAAATGTTGTAAACCGTTGCACAAAAAGTTGTAAACTAGTAGCAAAATATTGTAAACCAATTGAGGACACGTTAAAAATTGGAGTTGAAAAATTGTAAATACGTGTTACAAAATGTTGTACACCATTGTACAAAAAGTTGTAAACCAGTAGTAAAATGTTGTAAACCAATTGAGAACACATGTTGAAACTGGAGTTGAAAAAATTGTAAATGCGTGTTACGAAATGTTGTAAACTAGTATATAAAAAGTTGTAAACCATTATACAAAAAGTTGTAAACCAGTAATAAAATGTTGTAAACCATTTCATAAAATGTTGTGAATTAGTAGCAAAATATTGTAAACCATTTTACAAAACATTGTAAACTAGTACACAAAAAGTAGTAAACCATTTTGTAAAACGTTGTAAACCATTTCATAAAATGTACGTGTGAATATATCTATATATAAATGATCTTACTTTTTCTTTTCACAAGAAAACAAATTAAGCACAAAATAAGAATAATAAATATATATATTGCTAATGACTAAAATTTGATTCTATTATTATATTTATGTCTATTTTATATTTATAAAATTATGAAGACATAGAGTTCTTAATTGTTTTATAACATTTTGCTACTAGTTTACAACTTTTTGTATAATGATTTACAATTTTTTGTATACTGGTTTACAACATTTCATAACACGCATTTACAATTTTTCAACTCCAGTTTTCAACATGTGTCCTCAATTGGTTTACAGCTTTTTACTACTGGTTTATAACTTTTTGTGCAATGGTTTACAACATTTTACATATAGGTTTATAACTTTTTGCAACACACATTTATAATTTTTTAACTCCAGTTTCAAATAATAATAGGAAATTTCAACTTCTAACAAAATCATTTTCAGTTCATTTTATTGTTAAAAAATTGAAAAAAAAATGAAGAATTAGAGAGAGAAACATGAAAAAAAGAGAGAGTGGAAGTTTTTTGTGCTTTGGTTTTCATGTGTAAGGATGTACACTATCTCTAGATCTTCATTCTCCTTCTTCTTCTTCCTCTTCCTGTAAAAATGAAAAAGAGAGAGAGAAAACCAAAGAGAATGAATGTTTCTTTTTTTCCTTCTGTAAAGTATTGTAGATAGTTACATGTGCACTTTTTTTTTGTTTCCAAGTTGCCCCTCCTTATGAAATACACCAATTTTATCATTTTACTTGGTGTAAGTATATGGTAGACGTTTGCTGGTGGACGTCTATCATTCCTCAAGAAAGTGTAGCCAAGTAAGCTAGCTACCGAAGTTGTTACAATAGCTTTAATTCTGCTATAAAACAGCTAAAGAGTTGGTTATCCTAGTCATGGTGACTAGGTCACTATATAAACCCATGTAAGCATCGCACATTCATCAGTAATTGAAGTCATCTCACAATTTTAGTCACATAAATTCTCAAATCAAATCATTTCATTTACTTAACTTTTCAATTATTAGGTTTAAAATTTAATTATCTTTACTTGTATGGTAATACATTGTTGAATAATAGTATAAAAAAATTTTACTTTGTGAATGCATAAAAATTAAACTCTAATTTTTTTTATGTCGAATCTTCATTTGATTTTTTAATTTGATCTCTTACCACTTATTTTTCTCAATTTGATATGTTATGTTTAAATCATTATTATCAATTTGGTACTTAGTCATTGTTTATTGACATGACATGATCCATATTAGACCCACATGTATGCCATGACAGCACTATTTATGTCATGTAAATATTTTTTTTTTTCTTTCTAAGAAGGAGATCGATAAAGAAACGAAGGATATTATTTGAAGGAAAAATTATAATAATAATAATAATAATCGCACTTAAAATCTCAAAGAGTATAAAATAGACATGAACTATTTTATCTGAATAAAGTTGAACGAGATAGACTATATTTTAGCAACAAAAAAATGAATTGCGTACCAAACATGACCTAAGTGAATTAAAATTTTCATCAAAACGTAGCCCAGTGAATCGAATCAAACTCATTAATTAATTTGGTTTGACCGTTAGATTTTTTTATGAACCTAAAACTGCGTGCTTCTTTCTTAAATTCGAATAGAAAGGGACAGTGTTCGCATTGATGAATTATTAACCTTTCCATGTGGGATGCATTTATGACCTTTTTGATGAAAAGGATGGGTTATAAATACTTTTGAATATTTGTTAAGAAATTAAAAGTTAAACATGTTACATTAAAAAAACAAAGTACTAGGTAGCTAGAATCTTTTGTTAGAATTGAGTTGCTGTCTGAATAACATCGCTTGTAATCGATCATTAGATGAATGAGTGACTCTACCAATTAATTTCATCAAAAAGTTTCTATCATTTTTGTTAATAATTCTAAAAATATTTTCTTGCTGAATAGCATTTCACTAAAAAAATTAATATGTTGAAAATTTAAATGTTTTTATCTTTATTGAAATTTTTTATTTATAATAAATATTTTAAAACAATCATTAACAAAATCCAAATGAAAAAATATAATAAGTGCACGCAGGGGTTCAGAAAGACTAATTATATTACGCATGGATATAAGATGAAAGGCTTAGGTACAACGTTTATATTGACATTAGCTGAAGTTGACAATGTGAAATGAATATTATTTGCCAATTGTCATAGAAAAATAAATAAATATTAGCCAAGAACGGCAAATAATATATACGCCAATCGGCTTCAATTGATTATTGGTGATTCCGGCCGAAAAACATATTATCTCCATTTTATAGCACTATCCTGATGGAATACATTGACAATTGGTGCTGATTATCTAATTTCTTTTGATTTATGTAACTTTCAATTCCACGGATGACTTTTTGGTTTTCAAAGAACAACAATGCAAGCTGTAACAAATCACAAAAGGGCAACCATCAATAACCAACATATGCAAGAAACCTCAGGTTTGAACTACAGTAGACAACAAAATAAAAAACCAAAAATATCCTTGAAGTTTTAGCTGAGGACGGTGAACAACCAAAAAATAGTTGTCAAAGCCGGCTGTTATTTCCTTCTTGTTAGGTTCACCTGAAATATTACGAACTTTAAATATTTGAACATCAACCTTGTTGTTATAAGATATCACAAAGCTGGCTGCATTATTTGTATACCATTCTAGTTCGACATATATCAGAACCAGTTGAGTGATCATTCCTCCATGGTCAAGAAGACGGTCTTGAAGGTTGATATCAATTGTCTCAAATGCAAAAAGAAGCTCCTCAAAATTGTATCTTCCCTCCAAGGTAACCTCAACACTACGCAAACTTAAAATGCTCAGGCTTTATATATGTTAGAATTGCTAACTTGATTGATTTAACTGACTCACCACTTATTTCCGTTAAGTAAATTATTGGGTTTTGAGTTTTGTAGATGAAAAAAAAAACTAGTGTTGTGAGAGATCAACTCCTTCAATGAGCCAACATTAGCTTGGGTTAGATTAATTGGAATTCAAATGAGCATTACTGGTAGTTTAAACCAAAAAAAAATAAAGAAATAGGTAGGTTATTATTATTATTTTGTGAACTGCACACACACACACACACACACATATTTCCAGATCCAAGATAGCTAATTTCATTTTTCATTCAACTGCAGGGGTGGATAAAATAGAAGCTGATGAAGGGAGGGGAACGTTGACTGTGACAGGGGATGCAGACCCATATGATATAATAGTCCGCATAAGGAAATCTGGCAAACATGCTGAAGTTGTGAGTATTGGGCCTCCCCCTGCCCCTCCAAAACCTGATGCACATAAGAAACCTGAAGAGAAGAAGAGGGCCGAAGATAAGAAGCCCAGCCCAGTTACTTTGGATAAAAAATCACAAGTGCCTTATATGCAGATGCCCCCACATTACTACTACCCACCATACCCGCCAGTAGTGGTGCATATGACAACGTGCGAAGAGCCCAATCCATCGTGCACTATATCGTGACTTCGAACCCAACAAGCTTCAGACCTGAAGAAAAATTTAAGGCATAGAAGACCCCGATTGTAACCTGACTACTTGAAGAACATCTCAAACTTAATTTCTTTGTCTGACCAAATCATTTGTTTTTTTGGATCGGTAAATTCCCTTGCTATGTTGAATGGCGATGTACACGAGAGCTTATTAGCGTGTACAAAGCACTTTCATTTTCTATTGAATAGAATAGAAAGGGTAGGCCTTCAATATGGTATCAAACGAGTATTTTACAGATAATTTGAGAAATTTAAATTTTCGTACTTGGTCCATTTCAGAAGCAGTCCTTGTTCCATTTTTTTTTATAAATGATAATAAGCCATAATATATATGGGCCAAATTAAAAATGAAATAATTTTAGAAAAATGCTTATCCTAAAAATTATAACTACTTAAAGGCCAGCGCACTGCACACATGCCTTCCCTAGATGAGAAAATTGTAACGAGTCTCACAATGGGGAGTTCATCTTGACATCAAGAGAGCCTTATAAGACTGGGGGCTTAACTAATTTTTGCAGTGCGGTTCGGTTACACAAGGATGTATGTCCATTACAATTGGTGTTGATCGAGTGAAGTGCTCCACTGGTCACCTGTTGGGGCTTTTGAAGTGACATTATCCACTGTGCAGTGGGGGATAACAAAGGTAGCCTAAGATATAAAAAATAGTAAGAGGGCTTCTCAACCATTTGTTTTTGCGGGTCGGACTTTTGCCATATGTACCATCTTTTGTGAATGACACATAAGAACGCGCTAGCGCGATTTCTTTTTTTGTGTGATGAGTTGTTGCAAATCCCATCAATCTTCAAATATAAAGTCCCTGATGTACCAAAAAAATAAAAACAAATATATATAAAGTCCCTGCCCCATAGCTCTTTGGCCACGGAGAGAAATATTGGGCTATTGATATAGGGTAAAAAAAAAGGTGAAAATTTCATAGATCGAATTTATGAATAAAATATTCCTTCATGAATTTAGTTGGATGTGCTGTCGATTGAATTCACAGATTGCCTTTTTCCAAACTCACCCTAACTGTAAATTTCCACTATCCCTTTTCTTTATCTCATGTATACTATTGCTCAAAGGCTTCATAGTTATGGGACAGCCACTCCTTTGTCCCAGGCACGGGTGCCTTCTTTCCTAGGCAGTTGTCTGAGTCATCAATGGCCCACACATATGAGCACATCCATTCATACCTGACAAAGAAAATTGACACAACATACTAACGTTTGTGTGTGTGTGTGTGTATATATATATATTTGGTCAGGGGATGGGTTTCACATCCTCCTGCAGAGCTGGAAGGCTCGAACTTAGGTTACACCTTCATCTGAGGTAATGTTTTAACCAACTGAGCTACACCTCATGTGCAACGCACTGACATGTTAGATGATGTAACTAACCACTTACATGTGAGTCTGGCCATTGATTCCTTAATCCATCAAGTTGGGGGCTAAGGTTAGTCTACCTATCATGTTACCAATTAATCCTTATAAAATTTTCATTTTATATTTTTAGGCCTCTCTTCTTTTTTCTGTTCACCTACCTCTCCAACACCATTGAGCGTCCATCTCACCATATGCCGACGCTCTTTCATTTTCTCTCTCCTTCCTCAACAGTGAGATTGTTCCTCTTCTTCCAACATATATTTAGAAGCAGCAGATGGCCATTCCATATGCCTATTAATAGAATTGAGTATATGGGCTGCGATCTACGAACTAGTCCATTTAACTAGTGATTCGCATGAAAATGGACCAAATTATCTTTAGCCATTAATCCATGGATTTTTTTGGTTCGCACCGTTTAAATCGCAGGCTAGACAAACTAGGCTCGCAGTTTAACAGACCAACCTGTAAACCCACATTTATTTTTAAAAATGGAAATATATAAATGAGTATAACCATTCAACCCATGTCATGCGGACAGCCCAATACTCACTCTCTATAAGGCCCAACATTAAAGAAACCCTAAAAGTAAAACCCTCACGCCATCTCACTCATGCCTCCATCCTCATTTTATTTCCTTAATTCTCATCTCTACCCTCCGTTCACACTTCAGCACCATTGCTTGCTACACCACTTTCTGTGAGCCCATCCTCTTTCTCATTTTTTATTATCATATTGGCCATACCCCCATTATTCTTCTTCCTAAGCAAAACCTTCCAATCTTTATCGATATCATGTTTTGAAACACCATCATAGGACTGTCGTGCCACGGTCCTTGGAGGTGATTTTTGGCATTGACATTTAGACCTCTGAGAATCAATAACTCTTTCTCTTTTTTTTTAGGATAAAAGGAACCAATAGTTGTTACTGATTTCTCAAAAATCGAAGATTTGAGCAATGAAAAAGTTGAAGCATATGGAAAAAAAAATGAAGAAACAAAATACTTTCAAATGTTTAGTAAAAAATACATGATAATGTTAAAAATTTATAAGGGTGTAAAAATAAATAAAAAACAAAAAGAGGGAAGCAAGCTGGTTCGGGGACATATAACGGGCTTATGTGTGACAGACATGAGTTAGTATATTTTGAAGTCTATTTAAGAGACAGACCAATTCGGTCCGGCCCATTTAACTATAGCCCGTTGCGAACGGGGCCAGCCCTCATACCCAACTCTACCCACTAGTCACATTTTTTTTGCCATGATTCTATAATAAAAATACAGGCCAACAACAAGAAAAGAGCAAAGGATAAAAGTTGATACATTACTTTGATTTCACTAATTGGAGGCGTAGGTTGAAAGTAAAAAAATTAAAAGAAAAGAAGAGTACCTACATATAATAACTACACTGGGAAGGAGAAGAAATTGGAAACCCACGTGTAACATTGATGCTTGCTTCAACAAGTTCACTTGTAGGATGAGTTGCAACTTGAAGAACAATAGGTCAATGTTTATTGTTCTAGTATGAACGAGGGAGAGGAACAATACTTGTGGTTAAAGTCCTTCAACACAAGGTATCCAAAAATAACACCAGGTCCCCTACACTCACCTTCGCCGTGTCCAATAGCTGCACCGCCGCTCTCATCTTGATAGATCCATTGTGCTATCAAGCTAGGGATGGCAATGGGGTGGGGCAAGTGCGGGGGGCACTTCCCCATTCCCCGCCCCGAACCTCCATGTGCATCCTCGCCCCCGTCCCCGATCCCCGCGGTGGGGAGGAAATCACTACCATCCCCGATCCCCATGGATCCCCAATCCCCGCGTGGAGATCCGTGGGGATGTGTAAAATTGTGGGAAAAAATCCTGTCAACTCAAAAATAATAAAAAAAAGGCCCAAATTTTAAATAAAATAAAATAAAAAGAGTCAATTTAACATTCTAACACCATAAATTTTGAAAACTTAAGTCTTCTATAACATTAAATTATCAAAATCAATTCTTACAAAATAAAAACAACAGAAACATGTGATGCTTTGTTGCAAAACATAATGTCCAGGAATCAAAACAAAGCATCATCATGTCTAAGAAACATAATGTCCAAAAGAAACAATAGAAAATAATTAAAAAGAAAAAAAAATAGAAACACCAGATCTCACGAACTGAGCCTTCGTCGGTTCGCACTTCGCAGCACAGTCGTGGTTCGGAGCTTCCTCACCATTTGCAATGAGTCGCCGATTCGATCCGTCGTCCCTCGTCGCCATTTACAATGGTCGCCGGTTCGGAGCTTCGTCGCTTTTTGCATATCGTGTTTCCTCAGATCTGCAAGCCCATGAGAGTGTAGAGAAAGAGAGGGTGGTTGTTGGGCGGGCTTCGAAGGTCGTGACTCGTGACGGACTGAGGGGGGTGGCCTGTGGCTTTGGGTGTCTCAGAGACATGGATGGTGGGTGCCTTTGATAGCCATCCATCCTTTGACAGTCATTGTCTCTGTTCTTGCCGGTTGTGAAGCAGTGAGGCTGTGAGGGAGACACAGAGTAGAGCAGGGAGGAGGGAGCAGCCGCCTCAGTGACTAGTGAGTGTGAGTGAAAATGTGAAATGGGAGAGGGAATGAGGGAGGCAGCGGAAATTTAGGGTTTGGGGTAAAAGGGAGTTTATATATTTTTCTGAAAAATATTAATAAAAATATAAAAATTTAATACAAATATAATTTTTAGTGGAAATTACAATATTACCCCTTCGGGGCGGGCGCTATAATCCCCGTCCCTATCCCTGAACTTACCGCGGGGGGTGTTTTGCCATTGTCCCCGTCCCCGCGCGGATAAAATTCCCCGAATGAGAGGATCCGAATCCGGGGATCCCCGCTCCCCGCGCCCCCCATTGCCATCCCTATATCAAGCTCCTTGCCTTGCTTCTGCTCTAAACCAACATTAATAGTAAGTAGAGGTGTCAAACGCAGTAGCCTGGTTTAGACACATCCCGCCATAAAGCGAGCCTGGCCAAAAAAGTATGGGCTGAAATATTCAACCCAACCCATATTTTTTAATGTTTTCCTGAATTTTTTCAAAAATATTTTTAAAATTCTAAAAAAATATTTTTTAATGTTATCCTGAATTTTTTTTAAAAAAAATTTAAATAATATTTTATTTATTTATTTATATCCAATTTTTCAAAGTTCATTATAATTATACCGCAACTTTGATTAAAAAACATTATTGTTAATAGTATTATTTGTGGGTTATGACACTGTTTTATTTTTAAGTTTTAACTTTGAGTGAATATTTTTAACTGTATAATGTTACTATATTGATGAGTGTATATATTTCTTACTTTTTATCTTTTCTGGATTATACATTTCATATTTTTTTTACCAATAAATTATATTTTTTTAAAAAAAAAGATACTTGGCCCAGCGAGTTAGGCCCGCCCCAACCCGCCAAAACCTGAGGATTTGCGGGTTAGAATTTTTTGGCGGACTCAAAACTTTAACACAACCCATTAAAATTGACAGGTTTGGCGGACCGACCCAGCGGGCTCAGCCTATCTTCACATCTCTAATAGTAAGGATGGGACTTGGAGCATTGCCATCGACACTAGCGACAGGATGGAAGGAGACTGGCTGTGGCGGTGGCGGTATTGAGGGATGGAAATAGAAGAAGGACAAATTTAAAATCTGAAAGTTTATTCAATTTTTTAATTAAAGTTATTTATTTATTCTGCAAAATCTACGCCATTAGATCATTTTAATGTTAAATTTAATAGTAATAAAGAAGGGAACTAAACTTAGTCCCCAACTTGAGGCAGACTAAGGAATTCCGTGCCGTGAGTCTATGTAGAAAGGCCGATAACATTGTTACTTACACCGCATTGATCCCTAGGCAAGTCCTAGGTGCGTTCACGTTCCAAAACGTTACAACTCGCACTGATTTTGAATTTCTTGCCCGTACAATTCTGTGAAATAATCTCTTCCAAGTAGGACATAGGGGGAACCAATCGAGCGAAAGGAAGAGCCAATACATGGAATCTTGAGGGGTTGAATTCCATGAATCATGAGGGTCCTTGTACAAAATCTGGGTTGAAAATGTATCCATTATGACAAGTAGTACACACGTGACATGTTAACGTGCCAAGTGCAAACTTTTCTTTATTTCATAGCCCGTGATAGACCCCAAGGTTGAAAAAAACTAGTTAAAGCACTCCCATAGCTGATGAGGCTAAATTTTATAATAAAATAAAAAGTAAATACTCAAATTAATCCTGACAATTTTATTAATAGACAAATTAGTTCTTAATAAAAAAAATATTAATGTTGAGATTCTTTATAATTATAAAAATAAGACACTATAAATCCCTAACAATTTCATTGATAGACAAATTAGTCTCAAATAAAAAATATTAGTGTTAAGATCCTTCACAAGTCCAAAAATATGGTATTATAGGTCCTTAACAATTTTATTGATGGATAATTTAGTCACTGATAAAAAAAAGTATTAGTGTTGGGGTCTATCAATAGAGCATCTCATAGCAGGTACGGTGGTATTATGTTATTTTATAATATGCAATCCCTATACTTTAGCTAGCATATAGCTGTTTTGGGAAAATGATTGTACATTTATGATATTAGTATCACAATGCCTCAAAATAAGATGGTGATAAAACTAAGGAATTTGATTCCAAATTTGATTCATTTCTTAGAATAACAAGTTTGGGCTAGGGTTTCTTTTTTTATAGTGGGTACGGTGAAATATTAAAGCGTTTGGGGCGGAATTTACAAACTAAAAATAAAGGGTGTGTCTTAGTTAGTGTTAATTGAGAGTAGTGGGATTAGTGGGTGTTACATAAACCAACAATTAAAATTTACGTTAGCATTTAATAGGCTATAAGTGAGTCAGGGACTTATATATATCCTATTTTTATAATTGTAAAGGACTTTAACATTAATTTTTTATTATTATGGATCAAATTTTCTATCAATGAATTTATTAGGGATCTATAATATTTTATTTATAATAGGGACTTTAACACTAATAAATTTTTATTAAGAACTAATTTACCTATTAATAAAATTATTCGGACCAATTTAAATATTTAATCTAAAATTAAAATAAAGCGCGAATGTTATTCAATCTTCAGAAGCGTCTAGTACGTACCTTCAATTAATTTTGCACTGTGCACTATTCAAGAGCAAGAGGAAGAAAAACATGACATCAAAAATTGGAGCTCCTTCCACTGTAAGGTCAGAGTAATCATTTTTTATCTTTTGCATCATTTCTAATTAAGTCATAAAAATAAAGCACGAATTCTGTTGAATCTTCAGAAGCATCTAGTACCTTCAATTAATTTTGCACTGTGCAGTATTCAAGAGCAAGACGAGGAAACCACAACGTGACATCGGAAATTGGAGTTCCTTCCACTGTAAGGTCAAAGTAAACATTTCATATCTTCTGCATCATTTCTAATTAAGTCATAAAATTCTATAATTAACTTTCAAAGCATAATACATTATATGACGAGATATTCATGGGTAACTGAAGTTCCGCCCTTCGTTTTCGTTACTGACAAC